>OX595835.1:1242500-1797825 GCA_951392215.1 Epirrita christyi
GATCATGACTACGTATGTGACTGTTGGGTGTTATGTTATTTGTTTTACCTTTTGGTTTTTGGTGATCAGTCTTTGTTTTCTCTCTCTGTGGCAGCACCGGCGATACGGGCACGGTGCTATTAGAACTACTAAAACAAAATATGATTTTAGTCAATTTATGAGGCGAATAAGTAAATAAGGCTTATTTATCCCAGCTACTAAACAGCTTACCTAGGCGGATGGGCCGTCCTGCCGTGTGTATGAGTGTGGTGCAGGCCCGGGTCTCCGAGGAACATTCGTCGCACGATGGTGCGGCGGTACCAAGCCCTCGGAAACGCTAGGATTTCACCGAGACGCCGCATGTCGTATTTGAACGAAGCGCTGCCCACATCTACGATAGCTGTAAAAGTATATCGTTGAAGCCAAGATGAATAGAACGTACTTCACGGTGACTATATTTAAGCCTTACTTTGAAATCGTCCCTGCCTTTCTCTAATACGCGTGTTTTAACATTTGTGTGACAGTGACAGGGACAGGTCTAAGCATTAGTACGTGCTAAGCTTGTACTAAGTAACGTCTATTTATCTCGGCATAAGAGTTATATGCACTTTTTAGAAGGCTGTATCATTATCATCATCAAGAATCATCATAACAAGCCAAGCCGTGGTTTTTGCTCCTGATTATTCTAGGTTTGGTCGCGTTGTAACAGGAGTAAATTTAGTTTCGTCTTTTTCATCAACCGGTAGACATCCACTGCTAGATGAGGCCTCAGAGGCCTGCTAGATGAGGGTAGTGTATGAATGCCGGTTCTAATCCAGTTCGAATCTAGTTTAAGTAGTCCCCCGCTCGCGGTGTGTTTTAGTGGGTTTATGTGGGACTTGTTATGTTGGTTTGGGTGTGAAAAGTGTTGAAAAATCTCTGGTTTGGTGCAGCGATGTATGTGGCGAGAGGTCTATGAGCGGTGGTACCTGGTCATGTCACAGTTGGGTGGGCGTGGAGATAAGGAATGGTTATTTGTGCACAGTTTTAGTAGATGTAGGTTAATTAATAGTTACTATGGGGTCACAGTTGGATAGGTTTCGAGATAAGGAATGTTTTGGTGATGTTCACATAGGGTGACTGAGCGTGTTATAGCACAGGTTTGCGGTGAGATAAGGAGTGTTATTGTGTTAATATATAGTTTAATTATGTGGGGAGGTGACATCACACAAAAAAAAACAAACATGTTTATATGACTAGAATAATGTTTTATTTAGTATACAATTAAAGCTACTTGGATATTTTAAAGTGTCCCCATGCAAGGGTGTCTATTTTATTTTCTAAGATGTATCTCTTATCGTCATCGCCGCAGAGTACCTTTTTACGTCTATTTTGTGTGTATACATCGTGTTTATTACTAGTTAGAGTATGTGTGTTATCATAGTAATTTTGAGATAGATCAAGACAGTTTACATAGTTATCGAATAGTAGTTTTCGCACTACAGGCGCTGTAACACCCTTGTTTTTTTTCACAACATGATCACCCTCCAGTACGTAGGCGTACATTTTAGATCGCAAACCAACAAACTTTGTGATGATTTTCCCGCTGTTTTCATCTTTCATTAGACCCACCACTTTCTTGTTGACTTGCGGCAGATTGTATACATTGTCTGAGGGAAAATCTGATGTATCAAATCTCTCTAAATCCATCTTAATATCACAATAAAAGTCATTAGTTTTAATTTCATAAATGAAAGAGTCTGTATCGGTGTACAATAAATTAAGCTTATTTTTATCATATTTACACAGCATATACTTATAGTGAAAATCGTACATTAAAGTTTTTGATAATTCCAACACGCTAAATCCTACACTTATGGGTTTATTGTAAAGAACATTTTCCTTATTCATCTGCACCGCAACCAAATCTTCTGAGAATATTGTGCAGCTGTGAAAATTAGGTCTTGCAATGTATCGGCTGGCGCCATATTTACATTTGGTTTTTGTGGGTTGATCTTCCCAGTGTGTGCATAGTTTGATATCAACTCTCTTATCGACATTTTCGATAGTTTTACCAAAAATTGAATTATTCATGAGTTTGTAAAAGTCCTTCTCAAAGGAGTTTTTTGCTTGGCTCCTTTTGAGCGAATTAAGATCAATGTATGACTTTAACCATGGTGATTGATTGAAAGATAGGACTCTATGAATTTTTTTACAAACTAATCCATTTTCCATGCTCTGTTTGAGATTCATGTAATGGATAACATAACTTGTTTTGTCGTAGAGTGTGAGTAATAATTTGTTTGATTTACCATGGGGTGGTTTTTTTGATTCCACACAGAACGGGTAGTCGTTGTGTGTATCATGTAGATGAGGGGGATACTCCAAATCCACTTCTAGGAAATAACCAATGTCTGAATTGGAATGTAGTGAGTGCATATCAAACTCGAGTATTTCACAATCGCTCAACCAACGGAAGTTGTTGATTGGTAGGTACCTAGACATACTGTCACCATATAGGTTGTTTACATCTAGATAAACAATGAATTTACTTTCTTCGGAGGGTTTATAGTCTTTCATGTATTTGTTATTAGACTCACAATAGCGTTTTGACACCTGGCTAATTCCACCACGTATACCTGATTTAACAAATTGCACCATCTCATAGTCAGTGAGGAGTTCAAGTTCAACCTGAGTGTGTTTCATCATGGCATTCCATGAAAGTGAGGGTGTTGTTAGATACTGACACGGATCCAGCTTGTAGGTATTTAAACAAATGTTGCGAAAGTTTTCAAACACTTCCGACAGCAGTAAAACATCAGTTTTAAGATAGAGCTCACTGTACTCCCCCAAGGTGTTGATGTTGAAAGCATTCCACACTCTTTGAGCGTGTTCATAGTCTTCGTTAGAGATGTGGCAATCATTTAACATGCTGTAAAAGCTCTCTTTGGATGGTAGTGAGGTTTCTTCAAGTTTTTCCCAACAATCTGTGTACTCATAGGGAAATACACCTTTTCGTGTTAAGAGTTTCATTGCATCATACGTATGTATGAATTTTGGTAATATTTTAAATTGATTTTGTTCTAGATTTTGAACAAGTTTCTGCAAGCTGGTGGACATAAACTTGAAAGAGTCAATGAACCTTATAATGTAGCCATCATTGATATGCTTATCAAATGAAATGTATTTTTCTTTATTGTGTGGAATACAACTGATGTTTCCTGACGCTTTGGCCAATTGTTTGATGAATAGATGGCTATCGTATCCGCTTAGATTGTGAAACACCACCGGTACAAATTTAGGGATTCTGTAGAGTAAGTTACATGAGTTGTGTGCTCTTCCTCTTACTTTACCTGTCAGATGACAATGATCTATTACGATTGAATCATCATCTTCTTCTTTTAAACTTTTTTCACAGATGTGGCAAATTGTGTTGGTGGGTGGTGGTTCATCACCAACAAGGGGTGGTACTACTACAGTCTTCAAAATGTCAACGATCCATTCTACGTCTTTGTATAGGCTTTCAACAAATTTTTCAACACAATCTACCCCACGATACATTTCAAACTTTGATAAGGCATCATTGTGATTGCAACAAATGTAGTATGCAAAGCTATACGGTACATGTTTGTGTGTGTTATAAGTGTTTGGTATTTTGTCGCCTTCTTTTCTATTTATGGGTGATAGAATTGACTCAAAATCTGCGTAAATGACAAAAGGCACTTTCAGTTGATGGTGAAAGTTTGTAAAGTTTATTGTTTCATTTTCTTTTGTGGGAAGTTTAACAAGTGTTTTGCCGCACCCCACCTCAATATGGCGTTTGTGACTCCATTTAGTGGAGAAATTTTGCAAACAACCATCACAAAATAATTGTTTGTGTTCATTTTTATTGATTTGAGAACTCAATAGCCTTGAAATGTTTTTTATCCACACGTAGTGAGCGGCTCCTTTATGATTTTCAAAATAGAGAAAATTCATATGTAGTATTTTGTCTTTGATGGTTGCTCGAGGTGAAATATACATGGGGTGAATCAACTTATGTTTCGCATCAATACCAAACACATTAATGGATACATTGTTCAGTTTTTCAAAACGTTTGATATCTTTTAATTTTACTGGTATGTTAATACCCTCTATTTTTAGAACGTCACTATACGGTGGGTATGAAGTTACACGCTCACTATGCTTATCAGCAGGATACATTGCCGACACAACACTCCACATAAAACATGCGTCATCAGAGTTCTTCACATTTACACACGCTCGCTTATCTTGAATCCATTCAGGTAGTGGTATATAGCTTTTCCCTTTCAGCGGAGACCATTTGTTGATGTTCACTTCCAAGAATTCAATTTTCTCCAGGCTCCATCCGCTGTCGCGCTCTTGAAAATCTTCACATTTTGTGGTTATACTCGAAACCATGTATTCATAAAAAGAATTAAACGTAAAACCTTCATCTTTTGCTATTTTCACATTCTTTGTGTTGAATGATTTTAGGTCTCTTCGCGCTTCGTTATCGATAAAAATGACATACCAACAAAACAGTTGAAGGTTCACTTTTATGTTATTGTTGATTTCAATTTCCATTTTCAGCAAGTGCTTCACTCGAGGTTGCACTTTGAGTAGATATGCTCTTGGATCTTGAATTTTTTGCGGCTTAACCCCATTGAAACGGTAGGTTATAATTCTGGATTTGTATGCACTATGCACCACATACAAGGCATAGTCTGACTCAAGGTCCTGACTGCACAGTAACTTGTGACGTTTAGTACGTGAGTGTAATATTAATTTATTTGGAGGAACATCAACATTACAAAATTTACACAAATACGACATCCTTATTGTGTGCACTCGCTTTAACAAGTAACCATCCTTATCGCCAGCAGAGTTCACTCACACCTTACATTATAGTGAGGGGTGGGAGGATTATAGTGCGGGAGTAAACGTTTAAAATAAAACATTATTCATGCTGCAGTTGATGATTTTATTTAAAACCATTACTACTACATTAAAAAGTTATCAAATAAAAATTCTAATGCTAAACATTTTATTTCACAATCCACTATTGAATTCTCATCACACAGTTTGTAGAGTATCACGTTCGCTTCCTGTAAACTACACGGGTTGTTTAGTTTAAACTGATTTTTGAAGAAATTAATACGATTCTCATAGGTAGTCTTCATTCTGCTTAGGTGTTGTATCTTTGCATTAATGCAATCTCTTATGCCATCAATAAAACACCACTCTTGATAATCAATAACAATTACTTGCTCCTCCTCGCACCGACCATTATTGATAATTATGTGAGGTGTTGTAACTAAAATACAGTTTTCACCCTGATCCAACAGTGGTTTGCTCATTGAATGTTCATAGAAAAAGTTTTTTAGGTATTCCCACTTTTCTATAAATATTTTATTCCATTCTTCACTGGTAATTTCAATTTTATCATTGATATTCAAACACACTCTTAGGTATTGTTTGTTTTGCTCCATTTCAAGTTTCAAGTACACATCAACGGTGTAGTGTCGCGGCGGCGGCTGCTGCTGCTGCTGCTGCTGCTGTTCACAAAGTTGTAGAGGGGAATATCGTTTCTTGCCCAATACACAGTTAGTACACTCGATGGATGGTGCGTAATTTTGATAAAAATATGCCATAATGTGGGGGTGGATGTGTGTTGCGTCCTCAAAGGTTTTAGTCTTACTACTGAGTAATTTTTCGTACATTCCCTCCGAGCATTGTATACTCAAAGAATGAGTCGTTAATGATTAAACAGTATGCTGTGGTATTTGCAGGTACATTCTTCTTGAATTCCATCTCAACTCTAATGTCAATGGCACTGCTTGTGTTGTAAGTGTCACACTGTCGCGATGTGTCAACAACATACAACGGATACTTTGTCTTGTAGTGTGCGGGATTTACTTGAGGTGATGAGTTACGTCTTCCATAGTAAACTCGTTGAAAATTGATGTATGCATCGTATAGTAGGGGAAAAGAACCCCTTTCAAAGTCTGCCGAAAACGAGTCGTAGGGGTAATATTGTGAGTTGAGGTACACTCTACAGTTGGTTAGATTACAATGATCAAAAAGTCCCATATCCTTCAATTCATCATTCTTGCGAGATGTTTGGAAACCAACAATAACAAAGCGTGGTTTTTCCAGCTGGCTTGATGTTTTAATAGACCACACGTGTTTTTGTGCAGAGGGCAACAGCGGATATTCGTAAAGATCCCATGTGCGAAAAGCGATAGGAATAGGTATGTTACTTTCCACCAGCGACATCAAACGTATCTTTTCCTTATCTGACACCTTAACCACGGGCACGCGCCAAACAACACGTAACAATTCAATATCCACATGTTTAGTTGCATCTTTAACTGTGGCAGCGTTTACATTTGTACTCGCGCGATTCAACACCAATTCATGTTTTGCATTCATTATAACTTTTTTGTAATCTTCAGCGAACCCCAACAGGTGTGTTAAGGGTATGGTGAAACTAAAGTCTCCATCGTCGATCGATTTAATTGTTGTCAAATTCCATCCGGCGTTCTCCAGCGCATAATCGGTCTCTTTGCCGTAGGAGATGAGTCCTTTAATGGAGGTGGTGATGCCGCAGTTTTTGGTTCGATCAATCTCAACACCATTCAGTTCATAGCGTATGTCTTGAAAGAGGTATGCAGGTGCATTATTGATGAAGGTGCAATCCTTTTTAACTTTTCCCTCCACCAAGATGTTGCTGGCACTCGGAAGCACTATTAAATCCTGTCGGTTTATGCAAATACGTATCTCATCATTGTTCTTGAATGAGTCATTATAAGGATTATAAGGATGAAATTCTATGCTTTCAATGCTATCATCAAACACCACTGCGTCATCAATGTTTAAGATTTTTGAAAGGGGCATATTTTAAAACCAAGACTCTCCAAAAATGATATATTTTCTCTCCTCAACTTTTTCTTCTGCTTCGTAGAGGTGTGTTCTGTATGAGAACGAGCGCTACTACTACCAGGAGTGGTGGAAGGGTTATTGTTTTTATAAACAATCATAGTTTCAACGGTCTAATGTGTAGACGTAGAGATATGTTTTCACCTCTAAAGTTCACCAGTTGGCCGCGCTCATTCACCACTCGCACTTCAATATTTTGTATAGTATTATTTTTTACAGGTAAATAGATGACGTTGGTTGGACTCTCAATCAACTGATATCCAGGTGGTACAGTTGGAGAAAATTCATGTATCACGTGTGACGGTTTATCGTTAATGAATGAGCCCTCCACAATGTTACCTTCCACTCTTATAGTGTTTGTTATCAATATATCAATTGTTCGATCTGACTCATGTTCAATTCCGCTCTTCAGCACTCTAGGTGAAAAACCAAACACCGACCCCACCGAGTTTGGCTTATCAAAATGGATACTGTGCTTTGGCGAATAAAAGACACATGTTGCTGTGTTGGAGTTGGTCCACATTTCCACAATACTTTCCTCATCCGTTGCGTACAATTTTATAATTTTTTCATCGATATAATCAATGAGGTCGTCAACTTCATATGTACCTTCAGGTATCTCAATAACATTATCGCCAATATGAAATAAGTTATTGCTCTTATCAATGTTTGGTATTGAGTTGTATGTTTTAAAATAAACCAGAGCACACTCATACAGTTTACCATTTAAATCGAGAGGCGGTAAAAAGTTAGCTGATAACACCGATTTATCGCCGTTCAAGGTTATCGTGAGCGACATACTGCCGCCACTAATGTGTGGGTTTAAATGAAACACAAATTACACACACCTTAGTATTTATTTAAAACAGAGATTTCACAGTGTTACACAGAAAAGCAAGACATAAATGTCCACAATTGTTTGTGTTAAACTTTTGCAAACGTGTATAGTTGTATTCAATGTGTTTTAATGATGATGACATATACCGCAAAAATTCTTCAGGCGGTCTCAAGTCACCAAAACTGTCAAAATATACACAGTAAACTCCTTTTTTGACGTAGGCAACCCAATGAGTTCCGCTGTTTTCTTCACTATCCAAATTAATAACACCAGTCTCGTAGTAATGCGGTTTTGATGGTAGGCTATCTCGCATAAATACTCCTCTAAAAAATGGTATCTTTTGTTTTTTAACACATTTTAATATATCCACATTGGTGAGGGACTTCCCTCGAGGTAGTTTTAGTTTTTTGGAGTGATGTAGAGACCCATACCTGACTTGTATGGACCTACATACAACCCCTTTCCAACAGCAACCTTTTCACCATCTTTTTTCCTGGCCATTTCATAAATGTTTCTAGCGGCGGTGGAAACACCACCTGCTATCGAGCCCGCTGCTGACAATGCGGCCAATATCGGTAATAAAGGTAAAAATCCACCTCTTTTTGGCAGCGGTATCACTCTAGCCGAGTGTTTAATGATTTTCCCATGTGCGAATCTTTTGGCTGCTCTGAGGGCGGCAGTCGTTAGGTGTTTCTTTGATGAATTCTTCTTTTGTGTTTTCAACGCTTTTTTAGTCTCCTTAATTACTTGAGCCATGGACACACCCATGCCATGTTTCACTTTAAACTTCATTATTTTGTTTACAGCAAGACTAGCCGCACGTTCCGATAAACTGGCGGATGAGTCGAGCCAACGCTGCCCCGCTGCAATGGCCAATTCAATATCAGCTCTATGTCTTGCGTCCAAAGATGGATTTTGAGTGTATGCTATATCGTGTCGTTTACACGCCTCGTCCAATGGGTTAATACCCTTATCGTTGCGGTCTAATCTTTTCTGTAATTTTGTACCGGGCCCGCAATAATTGTATCCGGGCAGATGAAGTTCAAACGGAAGTTTATCTATTAAATTATTAATAAATCCTCCGCCTGTCGCAGGTGTTTTCACACCAACTTTGCGTTTTTTAATGGGTGGTTTGGTGTGTGTTATCATATTAATAAACATTCGTCATTAAACGTCTTTGTTGGGTGACGATTTCTTGCAGTGTGAACACATGTTCTTAGTTATGTACGGTAGGTCGGGTACGTCACCTCCATCCTCGAACAATAAATGATAATGTTCGTCACAAATAAAATACTGATTAATCTCTGGATCATTCTGCAAGTGTTCTGGCAGATTTTTCTCCACAAGATGCAGCCACGTCTTACCCAATTTTAAGAGTAAACTTTTTGGAATGTGTTTTAATTCTTCCTTGGTGGGTTGATCTTCAATTCCCATAAAGAAACATTCGGGTATCATGATGTTGCACCACACACACACATCCACTTCAGTTGATGATTCACAACACAATGAATGATGCAAACAAAATCTCTGCTGAATCATTCTCAAGCCACTCCTTACCTAAATTTTAAGAGTAAACTTAGCTTTAATTCTTCCTTGGTGGGTGGTGATTTTTTCATAAGGTATGACAATATAAAACAAACATCCACTTTAGTTGAAGACTCACATCATAATGAAGCTTAAAAAACAAAAGACGCATCTCAAGGTGAAAAATTGGTCAATTTTAGAAAGCAGCGATGGCGACGGTGGTAAGAATGGAACGTTGCTGCCTAACAGCATCAGATGTCTCATCTGCGGTCCATCAAATTGTGGTAAAACAAATGTTTTACTATCACTTCTCTTCGATGTGAATGGCATTAAATTCTACAATGTATACCTATACTCTAAATCGTTGCAGCAGCCCAAATATGTGTTTTTAAATGAAGTGATAAATAATATTAATGAGGTAACTTTTCACGCGTACAGCGATAAAAGTCAGGTGATACCACCGGAAGAGGCGGAGGAAGATAGTGTTGTTATATTCGACGATGTTAATTTAGAAGAGCAGGATGCAATACGTCAATACTTTAGCATGGGTCGCCATAGAGGGTTAGATTGCTTCTACTTGTGTCAAACCTACAGCAGAATACCTAAACAGTTGGTTAGAGACAATGCCAATCTTATATTGCTCTTCAAACAGGATGATTTAAACCTGAGACATGCCTATGATGATCATGTAAACACAGACATGAAGTGGGAACAATTTCAAGATATATGTCGCGAATGTTGGTGTGAGAAGCACTCCTTCTTGGTCATTAATAAAGAGAGGAATATTAATAAAGGTCGCTATCGCAAATGCTTCAATAACTTTATTGTAACTATATAATTCAACTGCATCACCTCACATCCATCACTTCACCATGACGTCTCCTGCTGAACAGATTTTAGGTGGAAATAAGCAGCTAAAGCGTAAGCTGATTGAATCGGTTGATTCCATAAAGAAGAAAGTAAAAGCACTGCACGCAAATAGAACAGAACTCTCCACTGTATTAGAGAGAACCTTTGAACCCATCACAAAACCACTAAATGCTTTGGTATCTCAAAAGAATTATGCAATACCACCCACCACCACCACCACCACCACCACAAAGAAACATGATGATGATGATGATGATGATGATGATGATGATGAATCAATGATATCGGCACTAGAAAGTGATGATGATGATGATGAAAATGTTACTCAGATGGATGAAAAAAAATACATTTCGTATTTAAGTGGGGAGGTGAAGGTGCCATTTGGAGCATACCTTCAACATGGTAAAATGTTTATTGGTGATAGCCCCATTCGAATCGTCAACAATAAAATCCATGTGAAAGATGTGGTACATAATGTTACATTGGGAATGGTTGAACTCATCTTTAAGAAAGTACCCAATAAACACTTAATCAAACAGAATGATATTGAAAATTATATACAAATTCTCAAGAAAACAAATGCACACCGACGAGGATTCTCACCCACGGGACAAGTGCAAGGCGATAAGAGCATTAAATACAGCGACTACATAAAAAAATACATGACAGAGAAGAGTGGTGCAGGTAGCAGTATGATTAACAAAAAATACTTTCCCAACACCGACTATGTTTATTGGGATGACCCAAATGAACTGGTTGAACGTTTACGTTTACTCATTTCATCTCAGAGCGTCGGTAACAATTCTCACATCAATGAAATTAATGCAATCATTGAAGAACTAATAGAGAGTGGAATCATAATAAAAAAAACATAACCATCAGGCTGTTCTTCAACAGGCTGTTCATCATCATCATCATCATGGGGAGTTGTTGTTGTTGAACCGTATCATATCTAACATGCCAGTCGACAAGTTTGGACGTTACTTGACCAATAAGAATGAAGATAAAATAAATAATAGTAGCAATAATAGGCATACTATCGATTTTAAAAAGAAACGGCTTACATCCGTTGCTAGAGGAGTCCGTAAAGATGATGCTATAATCAAAGCGCAATTGGATGAAATTCAAAATCTACTGTTATCTCGAATCAAAACTAATAGTAGAGCTATAGAAGTGAACATTAACAAATCACTCGCATACTCAAACATCTCCCCACCCCCCATCAAAAAAAGCCGCCACCACCACCACCACCACCACCACCACCACATCTCCAATAAGGATGAGTAAAGCTCAAGTGGTGAAGGAGATACATACGTATACTCGAAAGAATTTTCCACGCAGACGTTTCATACAAAAAGGTTTAGATGATACCTGGCAAATTGATCTCATTGATATGCAAAAATACTCCAAAGATAATGGAGGTTACAAATACATTTTGGTTTGTATTGACAGCTTCTCTAAGTATGCGTGGGCGCAACCAATGAAGACAAAAGGCGGAAGCGACACATCCGCTGCAATGAACAAAATTCTAAATGCAAGAAAACCCAAAAACATTCAATCTGACGATGGAACAGAGTTTTACAACAGCAAATTTCAATCTCTCATGAAACAATACAATATAAATCACTATTCCACCTATAGTGTTATGAAAGCTTCTATAGCAGAACGATTGATAAGAACCTTAAAAAATTGGCTGTGGCAACACTTTAGTTTGGAAGGATCATACAATTGGACACGGGCAGGAGGCTTAAAGAGTATTATGGAGCGCTACAACAACAAAATTCACTCTACCATAGGGGGTATCACCAGCAAGCGTTAATAAATTGAACTCTAACAACATTCTGAATAGTGTGTATAATCACATAAAAGTGTATTCGTCACAAGCTAAATTTAAAAAAGGTGATTATGTGAGAATTAGCAAGTACAAAACTGTATTCTCTAAAGGCTACACAGCCAACTGGAGTACGGAAATATTTCAAATTGTCAAAGTGCAAAATACAAACCCCATCACGTACACTCTACAAGATGTAAAAAGTGAACCCATTTTGGGTGCTTTCTATGAAAAAGAGTTGCTAAAGGTAAAAGACCCTCACGTCTACCTGGTAGAGAAGGTATTAAAACGTAAAGGTAACAAAGTCTATGTAAAGTGGCTAGGAATGAATGAAAAAACTTGGATAAATAAAACAGATATTGTGTAATGTACCTACCTAATGTTAAAGGAATAAAAAAAAACACCATGTAAGACTTTGGTTTTTTATTTAATACACAAATTATACCCTAATTAGATTACACAAGTTATACTATGCTACATAAAGTTATACAGTTGCAAAGAAGCTCTATACCTAAGGTTTTGCCATAGCTCTAAAACACAAAGTTATACATTTGCAAAGCTCAAACCACACAGAAACTCATTCGCAGTCGCAAAACACAAGCTGTTTTTTTTTCTCAAGGGTTTTACATACAATCAAAAAAAAAAATAATTCTTTATAGCGCAAAATAACCTATTGCAGCTGCACTTTAGGACAAAATTTAAAAAAAGGGGAAATCTACCACAAGTTTCATTGCACCACCACCACCACCACCTCATGATTGAGGACAGTGCGACGTTAACGGTCTGTGATGATTACAAGATTTTTAAAAGTCTATCGCCGAAGACTTTCGTATTTTTTTTTTTTTGCAACCACACTCCTCAATGTTAATATAATTTTTTTAATTCTCAGTCTGGTGAAAATGTCTCACCCTTAATTGGTTGTTTTTTGGCAGCCTCACGGTTGATGTTTGAGAAAATACTCGACTGTGGTAGCAACTCGCAATCACTATTGCAACTGTAGGGTATTTGTCGAATCCAGAATTTAAAAAACAGGGGGACATCTACCACAAGTTTTCATTGCACCACCGATTGAAGTATCGAACCTCTGATTGAGGACAGTGTGGTGTTTTATTATTTTTTAATGGTCTATGGTGATTGCAAGTTTTTAAAAGTTCATCACCATACTCAACCAGAAGACTTTCGTATTTTTTACAACCACACCCCTCAATGTCAATATAATTTTTAACACTCAGTCTGTTGAAAATATCTTTTTCAACATTTCCGCCCTTAAAGGCCACCAATTGGTTGGTTTTGGCAGCCTCACGGCTGATATTTGAAAAAATACTGATTAGCCTCGACTGCGGTAGCAACTCGCAATCGTTAAAATAACGATTGTGGTACGGCAAGCCGTGAATCATATTTTCACAAAATCTCACCGTGGGCCAATCCTCCTTTAAGAGCTGGTTGAAAGGTGGGGTTCTAAAAAAATAACTAAAAGTCATATCCGACTCACAATCGATAATGCCCATCTCGCGGCATATGAACAAATATTTTTTAATATTATAACCGTCCATGTCGATAATGAAACGGATTGCGCTCTGCAACAAAAAAAAAATTTTAAAGCCGCACACAACAAAACACTTGTGGTATTAGGGTGCTTATTAAATATGTCCACAAAGAAGTCGCGCAATATTAATATGTGATCCTAAAACGCAAATTAAAATACAAATAAATTTGTTTATGATAGTTCTATCGCGTGGCATGCGATAAAATGCAGCTTCATCCATCTTCTCCAGAGCGCGTACCCATTCGAAAAATTTTATGTTTGAATCTCCAACATGTGTTTCGAAATGATCAATTAAATCATCCCAAAACTCTATCATGGGATAATAGTGATCGTCGTCAGTGAATAGGTAAACTTCACGTAACAACGTTGATACTTGCTGATTGAAGCTGTTTGAAGGCATTGGCTCACTCCAGCATGATAATAAGGGGTGTGTCTTTAGATCACAAATCCAAAGTGATTTGTGATGTTTCATTACCTGTGTGGTTGGTGCTTGATCGTCTGTAAACAAAGAAAACATAAATTAGTGAAAAAAAAAACTAACAAAATTTTATAGGTAATAGGTTTATATGAACGGTACATACTTGAAGATGCCATTTTTTTAACGGTGATAATCTGAAAACAAACAAGGAAATATGATTACTCACATCTATTTATAATTGACACAGTTTGATTTTTCTTCAAATTTCACACGAAAAGTTTTGCCCACTTGCGCTCCCTTTATAATACAAATGTTCTTGGATTTTAAAAGGTTCACTTGTTCTAAACCCATATTATTAAATCTTGATGGGAGTGTAACAAAACCACACTTTAATTCTAGAACAGTTTGAGTTGTGTTTACATCAAACTTTGAGGGGGTTTGCTTGCAATCAGTCACTAAATAGGGTTGATCTTTTTCCAAATCAATAATTTTCAACCACACTTTATCCCCATTTTCGTTCAAAGCTAATAGTGACGTCATGTTAACTTACTTTGCAATAAATTAAATTTGAAATTTAATATTATTTAGTCAGGGAGGACTACTGCTCAACTTGAATATTGAGAATATTGTACTTTTTTAATTCGATTGTTCATGTATTTATATGGTGAAATTATCAATTGAAGGATGTGAAATGCTATATAAATGTAAATTAATTAATGCAGTAGGAAACCATTATCAGTTGTGTTGCAGTGTGTTAACAAAGTTACATTAAATCGTTATGTTTGTTTGTATAGATTTATGGTTTTAAGAGGTGTGAATAATACATACCAGTATGTTGGTTTTCAATAATCTTTACTGTATTCACAGCAGGAAGGGCGTTGTTACAATTTTCACGGTCACTTATTAAATCATCAATTTTCCCAATTTCATCATAACACCACGCAATCATTTGAGTTAGTAAATACTTGTATTGTTCGCATTCATCGCTTATAATGCTGCTGTTGGTGTTTCTCGTAATATTATCTAGAGAAGGAGTAGAGCGTGGTGGTGGTGGTGATGATGATGATATAGGTGATCTCATCGTTGTTGTTGTTGTTGTTGTTGTTGATGACGATGATGTAGTAGGATGCACGAGGGGTGATTTCGTTTTATGATTATTATTCAAACGTAGTGTCATTTCCATTCCTAGATCATCTCTTATGATTTGTACAAACTCATTTTCATTTAAAGATTGCTCCATACGAAGACCACGACGACGACGATGATGATGATGCTGCTGTCTTAGGTTATTGTACTCGTTGATTATTTCAATTTTACGCATCAGCCAACCATTAGTTACACAAATTGGAAAATTATTGAACTGACCTTTATGAATCGTCACTACTCTCGAAGCATTATTTTCTTCCTTCATTAAATAGATTTTCAATGAGTGCATTTTCATCGTTGATGGTGTGTTTTCATTAAAAATTTGCACGTCGCGCAGCAACCATGTTTTCCCTCCTTCACATATCGTAGTGAAAATGTTATTTTCAAATGGGTAAATGGTTACGTTCTTTACTTCCCCATCCATTGAATTGAGACTTAAATATATTATCCATGGTAATAGTTTAGACAACATTTTTCACGCAATGCACTACTCTATCTGACTAGAAGAGCATCATCTGCTTTTATAGTCATAGGCAACACAGGATGCATACATCCTGTATATATATTTTCATAAAATCGTGGTGGGACAAACAAATCACGTCCTAACGCTTGATAATTAGCACAAACCAAGTCGTGTGAGTGAACAAGACTATGATATCACAGGATGTAGTGCGAGCTGATAATGCAACGGAAAACTGGTTCTGGACCGCCGTGTCCTACATTAAACCGACCTCCGATAACAATTTAACTACTCGCTAATTTTAACTATGCAGAAAAAAACAGACTGTCGTGTCCTACATTAAACCGACCTTCGATAACAATTTAACTACTCACCAATTTTAACTATGTAGAAAAAACGTTATCAATTATAACATGTCTGCTGCTGTGACATGCATCAAGGTCACCACACGGTTATTATAACATAACTGCTGTTTTTTTTTCCCTACCTAATTAAACTTAACCTACATTATCAAAACATCACGTAAACTTGACCCACATTAGCGCAACACATGTACATTGCTATAGTAACTATTAATTAATCCATATTACATTAAATGGTAACTCCTTATCACAACACCGAACATTCTCAAAACCTATCCAACTGTGACCCCATAGTAACAAACTTGACCTACATTATCATAACATCACGTAAACTTAACCCACATTAGCGCAACACGTGTACATTGCTATAGTAACTATTAATTAATCCATATTACATTAAATGGTAACTCCTTATCTCAACACCGAACATTCTCAAAACCTATCCAACTGTGACCCCATAGTAACTATTAATTAACCTACATCTACTAAAACTGTGCACAAATAACCATTCCTTATCTCCACGCCCACCCAACTGTGACATGACCAGGTACCACCGCTCATAGACCTCTCGCCACATACATCGCTGCACCAAACCAGAGATTTTTCAACACTTTTCACACCCAAACCAACATAACAAGTCCCACATAAACCCACTAAAACACACCGCGAGCGGGGGACTACTTAAACTAGATTCGAACTGGATTAGAACCGGCATTCATACACTACTCCCCATAGCATGCATAGCGTACAACCTATAGCGTACAATGGGTGAATTTGCCGTAATCACCACGCTTGGCTGGCGGATTGGTGATCGCAGTTAGATGTTAAGTACTCAGGTGCCCATCCCCTGGCGTAATCCTTTAGCAGTCTTTTACGACATCCATAGGAGTTGGAGGAGTCATATTCTTAGGCCAAGACTACCACGGCCAATTTAGTTTATAAGACGATTAAAAATACAATCATTGTGATTTAAATTAATAAACTACTTTTGAATTATCAGCTGTTAGACTTCCAACGCAGCACATAGGCATACAATAGAAAGCCATGATGAACGGTCTTGGCCCGCCTACATCTGACTTCTCTTCTCTCTCTTTGATCTTTCCAGTATCGTCGGTCCATCTAGCAGGGCTGACCAGACTTCGTCTTTCGGTTCGTTGTCACCAGACGACGGAGAGCATTTAGCGTTCATTTTACAATAATGTTTATTCTAGTATTTTTTATTAGCTTACTTGAAAACCTAACAGTAGCCTTAGATTGGTCCTGATCCGTCTGGAAATCCAGCTTCCTCGATCTGGACAGATGGAACTTCACAAACTCAACGTTGATACTGAGCGAGTCCTTCCTCTCAGTGTCCGATAGAGGGGACCACTGCGCTTCCTTGAGGCTGGACTTTTTGCCTCCGTAGGGATGGAACATGTTGACTGAGAAGTCGGCGAGGCAGCCGGTAACGCTGAGACCGCCCATAGCGACCGCGGGCTCTGCCATTTCCCTATTAGAAAATAAATATTCAATTTAATCGGCTTGGTCACTGAAACGAGTACCTACATAATGAAAAAAAAAAAAGGGGCATTTATTCACTTACACTAATCTTAGTTACAAAGGTACAATTATAATAAAGTTTAATAGTTAGTGTACGAGAAAAGGACGAGGGCTCAGCCACGCTGTTTTTCAGCCTCACCTTAGAATGCTGCTGTCGTCACAGCAGCCATGTACTCGGAAGCTATCTGCTGTTTCAGCAAAGGAAACAGCAAAACAACCACCGAGAACTCGTTATTATAAACTAGGCCTTAGGCACTTACCCATAAAGCTAGGCACCCAAACAGGCTTATACTTAAATACAAAAGGGTAAGTTGTAAGAATTCACATAGTGTTACACGGACTTTAGTATGGAAAGTGAGGTCCACAAAGTGTACGGGCGCTCATCGGTGTCGCCACACAAAATCCGTGTTACACTACACCATACGTCCGTTTGGCGTTTAATGACCATGACCTTGCATGCGTCCCTACCTACTGTGTCAAAGATCTGCATATAAAAAGTAGATTCGAATTGGTTTGCGAACTTTAATAGCTTAAAAACTAGTTTAAGGTAACTGTGAATCCTAGATTAATCAAAAAAATAAATAAAAAACTTACCTTAATTCATAATCATTTTTTAAACCTATTTTGGTTAAAATAAATTTTGTCTTGTTTTGACGTATGACATTTTACATCAGAGAGAACAAGACAAACCACAATTTGAGTAAAATAGGTTTAAAAAATGATTAAGGCCCTTAGACTCAGGCTTCTGAAGACTGTTCTAAGGTTCAACGTGAGGGTACTCACTCGTCAGTAGCTCGCTTTGAGCTAAACACTATCTGCAGACTGGGTAGCTGTAGTAAGCACTCGACGCGAGACGCCGGCAGACAGCTGAACCGGAATGTACTGGGCTGCATGTGAAAGTGTACTATGACGTCAACTGGGAATGATGCGTACACGTACTGCCCGTATTGGGCGTAGACGCCTTCTCCGCCAGCGCCTTCCGCCTCTGAGAACAGAAACATTATTTATCAGCCTGTTTACGTCCACTGCTGGACGAAGCCTCCCCCATTGAATACAATGGAAGGATTTGCCATAATCACCACGCTTGGCAGGCGGATTGGTGATCGGAGTATTGGTGTTAAGCACTCAGATGGATGCTGCTGCCTATCCCTTGATTGTAATCCCTTAGTTGGCTTTTACGACATCCACGGTAAGAGGGTTCTATTCTTAGGCCGGACAATCCACGGCACACGGAACAGAAACATTATTCATCACAATTTGTTCAAACTATATCCAAAATACTGCGGCTATTCGACATCCAAATCCATGTTCAATTAACTTATACTTGTAGTATGTGTTTTCCACCGCATTTGTTTGTGGGTTCGAATCCCGCAACAGGACAAATGTTTACATGATCTGCAAATATTTGCTAGACCAGACATCGGGTCTGGGTGTTGTGGTACCATGGTCCTCGTAGTTCATGATACCAACGACACAGAGAATCCTAGTGTGAGAATCAGGACTATGTATGTGACTGTTGGGTGTTATGTTATGTGCAATGCTTGGCATTGTTCGAAATCCATGAAAGGCAAGCCTATCCATGCTAAAAGTTGTACTTGCCGGTATTTATGTAACAGAGAGCTATTACAATCCAGCTAGATGGGTATAGCTAACATAACATAGCACCCAAGCGTCCCACACCATAGCCCATAGTACACTAGGATTCCTAATGTCGTGCCCATGACATTAACAATTGCAGCAATTAGTCCAGCAGCGGGAATCGATCCAGCACCCGTCGCATCTCAGCCTTCTTCTAGTCCACCACACCACGAAGGTCATCGATGTAAGAATCACTGACCCGGTGTTGGAGTTGAGAACGCCTTTGTCGGTATCGGCTCTAACGTTTGTTCCAGGAACTCCAGAATGTGCGGACTGATGATGGTCTCCTCGGGAATGCTCTGAACGGTGATCCAGGCGAACAGCGCTGCCTTTTTGCTGGCCAGCTTCCGAAGCGGCGGCGCCAGCGAAGTGAACGGCATCGTGTGCGGTGACGCAGACTCCTCTGATAATGTCTTGGATTCGTAGTGCACCTGGGAACCAAGACATCGGTAAATTAAACCCTTTAGATTAATCGATACAAATCTAAAAGTTCTGGTAGCGCTACTCAGCGATAAGTGAATTTTGTTCACTTAATTGTATATATCTGCAGGCCTAGCCAAACGACATTCGCTTCGAAGCGATTCCATTTCTACAGTCGTAACACAATACAATAGACCACGTGACATATCGATAGCTAACATCAATCTCATACATTTTGGACTTTTCTACTGGCGTCATCGCTATTAGAATGTTACTTTGTCTATCTATTATATTGACGACTTCTGTGGCACGGCGGGCAAGTACCCGGCTGAGATGCCAGAGGTTGCGGGTTCGATTCCCGCTACGAGACAAATGTTTGTATGGTCTGTAAATATTTGGTACGGGTCTGGGTGTTATGGTACCATGCTACTCGTAGTTTCTGATACCCACACCATAGGGAATCCTAGTGTGGGGTCAAGACTACGTGTTATATTTTTTGTTATATGTTATATTATATCGAGGGCATCAAACCATAGGGGCGTATCCACAAAATGGCATTTTTTTTTATTTTACCTATGGATTTGAGAACTTCTGATCCATAATCTGGCAAAACACTAATATTTTTAGGTGTTTTAGTTTTTTTTATATTGACCAAAACATTATAGGCGTATAACTACAAATAAATAAATACGTCGTGCCATACAGGCGTATCGTCGGCGTTTGTCAACATATGAGTTAAATTATCGGGCCATACAGGCGTACAGTAACGTAACCGCTTGCATGATTTTACGCCTTTATGGTCGGACATATTCTTTACTAGCATTTGCTTGCGGCTCCGCCCGTATGGAAATATGCATTATAGCTAAATATACTATTCTGATGTAGAAGCTGTAATAATAACTGTATAATACTGTAAAGTTTCATCAAAATCCGTTCAGTAGTTTTTGTGTGACAAACATCCATCCACCCATCCTTACAAACTTTATCATTTATGATGTAACTAGGTATACCTGGAATAGACTAGCCTAGAAAAGACCCCTCCCTCTCTTCCCGTGGATGTAGTACACCAGGGCATAGACATCCACCTGAGTACTCAATACCAATATTGCAATCATCAATCCAACTGCCACGCCTGGTGATTATGGCAATGATGTCTCTGTGATCAACTGGGTCAAAACCTCCAGTGACCACCGCATGGTAAGAGGCTCATTGAATCTCAATGTTAAGTTAGAAAAGTCCCGTCTGATGAAATCTACTCTCCGCCCAGTTCATTAGTCCTGTTCAAATTCAAACCCTGAGAACTTTGAGTTGGAACTCCAGAATTGCTTCCAATACCTGGCTAAATGCGATATAGTGGACGAGCTGAACAACGGGCTGGTACAAATTGTCCAAGTGAACACAACAACAACAACTTGGTGGACAAGTCGGATTTAATTAGGACAAAAATAAAATTACGACAAAATTAGGACAAAATTATCGCAAAAATAGAACACAGAAACTCTCTGAGTGCACTCTTAATACATGGCAGAGCGATCAATAAACAGATCTTCAAGTACATGCGGCACGATTTGCGTCTTTTCAATACTAATTGTATTAAAAGTGCCTATAGAGCGCAATTAAGGCTTCAAAGTATTTGCTAGAGATCTGTCAATTGGGCTAAGTCAGCTTTCGAAAGCTGGAGATTGTACGTGAGCACGAGAAGTTCTCAATTGTACAACTCATCGCAAAATCCGGCTTCCAGCACGACGAGCTATGCAAGAGCCCGTTTGACCCGCCACTACAACGATGATATCCTGGATGTCAGCCTATACGAGATCCGAACAGCTCTCAAACAGCTTAAGACGCTATAGGTTCACATAATGCATTTAATGAGCTCTAGAATAGTTAAGTTTTTGATATGAGTTCTTATAGTTTACGAAAAAAAAACGTATTCCTAGTGAAATCATAAATTCAGTACACAATTTGAATTACTCCACTCGTTAAAAACATAAACAAAGATGACTATTTTTTAACCTTTGTAAAATTGAAATCTAATTTCAGACTAACTTCTAAGTCTTCTAACACATTTTTATTTTTGGAACTTTTGGTTACTATAAGTTATAAATTGGGTTAGTGAATTCATCAACAAAACCTAACTAAACTTTGAAGGGTATTTTTATATCATTATTTTATACACAAAACCAAGGTATCAGAGCGTGTGCTCACAACAGTGCTACTGAAAGCGGATAGAGAACTGATACTAAAAGTCTTTCAGACGCTATTTAATCCCGTTATGGTACTCTTAGTTCATGATACCCACGACACAGAGAATCCTAGTGTGGAATTATGGCAATGTATGTGACTGTTGGGTGTTATGTTTATATTATTTTCATCTATCTACTGTTATGTATCTATCTACTGCTATCCTCGAGAGCATAACGCCGAAGGCGTGGAACAGTAGTAGTGGTACTGTTTTTCAAAAAAGTTGATGACACCCTATTTAAAATTTATTTACCCTTTGAGCTGCCTGAGCCACGTCTATTAGTTGTTTTTAAGAGTACGAATCGTCTCCTCACACGTAGGTTAGACGACTTCCAGCCTCCGAAATAAGACGGGTTTACTGTAGACCACATCCACACGCTCCGGCAGATTATACAGAAGACTAATGACTTAACGAGTATAATCTAGCGTTAGAGGACTACGAGAAAGCCTTTGATTCAGTCAAGACCGCACATTTAAGTTGTGGAGGAGGTATTGAACAAGTCAATATCGACCTCTCGCGCCATTTCATTATAACATCTGCATGATCGAATTAAATATGAATTCTGCCTGTATATAGAACAAACTCTTGGAATGTGAAGAAGGTTAGGACTTCTTACTGATAGTGTAGGAGTTCGAAGCCTCAATTGGCCGAGAAGTTCAGGACAGTCGATCGAGCTGCTTGCAATATCGAGAAGATAGGATAAGTCAGCGGCACGCCTACTCTCTTTATGTAGGAGGATATGGAATTTTCTGCAACGCGCGGAATAGTTAGACGTAAACTTCTTTAATCTGAACTGTAAATATCTAAGAAAACGCTTCTGTATTCTTTCAATTTGATTTATGTATATGTCATAGACTGGGTTCCAAACCTGAGACACATATTCAAGATGACTCCTAATATAAGTGTAATACAGTATCTTTATAATCTTTATCTGCTAAAATTCCGACGACATCATAATCATAAACCCTAAAACTTTAGAATGCCGAATACATCACCTAACTTCGATATGCCGATGTCATAGTCGGCACAATGCTCAGTGACCTCAATACCGTGACCGTCTCCCAACAGATGAAGGCAAGACGAACATCATGTCCAATGCCCATATCGCACCTATACTAGTACACGTTGGGAACGATACTGTCGAAGTTGTTGACCACTGTGTCTATTTGGGTTAGACGATTCGACTAGGAAGGTCGAACTTCGACAAAGAGGTCAACCGATGAATTGAAGTCGGCCAGAGCAGTGTTCGGAAAACTACGCCATATTTTCTCGTCACAAATACCGCAGAGCCTCAAGACGAAAGTCTATAGATCAGTGTGTGTTGCCAGTGATGGCTTACGGCACTAAGACGTGGTCGCTAACTATTGGCCGTATTAGCTCAAATTCACGCACTGGCTCATGGAGAGGGCTATTACTAGGGCTTCCACTAGGTGATGAAATCTGAAATGAGGAAATTCGTAGAAGAACTAAGATCACCGACATAGTTTCCAGAATTAGCAAGAATAGGTGGCAATGGCAGGTCATATAGCTCACAGAAATTACAACGGTTGAGGAATAAAGGTTCTCGAGTTCGAAGGGGCTCGACCACAAACCGGACGAGACGGTAGAGGATGGCCTTCCACTCGATCGACTAAAGACATAATAAACGTTGCAACCTCGCAGGAAGTCGATAGGTGGAGGTGGCTCAAGACCATTCGTCATGATGCCTATGCACTCCCCCTAGAACCCCATCCATCCATCATCAGCTTGTAGAAGTCCACTAGTTGCTGGACCTATGCCTAGCAATGGACAGTGGACAGGCTGATGATAGTGATTAATATTTTTGAATTTTTATTACATTTTAAGACAGACAAATTGTAAATGTGTTAGTTGTTTTTAATTGTACCTAAATGTGTTTGTAAGATTTTTTTAAGGATATTAGGTATAATTTCCAGATTTTTATCAAAAATTAGTAATACAGAATAAGTACTTAGTATTGTACTGGAGGGAGAAGCTGGTATCAGTAGATACTGTTTCATTAGATAGGTCTGGATATTATACGCCTCTACGGAATTTTTACACAAAGTCAACTATTTTATCAAACCATATGGGCGTATAATTTGATTTTTCTGAGATGAAGGGTTCCCTGTTAAAACTATTATGTTTTTTATTATACTATGGGCATCTCCATTCTGATTATTTGTAAAAAACACATTAAAAAAATATGTTTTATCATACGCCTCAAATTATATGGTGAAGGGGAACACAAAATTCACTGAAAATTTTCAAACCATATGGGCGTATGAACGAAAAGTACTAGAAGGAGTTGGGCTACACAATTTTAAGGGCTATGATTATTTGAGACTTAAAATTAGATAGTTTTCCTGAAAACTTCAGTTAGATCTGACATCTCTGAAAAAAGTTAGACAGTTTTTTGTTCCTCCTGAACAGTAGCCCAAAGTCGATACGCCCATATGGTTTGATGCCCTCGATATATAAAATGTGTTGAGAAGAGTAGTCTTTAACAGAAAAATCATTTATTTGTGCCAATGATGCAGAAGATAACTTTTCATTTAAAAAAACCGACATCCGCCATAGTATTAGACTAAATCTGGATGAAAAAAAATAATGAAAGAACCATAGTGCTGAAGTGATACTTTCTGAATGCAAATGCTTGGTTTGTTGCTGAAAATATCAAAATCGCCATATGTATGCCTACAATATTTGAGGAGTTCCCTCAATTCCTCATGGATTCCATCATTCCATCAACATGGCTTCTGAAAACAATGGGACCAATCTGGAAGTATATCTATTCAAATAAAAAAAGAATTTTCCAAATCGGTTCATAAACGCCGGAGATACGAGGTAAAAAACAAACAAAAAATAAAAACAACCGATTGAGAACCTCCTCCTTTTTGTGAAGTCGGTTAAAAATAAAATAATTTAGAAAAGATGATTTTTTGATGTAAAAGTAGTAAAGAAAGACAACAATAGTAAGCAATTGCAGCAAGCCGGTAGCGTTAGATTTTTGAGGCGAAATGGCTGCCAAGTTGTATAATTTAGAGGCAAGTGAAGCAAACTGCTCATAGTTAATCCACCACATAGCCCAGACGGGCGTAATGCGATGGTCAGCTGATAGCAAAGTGGATTATTTAGTTAATTGTCGAAGAAATAATGTGTTTACCTTAAGCTGTAGGCCCGGTACGCGGAACACGGTGAGGTCGAGAGTAGGCTGGTGCCGTTGGTGAGGGGTCTTCCGCCTGGCGGTGGGGGAGCCCCCGCTTGACGTGCCGGCCCCCGGCCCGATCCCAGCAGCTGCTTCTGCGAGTCCGCCAGAAGCTGAGCGTCCCACACGCATGCGCGACCCACTATGGATTAATGTTTATGTTGGGGTGATTCAGAAACTCGACCTGCCGAAATTGCAACCTTGCCAACGTAACCTTACATTTATCAATAAACACAAAGCAGTAGGTAGTAAAATAACATAATGACTGTATATTATGCTTTTAGCGATAAGCCCGCCCATTTCATGGCATTTTAGTTTAAAATTATTATTTCCGTTTGGTGATTAATAAATACACCAGAGCCTTTAGTCTAACCCCCTTATTCATAATAATTTTTTAAACCTATTTTAATTAAAATAGGTTTTCTTTTGTTCTCTCTGATGTAAAATGACATACAAAAAAAGACAAAACCTATTTTTAACCAACTTCAATAACAGAGGAGGTTCTCAATTCGACTGTATGTTTTTTTAGCTATCAAAGGTATGAGGGTAAGTGTATAACAAACAATTGACACAGACGTTTAAAGTAGTGAAACACGAATTTTGTATAGAGACATTGATGAGCGCCCCTAGCGGACACTTTGCGAACCACAATTTCTATACATAAGCTCGTGTTACACAACGCCATACGTCATTTTAATCGCTTACGCTATTAGCCTATATTGTTATTTTAGCCCCCGACGCTAGATTTGACATGACACCATGGTGAGTTCAGGGTCGCGGGAGCTGGCTCTATGGTCAGAGATAATTTAATTATTGTTTGCAAAATGGCTCTAACGGAAGAGCAGCGCAGGTTGTTTATAACCTGCATATGCTGAGTTGGGACCTTTTTGCAACAAATTTTTTTACATTATGTTTTCCATAGATCAGATGTTTTTAGGGTTCCGTACCCAAAAGGTAAAATGGACCCTATTACTAAGGCTCCGCTCCGTCCGTCCAGGCTACCAGGCTGTATCTCATGAACCGTGATAGACAGTTGAAATTTTCACAGATGATGTATTTCTGTTGCCGTTATAACAACAAATACTAAAAAAACAGAATAAAATAAATATTTAAGGGGGGCTCCCATACAACAAACGTGATTATTTTGCCGTTTTTATAGATAATGGTACGGAACCCTTCTTGCGCGAGTCCGACTCGCACTTGGCCGGTTTTTTTTGTTTGTTAATTTTCTGAATGTTGTTGCAAATAAATCTATTCTATTCTATTTATAGAAAGGACTAACATTTTGATATCGTCTTCGCGGCCGCGCTCGTTGGTGTGCAGCACACACTTGCCGCTGTTGATGTGCACTTTAACGTCCAGTTCGAAGTCGATGTTCGGCTCCGATGTCTTGGCTTTACTCTGCTTGCCTTCCGAGCCTTCCGATGATACTATTCTGTGAATGGAGATGTAGGACAGTTCGTGAATTAATTATTCATTTGCCATAAATAAAGACGCCGATGAAAACCAAGCAACTTGCTTCTGCAGCAAGTCCACATACTTTTAATCAAGAAATAGTCAAACTGACTATTTCCAAAAATTGTTAGGAAATTTTTGGTTTTTGAAAACACCACTTTTCAAGTATAAAATCTTAACTTATTATTTTATTTATCCTGTTATGTCCCGCTGTTTGACATAGGCTTCCCACATAGAATGCCACGACAAACTATCTTGAGCCACCTCCATCCACAGACTTCCTGCGACTTTTAAATTGTAGTCTGTCCACAATACTTAATCAATCAAATAAAAGTCTTAGATGGCTGGGTTTGGGTTCTCTATGATAGTTTTATCTTTTTCGCATCGCCCTATTCTCTTTTCGCATATATACTAACAATTAGGCTAGTATCATAACTAACCCGTGATCTGGTTTTCTCCTCAGCTGAACCATTTGCAGGTCATCGGGCCAGGGGTCAGCGTGGGCTGGCAACGAGCTCTGCCGCTGAACGCTTCCGCTCTGGAACCGCACGCCGCGCTGTGCGCTCGACGCGCGGAGGGACGCCGAGCGAGACGGACCTACGAAAACTTGTTATACAGCTGGATACAAGATGGTTATAGCACTTGTTACACAGCTGAATACAAGATTAGCTATAGCACTTGATATAAAAGATGGTTATAGCACTTGTTACAAAGCTGGATACAAAATTAGCTATAGCACTTGATACACAAGATGGTTATAGCACTTGATATACAAGATGGTTATAGCACTTGTTACAAAGCTGGATACAAAATTAGCTATAGCACTTGATACACAAGATGGTTATAGCACTTGATATACAAGATGGTTATAGCACTTGTTACAAAGCTGGATACAAAATTAGCTATAGCACTTGATACACAAGATGGTTATAGCAATTGTTACACAGCTCTCTTGTTATCTGGTATACTTGTATGGCTAATAGTTTTACGCCTACGCACGCAGTGACAGACGTGATAGTGGACTGAGATTACACTATGAATGTAATTACTTAATAAATAAGTTAATTAATGTAGTTTTATAATTACGAGAAATGGACTTCTGATCAGTGCAACTTGCTTTGAAATAGAGAGCCATGTCGCAGAGCCATGCACTCCTTATTTATTTATTTTACCTTGCTACCTATTTATTGTGTAACCTTCCCTTGTTTGTTGATGTTCGTGGCATTACCTAGGCCGTCTGAAAACCATCGCCGCACCGTACCCAGGTCTGGTGTAACTTATGCTGAGACAGGGACCTCTCTTATGACCCTAGATAACACTATTGATGCCTACTTTCATATTTATTTTTAATGTTTAATCTTTTTATTAGTCTTGCTTTTTGGTAGCTTAATCCATTTATGTTTAATTTTTTGTTGTTTTTGAGGAAAACTAAATTGATTTTCTTTCTTTTCGTATCTAAGCTTATTTTGAGAAGCCAGAGAAGATTCAAAGTACTGACCAGCCCTGAGTTCTTCACTCTCCATGGAGCTCCAGCTGCCCCCCTCGATGATGTCGGCGAGGCGATTGTCTTCTTCCAGTAATAAAGTCTCTCCCGAGTCACCGATCGCGCCCGCGCTCATAATGAGGTTCGGTTCTACCATCACCCTAAAACAATATAAAACTTATCGAATATAACATCTGATTGCATTGTGCGTGATGTGTGCGAGGGACAAGGGGCGGTGAGGGAGAAGTGAGGGGATGAGGGGGAACTCACCCCCACTTCTCCAAGTTTTAGGGTTCCGTACCTCAACAGGAAAAAACGGGACTCTTATAGGATCACATTATTGGTTTGTCTGTCTGTACCTTTTTTCTCAGAATAAGGGTTCTTCGAAAATGACAGAGTAGTCACTATTATAGTAGTCAGATTTATAAAAAACTAACAATCATTAGTCACTGGGCAAGTGCCCAGTGACTAATGATTGAATAGTTTCTTTAATTAGGCAGGTACTTAGTCAGTTTTCTATTTTTTCGTAGTTGGATCTAACAAAGTTCAAATCAAGTCGACTAAAATTATATTTCCCTAAACTAGTCTAGTGAAATAGTAATTTTCCTGGGAAAAGAATCCAAATCGAAAACCAAATCTTTGAATTAAAATAGTAACCCTTCAAAGTCCTTCTTCTCTTGAGGCGGAGTAGGCACGACGAAGGAGCGACTTCGGTTGGACCCCAGCCCGAGTTTTCCTTTCGTGATAGAACTAGCGCGAACACTTTGTCGACGTAATTTCTGGATCATATCCCTGAAAGAAAACACACAATGAGAATAATTTCAGAACCTCAGTTGTAGTAGAGCTTTTCTAATTCTAAGTGGGGGTGCTAATACCTATTAGAGCCTAAGAAGTAGAGATCTTTGTGAAAGAGTTATTTTCAACATTGTCTCATGATCGCGAGCGAAGAGCAACGTAGGGCGCGTCTTAGTTGGACGTAACTTAAAGTAGTTGAAGTTGTAATAAGCAAGGATTACCACTTAACACCAGTACGGCTAGCACAGGCTGACAAACGGTAGAACAGATTCCCTACACGACGACGAGATGTCAAATAACCAATCAAATTACAAAGATAAAAGAAGAAGAAACCCCGATGTCATTGGCCAATATTAACATTTGCGGTTGTCTCTCTGATGTCTTGGTAACTTAAGTCAGCCTGTGCTAGCCGTACAGGTGGATTACCTGTCAGTACCGTCACTTAATCATATAAAAAACAAAAAGAGTTTGAAGCATCTCACTTCAGTTACCTTCTAAAGTCCTTAAAGACCAACGCTTCGAGATCATGCAGTCTCCTCATCTCGTACTCGATCGTAGAATGGCTGGCTCCCAGGGTTCTTAGGTCATTGATGATTTTAGCCTGTTCATTCATCTCTTTCTCGATGAGTTTGGATCGCTTTTTCGCGTCAATGGTGTTGTCGAACACGAAGGCTGGGAGGTGGTCCGTGTACTTGCGACGCAGGATTATACTCTCCTAGAAAGCATGAGAGTGTTAAATGACTTGAGGCATGAGTTTCCGTTGGAATAAATCAAGTTAGAATGAACCTTGTTTAAAACGACACGCCCTATTATTTTATTTTTGTACTACTTGGCAAGCAAACAAACATACGGGCCACTTGATGGAAGGTAGTCAGTTTTTAGTTTTTTGTTTTAGTAGTAGAACCTCTTGTCAAAGAGTTCGTCCAGGGAAGTACTACCACCGTACCTATTTCTGCCGCCAAGCAGTAGTGCTCGCATTGCTGTGTTTCGGTTTGAAGGGTACGGGTGCCGGTGACATTACAGGCACATGAGACTTTTCATCTTTGTCTCAGGGTCAGCAGCGCCCGTGTGATGCCTCTGGTGTTGCAGGCGTCCATAGGCTACGGTAACTGCTTTCCATCAGGTGGGCCGTATGCTTGTCTGCTTGCCAAGTAATATTAAAAAAAAAGTTTTTCATAAAAACCTGTCAATTTGGCATACGTCAAGTGTCCGGTAAAATAATAATTGTTTAGTGAAAATGGGAATTAGCGTATGTGAGATTATACCTGTGAATCCTTGCTGTTATCGGCTTCGTCATCCAAATCACTTTCATAGTCCGTTTTCGACGGGTCTTCTTCTTCAAAACCTTTAAAAATAGAATCCGTATGAATGAGTCCATATTTCAAGAAAGAGTTTTACTCTAGCTACTGCCCGCGGTTTCGCACGCTCGGTACCGCGACAAAAAGTAGCTTATGTGTCAATCCAGAAAATAATCTATCTCTGTACTAAATATAGTCAAAATCAATTCAGCAGTTACAGCGTAATTGAGTAACAAACATACATACTTTTCTCGTATTGATAAATATTAGTAAGATGTATGTTTTACCAGTGAGCATAGTGAGTGTATGTCCGAGCGCAGAGAGTTGTTTCCCGACGTTCACGTCCAGGTGTATATCCACACCTTCCATTTGCCACGAAACGTTCAGGAACCACTTAGCGTTCTCTGAAATAGGATTAAACATGTTAAGGTTAAACGTAACGACTCACTAGGCAAGCCATGCCAAGAGATGGCGCTGTTTTTCCAAAAGCATACATTTTTACAAATTTTGTTATATTGGGTCGGAAATAAACTTATTTTTATTCCATTTGCGGGTTTTTGGATATGTCTAGAACACATCTCAAAGATAATTGAACCGACTGATAGCCATACTTTTGCATACTTGTCGGTCAGTTTCAACGCATGTGCTACGAAGGAAGGTTACGCACACATGCAAGCTGAAAAGCGGTACTAAATAATAAGCTAATTTCGTCACTTTCTAAAACTACTTTGTGGCGCGATGGTATCAGTAGTGGATTATCATTTGAAGTGTATGGAGTTCGAATCTTCGTAATATTTGTATGTTTTTGTTTGATAAAACTTGTTTTTTTATCTTTTGGATTTATATGATCAACTTGTGCAAAAAATTAAATAAACTTTATTTTGACTATTATTGCTTTCTGTTAGCAGATGAAGTATAGGTATGGGAGGGTAAGGGAATGTTTTTATTTCTTCAGAAACAGAAGAAATAAACCGCTCTGTGGCGCGGCGGCCGAGTAGCTGGCTGAGATACAAGAAGTTGTGGGTTCGATTCCCGCTGCGGGAAAAATGCTTGTATGTTTTGCAAATATTTGTACCGGTGCTGGATGTTATGGTAGGTCCGGGTTATTCCTGAAATCCCTATATGGTACCTACTTCGCAGTTCCCTGATACCCACGAGAACCCACAACACAGGGAATCCTAGTGTGGGATCAAAACTACTTAGGTATGTGAATGTTGGGTGTTATTTTATGTTGTCTTATATTTACGAAAGCTCACTGTTTTGTTCAAATTATTCTCTCCAACTGCAAGCAGTAGGTAGTAGAACTTCTTGTGAAAGAGTTCGTCCGGGGAAGTACTATACCACCGTACCTATTTCTGCCGCCAAGTAGTAGTGCTCGCATTGTTGTGTTTCGGTTTGAAGGGTACGGGTGCTAGTAAAATTACAGGCACTTGAGACTTTTCATCTTTATGTCTCAGGGTCGGCAGCGCGTGTGTGATGCCTTTGGTGTTGCAGGCGTCTATAGGCTACGGTAACTACTTTCCATCAGGTGGGCCGCTGGGCCGTATATATGCTTGTTTGCTTACCAAGTAGTATAAAAAAACAGTCTGAAAGTTGTATGAATGAGATCATCTGAACCTAGGAAAAAGTACCCAAATCTAGTGCCGGTTGTAGGGAGCTTTGGGTACCTCTGAGTGGGGTGGGTTAGGTTCCTAAGACCCCAGTATTTATTTACTGGCCCCGAAAAAGACTTCAAACTTGCAGTCGATTTTACTAGCTTATCAGGGAAACAAATAGGCTAGGAATTATATATTAGTACCTACATTACTACAGCTCATCACTTGATTTTTAAATTTTCTCCAAAAATTAGAGTTGTAAGGTTTAGTTTTATTTCAAGGGACATGGTCGCTGAAAAAAAGATCCGGTCAGCAGCCTAAGCCAGCAACAAACTAATTTGATCAGCATAATTATGTTATTGTCAACAAAAAATTAAAGATGGGTAAAAAATTCCGCAAACAATTTCGATTACTATCAGCTCGAAAATCAATGTAGGCAACTGAATTAGCTATTTGCGCAAAAAAAACAGTTTTCTGTCTGTTTTTATTCAAAAATACCAACTACCAAACCAAAATTTTATTAAATGTGACTCATGATTTGCGTATCAATTGGTTAGGTTATAAACAAATTTTAGAGTCAAATAATATTTGCTGACTATTGTTATTCCTTTTTGCTGCTCAAAAGTATTAAGGCCTGGTTATTGTTACGAGCTAGTGTTAGGGATAAAATAAACACACTAGACTCCAGTTTAAACAAACAACACTTTTAATAAAATTAACAAAATAGATTTATTATCATAAAAGTATTAGAAAATAGATTGAACTCAAAAGTGGTAAACGTGACCGTAAACAATACTCAACACCATAATTATGTAACTTTTGTATCCTCCTATCGAATTATGGCAATCGCTGGCATCAGTTTTTTTTATATTTTTATTAAAAAAAATATAGTTATTTTCAAAAATTTTGTACGAGGGTAATTTAAAAAAAAATTGTGTGTCAGGAAATTGTCAGTAAATTGATTCGTCAGTAAATGTCATGAAATGGTAAAAATAAGGCACTGTTTACAATGCAATGAATCAACCAGGTACCTTCATGAGAATCAACTTACCTTTACCTTTATTGTAAAGAAGGTGCTCTACAATTATCTGACGTCAGGAAATGTCAAGAAAATGTTCGTTATGAAAGTGTAAAACACTACCTAAAATGTATTTTACTTCGAAACAAATGACGTCAATGGGAAGTTAAAAAGAAAGAGGCAATTAAAAAGAAAAAATAGTTCTTAAAATTCCGGTAGATGGCGGTGACTCGGCATGGTTGTCTTCTGAAGATTTTGCAAAAGCACCACAGACACAAATTCTCTTTGTAAAAAAACTTGTTTTTGTGGTAATTTATTTGTTAACAAAGTCCAACTTGTTTGTTGTTATTATAGATACTTCACCAACGAACAGCATGAGCGAGTGAAGTCAGAACATATTGATTCCACTTGTAACATATTGATTCCACTTGTAAAAAAATGTCAACCGGAATATACGCACTGAAACAACTGAGATCAATAACATCTGAAATCAACCTAAAAGAAATCTACTACGCTTATGTTCATTCCATTATGTCATACGGCATAGCTTTATGGGGAAACTCGTCAGACAATGAAAGAATCCTGAAAATGCAGAAACGCGCAATACGAGTACTGATGAGAGCAAATTATAGGGAGTCGTGTAGAGACCATTTTAAAAATTTGAAAATTTTAACGTCGGTGTCTGTATACATTCTGGAAATAATTAAATATGTAAGGAAAAACTTGAGAGAATATAGAATTAGAGGAGATAGTAGTTGTAGAAGTGCTAGGAATCAATTGTGTCTGGAACCAATATATCACAGGCTAAATATGTCAAAAAAATTACCAAAGTTAATGGGACAAAAACTGTACAATAAACTTCCACTGAGCATAAAATCTATAAAGAGTGACAGTGCCTTCACCAATAAAGTGAAAACCCTTCTACTCAGTAAGACGCTGTACACTATAAAAGAGTTTTTAGAAAATGACTACAGTTGAAGTCAGGAGTGACTGTTTGAAATATTAACTTAAAATGATGCCCTTAATACTATTTACTACTTGTCTAATTTATTTTAATATGTGATGCTAGCTCAATAATTGGATATTTACTTGACTCAATATTATATTATTATAATTAATAACTATTTTTAACTGACATTTCAATAACGCCTTTTTACAGCGTATATAATTTATTCTTGATTTATTTTATATTTAATGGCATTACATAATGTCAATCAGTGAAATTAATAGGTAGGTACCTATAATAAGTTTGTTATAATAATTGACGAGCCATAGTTCGTTACGCTTAGCATAGGTATACTATTATATTTGTGTTAATGTGTATCATCTGTGGCAATAAATGATTTCAATTTCAATTTCAGTGACACTGACAGTTGATGGATGACCGACAAAGGATCTTGCCGGGAGCTCGTACCAATTGCGTCAAAACCAAATGTATTTCATAAAATTACCCATGTTTTTTAAATTACGTAAACATTTTCGATTGATTTACATGAACCCGTGATCTTGAAATGAAGTTGAATAGGATTTTGCATTGTTTACTTCCGTGCGCTGACGGCGCTATTGCTTGGCAATGAACCTCACAAAGAGATTTATTATCCTCATAATACACTAGGTATTGTTTTGACACAATTATTTTTGGTGTGGTACGAGCTGCCTTGCCGAAACGGCAAGATCCTTTAGACAACTTTATCTGGACTGCGCCATCTATGCATGGATTTAGAACTATTTTCTTTCAACTGTCAGAAAACTCCCCATTACCAGATTGAAAGCTTATCCCATAAATTTTATCTTGTTTCTTGTGTTATTAAAAGTTTATCATATACATAATTATGTAAAAAAACACCCGCATTCAAATGAAAAAAGCTTGTCACGAAATTGTAAAAATATTTTTTCACCTCTGACTGGTGCCTTCGTGACGCCACAACCTTTCAAAAAGGCGGCTTTTTCGCGATGTTGTTTTATTTAATGAGAATATCAGTGTTGCCAATCACAAAGGTTACATTTTTACTATTCTAGCCACAAAAAAGTCGCAAACCACGTCATTAAATCAGTGTCAGGCAATTGTAAAATTATCGGGGACTTTTAAAAAAAATAAACGAGATATTTAATTAAGTAAAAGACCAATACTTTGAATGACATTACCTAAATTTACCTATGATATTCAAGAATAAAAAAATACTAATTGTTGTAATTTAAAGAAAAAAATATGTTTTTAAGGTTATAACAAAAAATATATATGAAACGTTTTATATATTACATATTTTCTAACTGATTTTACGTAAAGATTTAAGTACAAATACATTGTTTTTGTCAAACATAATGTGTGGAAAACATCGAATTAAAATTATGAGAAACGTTCTACTCCACGCAATATATATTTTTATTTTGATGAGGCTAAAATGGTCATAATTTGCAAAAAAATTGTAAATGACCTATTATAACATCTTATCAGAATACCTAAAGTGATGCTTAATTGACACATACATACTAAATACATCCCTCAAAAAACATAACCTTACTTCTGGGCAGTCAGGTTAGAAATAAGTCTCTCTTTGCTACGACTGTACTTCAATTACGTACCTATACTGTTCAATTTTTATTCCGAAATTACTTTCAAGTCACTAAACGACATCCGATTTAGTTTTTAGCTGCCCAAATAGCCAACCTATTCGGGCAGTAAAAAAAAGACTCAGATGACTGAACTTTTTATATGGGTTATGAGATGCCAACATTGTTTTTTCTAGTTGATAATTATTTGAATTGTTGGCTCAATACCTATATAAAGTGACCGATTTTTTTTGCTGACAAAATCAAATTATGCTGAGCAAATAATTCAATTTCCATTAGTTTTTACAAATAACATGTGTAGAGATCAAATTGCAAGAAATGCAATTTGAAACTTACATAAGTACCTTTCTAGGCCAGGTTACTAAGACCTACCTATGAGATTTTACAAATAATAAATAAATACCTACTAGGTACCTACAGGTTGGTAGGTAGGTAGGAAGGTAGGTACCTACCTACCAACTATAATGTGCAGATAGATTTATTTGTTTTTTTTTTGTTGTCTCTATAGCTCGACGATGATGTAGGTACTTATTTGGTTTCATTACTTTTTTGACAAACAAACACACAACAACTTCTTTCCAACAACTCGATTAGGTGTAGTATACAAAACAACTTTACTTACTTCCACTACGTAGTAGTTCTGCGAACAGTGGACCTCGCGAGCACAAACAATGAGATTTTGAAAATCGCATCCAAAGCACGATCTTCCATATACCCAATCTTACCTGAACCACAAAGTCGTCGAAACTCTAACAAATAAGAGCTCAAGTAATATTGGTTACAAAATAAAAAAAAGCGCTGAATCAATTTCGATAAAACTTATTATGGGACACACTCTGCAGTATGCACTAACAAACAAAAAAATAAGCATAAAAAACAATTTATAATTGGCGGAGTAATCGCGTAGCAAACATACATAAGACCATCCTTCTTTTTTTGAAGTTGGCTATAAATAAATTGTGAATTTATAATAAATTGTCTCTTGATTCGCGAGTCGGACCAGCAGGCAACGCCGCACCGCAGCACAAGTCCCAGTCCGTCGCGCTCACTCATCAGGCGCGGCAGTGTCGCGCGCGATGTAGGTACTCTCTCAAACTCGAAATTTGGCAACGTCGCATGTCATTCTTCCGTGGTCGCATGTTACAAACACACACCACAACACACCACCAAAATTTCACTCACACTATGATCGCTGTCATCTGTCATCGCTGTATGGTCGCTGTGATGTCACATAAAATAGCACCACTACAATCGTAAAATTTGATGAAATATTATGTTGAAAAAAGGTATTTCCTTACTATTATGTTATGAAATTATTGGTTTTGCGGGTATAAAAGCCTAAATTAGAACTATGTTATGTCATGTCAAGTTCAAAATCTTTTCAGAAAGGCCTAGGTTTCTCGGTACACTTTTGTATGGAAAACGTTTCACCTTAACTTTACAAGAATTCATAGACATTAGTTGGCCCGCTTTGCTTTAGTGGGTTTCTGTTTATCTATGGGTTGAGTTCTCCAGTGATATGATGGCAGGTGCCATCAAAAGAGACACATTTACCTACATTGCACCACTACTATATTCATCTGTTAGTAGTTAAGAAGCTTTAGCAAAAGTATAACCGTTATGTTTAGCAGAAGTCATACCATTGTTTAGCAAAAGTCTTACCGTTATGTTTAGCAAAAGTCTTACCATTGTGTTTAACAGAAGTCTTACCGTTATGTTTAGAAGAAGTTTTACCGCTATATTTAGCGGAAGTTTTACCGTTGCGTTTAGCAGAAGTCTTACCATTATATTAAGTCTATTAAGTATATTATAAGTATATATATATATATAGTATATATATAGTAGTATTTATTAAGTCTTACCGTTATGTTTAGCAGCGGCAGTGCGACTGCACACTTCATACGTCCCTTCAGAAACTGCTGCCAAATTCGGCGGCGGGTCATCCGCTCTCGGTTGCCAATCGTCCAACGACGCTTCGAAATCGTCCGCAAACCGTAGACACAGACCCACGAAGCGTCCCTTGGAGACGAGCGCGCCAGAACTGCACGCTGAGACGGACGTGGACTCTAGAGTGACGACGACGGCGCCGCGCGACTCTCCCTCGCCACCCGGGCACGCGCCCGCGCCGCCTCGACCCCAGTTAGCCTGCAAACATGATAAGAATAGATTCAATCATGTTTAACTATAGGGTAATGCAGGCGTAGAGAATATTGCCTATGGAAAGTGACTACAGACAGTACTACAACCAAAGTTATGCACCTCGGCAATCATCGTCTGACTGTTACGTTTTACGACACTTGCTGACACTTACTGTTTGCGACTGAGGATAAAACGTCACACCTCTACTTCACTGCACCAAGTGACCACTATTTCCATTCAAATGAAGGAATCTGCTAGCACCGCGTGTTTTGGTCGTAGCTTTAAAATATAGCTTAAGGTAGATGCAGCTCGCCGACATAAATGCTTTATGTGGGATTCTGAACGCAGCCTATTCGTTCAGCTCACTCTTTCACTCTTGTAGCATCGCTCTCTTTCTGGTAGCATTGCTATTGTGTTTCGGCTCCGTACAAAATAAACCCGGATTCATTATGTGGATAATAAACTTCTAATTAGTAACTTTGATTCTCGATGCACACCTATTAGAGATTCTATGGAAACTTTGGTTACATTTGCAATCTACGACCAGAACTCGCGGTGCTAGCATACTCGTTCGTTTGTATGGAAAATGGTGGTCACGTGATACCCGTATAAAGGAAAGTGTAAAAGCTTACCATTGGAGGTTGATTGAGCGGGATACAAATTCCAATATCGTCGACATTCAGTTGCAAGAACAGCGTGCTGAGGTGCGGTGTCGTTATCTGCGATGTTAGTTGTACCTGCAAACAATACTGTCTCTATAAAACAAATACAGGCTTGGTATTAGTTTGCTCGTATATATGACATTGTACACAAGACTATATGAAGTGGCGGAAACAAGGCCAACTCAGACGACGCATGTGCTTTATGCCACACTGTTAATACGGGCTTGTTTAGAGTGATAGAAAAGTCTAATAGTATTGAGGACCGGCCTCGAATTGCGCTGACATCTAGCCATGGCGAAAGGTGTTTTTTTTTTTTTTTAATTATCTTTTTGCTTCTTTATTGTCACTGCGGCCATGCAAGCCTATTGTGATCGCCACTTGTTACATATCGCCCCTGGAAAGGGCCGTTCACAGTTCACCGTTAAAACCTTCAGCTGTCAGAAACTGTAGGATTTTCTTAGGAGTGATTTCTTTTAGCTCATCTGGGCTGAGGATGTGTTTGCCCAGATGAATGCTGCGTTTGTGCATTAATGGCCCACACTCTCCTAGTAGATGAAGGAACGATTCATCTGCCTCTTTGACAGCCTTAGCGCTCTCCAATACTTTTGAAACTTGAAACGGGGAAACATCTTGACCTTTACTTACTTACGTTACATCTTCTGCATTTTTTTAAATTCTTTTTTCCTCATTTCTCAAAAGTTTTGGACAGCGCTGATACACGTTTGCAACAACTAATTACGGAGCACCTAACGCTTACGAGTCACGCACGCATATCAAATCTGTCAGTGTTTCATAGATATCTGTCAATTTGACGTGCATTATATGTACCGAAGTAGTCGGTGAAAAAGGGGTACATCAAAATGATCCCCATATGCCAACGCAATTCAGGAGAGAGCAATTTCTATGTCTTACCTTCTCAAACACTTGCTGTGTGGCAGTAAGGACTTCTTTATTTAAATTAAGTCGCTTCTCGTTCCAGTATTCATACGCATTCTTGTAATTTAACCAAACCAGGATAGCTTTGTCAACTGCTATCGGTTGTATGTAGATCAATGGTCGTTTCAAGTTGATAAGGACCACTTCCTTATCTTCCCCGCAAACTATCTCATCTTGGAAGGCGTTGCGCATCGCTGAAATAAAAGAAAATTTGCAATATTTTCGTGCAAAACATAACAACCATCAGTCACATACGTAGTCTTGATGCCACACTAAGATTCCCTGTGTCGTGGGTATCAGGAACTACGAGTACCATGGTACCATAACACCCAGACCCGGAGCAAATATATGCATATCATACAAACATTTGTCCCGCAGCGGGAATCGAACCCGCAACCTCTTGCAAATCAGCCGGCTACTCGCCCGCCGTGCCACAGAGGTCGTCAAGATGCATTTATACAAGGTCAAAGTCACGCAGCGGGCTACAAAGAGAGCTATGTTTTAGTGGAGTGTCACTACATGATAGAAACTGGAATGGGAAGGATCTCCTTATTTCAGATTCTATCACGTAGTGAAACTCGTAGAAGAACCAGACATAGTTAGAACTATGTTCGGAAAAGAACCAAGATCACAGACTTTTAGAATTAGCAAGTTGAAGTGGCAACAGGCAGGCCATATAACTCGCGGTACTAATAACCGTTGTGGAATAAAGGTTCTCGAGTGGCGACCATAAAACGAACGACACAGTGTAGGACACCCTCATGCAAATTGATAGTGTAATGCTTACCAATTCTTGTATTGAAGAATGCGTATTGCTGGAACTCTGGCTCAGCTTCCTCGAACATGGCATTGCGGATCAATTGGCCTAAACTTAGATTTAAATCAACCTGAAAACCAATCGAACTTTATTATTCCTTAATCATCATGATTCAATCATACATGAATACTCAACACCAATTCTCAATTCAATCAGTATGGTGTAATCTCTTCGGCATTTACGTCATCCACGGGAGTAGATGGTCTATTATCAGGCCGAACACACAGAATTGTGAGAAAAGAGACTTGTAGGTCTTTATTTGTAAGTAATAAGCTACCTTCTACATACAATAACATACCTGTTTATAAACACTGGGTTAACTCAAACACTGAATGTATGCAAAAACAATTGAAAATCAAACAATAGTGTCATCAAAATTTTGAATTTAGAATGTTACAGTTTTTGTATAAAAAAAGTTTGAATACCGAATCTTGGACAATGCAGGTTTAATTGACACTACGTTAAAACAGCAGTGTATGCAATGCATAATTAATTATAACGGAAGTTTTAAAAAAAATTATACCTGTGCTCGTGCAAATAGTCTGAGCTCGTGTGGTTCGGCGGGTTGCGGCACGTTTTGCACACGATTCGATAGCTCAAATTCTACCGCTCCTGTTTCTAGTCGCACAGCTGAGTTGCTTGGTGTAGTGGCAGTAAGCTGGATTCTCTGAAAAATACTCGTTCAATGACTAACTGTTTTATTCTAATACCAACATGAACAAAGCAAGTTAGCTTTTATGTTTCTTTCTATCATCATCATCATCAACACCCTGTAAAAGTCCACTGCTGGACATAGGCCTCCCCCCTAGAATGCTAAGCAGAACGACCTCCATCCACCGACTACCTGCTACCTTTAGCTCATAGAGAAGGGGCCTTCCTCTACTGCGTCGTCCGGTTTGTGATCGCCACTCGAGAACCTTTATTCCCCAACGGCTGTCAGTTCTGCGAGCTATAAGACTTGCCCATTGCCACTTCAACTTGTTAATTCTAAAAGCTATGTCTATTGCTTCTTCTACGGATTATATCACGTAGTTAAACATCTAGCATAGCTCTCTCCATAGCCCACTGCACGATTTCGAGAATATCTATACGGCCAATAGTCAGCGACCACGTCTCGGAGCCGTAACTCATCACTGCAACACGCGCTTGTTATAGGCTACGGTAACTCTTTCGATCAAGTGAACCGTGTGCGTGTTTGCTTGCCAAGTAGTATAAAAAACAAACTTCTTTCTATGGACTATAATAAATATTGGTACCTTGATTCTGATAGTTAGTGAGAACAGTATTCTGCTCAAAGCTGATGAAGAGACGTCATCTTCGTTCCACAATGGCACTGGTTTTTCACCTCCGTAAACTTTCTGCACGACTTCGTTCACTTCCTGTAAATAAGGTTATGTAGTATTAAACATATCTCTTCCAATTCTATCCGTGGGAACCTTTAATTGGCTCTCTACAACTAGCATACTGTGTAATCTTTTTAATAAAAGCGGTTGGTTCTCCTTTATATAAATAAAGAAAACACGGTGAGATAAATTGAAGTTTTGTTTCGAATTGGACTTTAGGCTGGAGTTAAAAGCAAAAATATGCCCATTGTTGTGTTGTGAACACTAAACACTGCGCTTCGTTATCAAAATCATGTGCGCTTTTGGGGACCACACCACACCATTACGTGTTCGTTACTTCTATTTTAAGGCTTAAGGTGGAAAGTTAGCAAAGAGGCGCGAAATTAAAATTTTATTATGTTTTTTGCTCATTACAGCTCACCAACACTTTTTGAGATGCGAACACTGATTTGCGGGAATCAGGAGACGAAGCACACATGTTTTAATTGATAGTATCTCATATCATATCGTAATATCATTAGTTTAGCTACAAATTTCAATGAACCAAAACAAAACTATACAAATCATTCATTGACTTTAGTAGCTAAACAGCTATACAGCTATTTATGAGATATTTGCATACTTGCTAACCTTAACTGATAAATATCCCGAACATACCTATACGGGCGTCTCAATAAGAAAAATTGATTTACCTTCATAAAAACTTTCTGCACGAACACGAGATGGTTCAGTAAATCAGTGGAAAGCGTATGTTCAAACAGTCCAATGTCAGCTGTTGCCGCCAGGTAGGATCCGGCTCGGAGCACGGCGCCGGGCGGGGGCGGCGCACCACGCGCTGTCTCCTCCAGGACCCGTGCGCGCACGCTGACGGCCGGCAGCGCGACCACCGCAGCGGCCGGCAGAGGCGCTGATTGGGCGCCTGCTTCTGCGATCTGCATCAACAAACGACGTCTCATTAGTTCCTTCTTAGACACACTGCGGTAAATTCGTGACTAGATTTAGGTAAGAACATATTGAAAAAAATCATTCAGCAATTATGAACAAATAAAAGTTATAGGTTGGGTTTTTCTAGAAATTTTAATTTTTCAAAAAAATAATTATTTAAAAAATTATTCGGATTCGGCTAAAAAAATGAGCGCAAGCACCTTCCGTCTCTATCATCAGACTAGCATGTTTTAACCATAATATCACAAAATCGAAACTGGACAGATATGCAACAACATAATAATAGAAAAACCGATATATAGTAACAATTCAACGTTAACAGACATGTTGCTTCACCGAGAGCCGAACAGACAGTAAAAAAAATATCTTTCTGTTCGGTTCAACATGTCTGCAGAGTTTTTGTAGTGATATTGTTTCTTTGTTGTTCTAGCGTGCAGCAAGTCAACTTATTCCTGAGGATGCTTCGTAGAGTAGAGAGGCGGAGGGTCGAATTCTTTCTAAGTTTTCAGTGGAGAGGGGCGGAATTGTTACTATATATCTGTTTGTCTATTCAATATTGTAAAATGAGTTTCAACACGCCTTTATAAATTAATAAGTTATAGAAAATTTTGACTCAATCGGATGACAGGTTTGGTTAGTAGTAACTTCTTGTGAAAGAGTTCGTCCGGGGAAGTACTACCACCGTACCTATTTCTGCCGCCAAGCAGTAGTGTTCGCATTGCTGTGTTTCGGTTTGAAGGGTACGGGTGCCGGTGAAATTACAGGCACATGAGACTTTTCATCTTTATGTCTCAGGGTCTGCAGCGCGCGTGTGATGCCTCTGGTGTTACAGGCGTTCAAAGGCTACGGTAACTGCTTTTCATCTGGTGGCCCGTAAGCTTGTCTGCTTGCCAAGTAGCACAAAAAAAATCGTCTCGCACTATTTGACCTACACGCAAGAGTTTTGACTTTGTTTGATACGTACATGGTAAGTTGAATAAAAGCATGTGAGACGAGCGCTCGCTTATTTGACATTTTAGTGATCTTGGTGTTATCGACGATAGGACGGTACCTGTAGTTTGGTGACGGCGCTGAGCGAGTGTTGCGGCAAATCGATGGTGAAATGGGCCTTGTTCCCCGTCACGCCTGAGCTGTGCACGTGCTCCATCTTGTACTGAGCTTGCAGAGACGGCAGCAAGGCGGCCGTGATGCTCAAACTCTGAAACAATACCACCATAGTACGATTTATTTATTTCTTTAATGAAATTAAACAGTTTGCTTACAGTTTTGACCAAAGCGCAAACTGCCTTAACTAACACATATTACAAAAAAACAAGACTTATTATATAAATCTACGATACAATAACACACGGGTGATTTCACAAACAAAGAAAGGCCAAAGCACACCGGATGCGTATGCAGCACGTAATGTAGAGACGCGCGTGGACCCCTGTCACACCGGGTTACGCATACGTCCACGCTTACGCGTTCGTTTGGTGTGATGTCCAATGGGAAATGTCATTGAATACAACGTCATCACTGCCGTGCCGTACTACGCGTATGCAGCCGATGTGCTGTGGCCTTAAACAGCTGTTTAGGCTAACCAATGCATTTTTACAGGTGTTTTCAAAGGTTATCTGTCACCTTGACTAATGGTTACGGTAAACGCTTGTTTATTTGTTTGTGGCCCACAGACCACCCAAATTATTAGACAAATAGGATTTATCACCATCATCATCAACTGTGGTAGACCTGTATAAGGCCTTATACCCTATAAAATGCAATGGGGGGATTGGCCACAAACACAATGCTTGGCAGGCAGATTGGTGATCGCAGTGTCGATGCACGAGGTACTCAGGAAGATGCTGCTGCCTATCCCCTGGTGAAATCCCTTCGGCTTTCACAACATCCACAAGAGGAGACAGAGGGGATCTTCTCTTAAGCTGGACACACCACGGTAATGAGGATGAATGCTTGCATAGAATATGATAACGTTATCAGCCAGTAGACATCGCCTGCTAGACATAAACCTCAATGCTACAACGACCGGTCTCGAGCCGCCACCTTCTACCGATTTCCTACAAATTGACATCGTCGACGGTCTATCGAAGGGGGTTGAAGGCGGTCCTACAATCAATGGATTTATTTCCAATGGATGTGTGTGTGCGATGAGGGACGCGGAGGGAGTGTATCGCTGATCCTATACCCACCCTGATGAAGACCCTCGATTAGGGTCGAAACCTGTTGGTGCTTCTACCAACATATCGGTACGTGAAAATTTCCCGTTTTACAAAATGGATGTATTACTTGTACACCAATCCGCCTGCAAAGCATGGTGATTATGGCAAATCCTCCCATTGCATTCTATGGGGGAAACTTCGTCCAACAGTGGACGTGTAAAGGCTATCGAAGGTAGAAGATTTACCTGTACGACTAGTGAGAACTGCAGGTGTAAAGGATCGAGTAGGCTTGTAGCAGCGTGCGGCGCGGCGCGGGCGGGTCGCGGCGCGGGGGGCGGGCTGCCCTCAGACGACGACGCCTCCGCCCCCGCGCCAGCTGTACCCCCGCCGCGCGACATGCGCGATGAAGTACGAGTCACGCCCAGTTCCTGAAAAAATTACGATGTCGATTTAAAGTTCGGCAAAGCTATTATTAACTAAACTTACAGCTCAAAAGTATACAATGCCATAGCTTCTTGTTCATGAATGCCTTAAATGCAAATGACACGGTGCTTTCCCGTGGTACTACCGATGGTGCTACTGGTAGTACCACGAGGCATGGGCAAATGGTAATGGCGGTCTTAAACCGATAGTTTATCTATCAAAAGCCAACTAATGAAGTGACTGACGTGTTCGTATACATAAGAAGCTGCATACACGTCAATTACGCTCACGAGCACGAAACACGCTCCCGAAAGCATCGAGGCAGAATTTAGCAGACTTAGCTACGATATACTTTACACACTTTTATTAATGACGATAAAAGTGCATAAAGTTTATCGATCTCCAAGGCTAAGCCTACAAGTCGAGATAAATTAATGATATAGAGCACTGACCCGGCCACACAAATGTTATTAAACAAACGTGAAAGACAGTGACAGTCAATGCCTAGGATTAGCTTGTTCTAACGTCAAAGGGAGTAGGAGAAATATGTGTCCATTGTGGTCTCATTAATGGGACATAATAACATGACATCCTGATCCCACACTAGGATTCCCTGTGTTGGGGGTATAGTATAAGGAACTACGAGTACCATGGTACCATAACACCCAGACCCGGAACAAATATTTGCAGATCATACAAACATTTGTCCCGCAGCGGGAATCGAACACGCAACCTCTCGCATCTCAGCCGGTTACTCGCTCGCCACGCCACAGAGGTCGTCAAAATCATGGGACCACGATAAAAAACAGCGAAAAAAGTCGGTCTCAGACTAAATGCTCCGTAGTAACTCGCCTGTAGTGTTGATGAGAGTTGTCGACTGGAGCGCGTCATGACTCCATGCAGAGCCACGGGATGCTGCGGTAGATCTACCCTGACTCCGCCTACACTGGCGAGGGCCGCAGCTCCTTGTCGTCCAGCTTCCCAAGAGTAGAGTGCCTGAGATTTGCCAACGCTCACTCGGACTACGGTCCTAGAATAAAGATTTAGGTTTCAATCGATTTCAATGCTGTTTCTATTTGCCTAACCTAATTTACGAAGTTTAGTTGCAATCAACATGAAACTGAACGACACTGATAGTATCATAGTAACGTAATCCGCAAGCTGATCTCTGCTCTCTTAAGCTACAGTGGTTACTTCGAGTTACCGGTTCACTCTTAGTCACCATGCTTAAGTCAGAGCTAAAGAATAACTAATAACCAAGTAGAAGTGCCACTTACGTACCCTCGTTGTGTGTGCCCGATGCCACCGATATAGGTAGATAAGTGTCATAGGTATATTTTACCGTATAGAATTTTGTACGAAGAACATAAGCCACTTCTTTTTTTTATTGTTCATACAAACTGTAAACAACGCGAAACGTGCATCTGCTCCACGCTGCCGGACCGCACCCTCACTGACTTAGTCAAAGCGAATGAGTAAGTAACATTCGGTGTATTTTTTAACATTCGGTCTTGAGTGCGACAATAGCATCAGTGTCTCTTCTAAAGTGTGTTTATTCTTATGATCAGACACCAACTTGAAGTACGTTTGCCCTAAAAATGGGATTGTGACTGTAACCATCGAACAATGTGACAGATAATGTAAAAAAGATCTGTCCAAGAGTTGGATACACTAAAACAACTATTTAATCGCCCTTTAATGTGTTGGTGGACAGTTGCCTTAATAGTGAATACTGACAAGTCCATTGAATTTGAATGACAAACATTAGTGTAGAACTCACTGGTGGTGAGGGGATTCTCCTTCAAGCAGAACAATCATGGAGCGGCCGAGGTTGCCGCTGAGGGACCATTGTCTCGAGCGAGAGGCCGATAGAGATGCCTGGAGAGACGTGATCTCCGCCTCCAGCTTCAGGCCGGATAGGGAGGCAAGGAGACGGGTTCGGTGGATTCTAGAACAATAATTACATTGACCAAACCTTAAAGGTAGATAACAGAAAACCTTAACTTCATCATAGTATCCTTGTCTTCACTAATATAAAAGTGAAACGCTGTGTCTCTTTGAGGTTATGTTTGTTTGTTTGCTAATCAAGCTTTCATAACAAAACAGAGGCCCAATGCTCTAATTTAAAAACATTCCAGTCACAATATAATCTCGTGTCAGTCGCACTGTCACGTATAGTAACTATTGCATATTCTTAGCAAGAAACGCGAAGATTAAGTAATAGTTACTATACGTGACAGTGCGACTGAGACGAGATTATACTGCGAATTGAATGTTTTTAAATTAGAGAATTTGGCCTCAGCTAATAAGATAAAATTCGGTACAAAGATCAAAAGCTGGATTAAAACATACTTTCTATCCCGAAACTCGAAGAATAACACTGTTGAAAGTGCGGGTAACAGCTTATTACTTCATATTAGTTAAAGATGGCTTACCTAGCTACTCCGACGAGCACAATGCCCATATTAGCAGGAGTGGAAGACGAGTTGCTGGCGTTTTGTTCACGCGAGCTCGGTCTGGCTCCGCTCCGGGGCCGGTACTGCTCCGGTAGTTCTGTTGTCACTGAAAATCTAAAGCGAAAACAACAACATAAGTAGTTGTAGCGAAAATCTTTATACGCTGAAGTTGTATGTTGACGTACAAATCCAGCAGCAAATAAACCGTACATGCACATTTTGGAGCCAACTTCCCCTCAGCCGCGTCATCTGATTGAGTACTAGGGGAAGCATGTAACCTAGCCGTAGTTGGTATGGAGTTGGAGCCAAAACTGGCTGTAGTAGACCGTATTAATAAAGTCTAAAAGAATAAATTCACTTACCGATGTGTGATAGTTTCTGCGTCAGGCATGTTGGCGTACAAATCCAACAGTAAATAGACTGTACGCCAACACCTTGGAGCCAACTTCCCCTCAGCCACATCAGCTGATTGAGTGCTAGGTGACGCATGTGGCCTCGCCGTAATGGGCACGGAGTTTGTACCAACACTGCTGGCTCCAGTCCCACCACCGCACATTGGCGTGTGTGCGCCTTCGTTGAGTGAACTATAACCTGTGGAAAATAAAATAAAAATAATAAGGAAATAGGTCTTTTTCCAATCTAGAGAGAAGCGCAGCTTTTACATTAAAGTATGAAAACCTCTGTGGCGCGGCGGGCGAGTAGTCGGCTGAGACGCTAGAGGTGCGGGTATTTGTTCTGGGTCTGGGTGTTGTGGTACCATGGTATTCGTAGTTCTTGATACCCACGACACAGGGAATCCTAGTGTGGGATCAGGACTATGTATGTGACTATTGGCTGTTATGTTATACAATATTTTGTTTTGTACACTTGCCGTACTTGAAGAGCGCGTGATCTAAAAATAAAATCAAAATCCTACAGATAACTATAACCGATTTTTTTATGAAAACAATTTTAGGTCACACAAGAATAAACCCCTAGTAAAATTTGAGAATGGACTCCAAAGAACGTAGAAGTCAAAGAACGCTGCGGAGACCACGCCACGCGGCTTGTGCCACAGGGGTTGATTTTGTGCGGTGAATGTACACACAGGTGGATATTTTTAAATGGTAAAATTTTTACTAACTATGTTATTTTTCAGCTATTTTTTTTGACTGATTTGTAATCAGTGTCAGCAGTATAGTAACCTACGTAAATATGGCAAGTGTACAAAACAACAGGTTGTAGAATAGAGGGATTTTAATCTTTCCCTTACCGAGTTTTCCCTTGACGCTTTTTCCTGTAGATCTCAACTTCTGTGCGAATGACTGCGGGCGCGACCGAGCTGGTTGGCTCTTCTTGCTGAGTGGGACCGAGGCAGCAAGCTCGGGGTTCAGTGCCGGCGCTATGATGTCCCACTTCGGCTCGATCGTAGAGTACGTGTCCTTGTCCATGGAGGATACGCTGACTAAGTTCTCTCTGAAGTCTGACACTGGAATGTCATTCGTAAATGTAAGAGGATAAGAGCCATCCGCTGAAATTGAAAACGCAAACTGAGTGAAGAAATTATATATCGAACTGGTATAGATGACTCAATAGGGTCAAGCTATACATCACAGAGTGCTTCAGTATTGCGGCCATATTCAAAACATTGTCATTTATAGATACGTCAGATGCATACCATACTAACACGTTCTCACCCCGTTATTTATAAACGGCGTTTGGACTCGGTACGGTACTTTTGGATTCATATTTTCTCTGTTTTTTCTCAAACGATAGAGAGAAGGAACACTGTACCGGGGCTAAACATTTACAACACGTTTACTGACAGCCGCGCAGTGCTGAAACATATATTTAAACATGAACAAATCAATTCGGGTCATCTAGTTCGTTATCTTGTGTGGTGAGGTATTTAACATAACACCTTTTATGAACTTACCTAAAATTGTGTCAAAATATTTGTATTTCTATACGTAGACCGCGGTTTGTACTAATATTTATTCTGTGGCGGTGGTCTCGGCCTAAGAATAGAACTCTTTCCGTGGGTTTCGTAATAGGCGATTAAGGGATTACGTCAGGGACGGGCAGCAGCATCCATCTGAGTAGTTAATACCAATCCATCTGCCTCTGTTCTATGGAGAGACATTATACGGCAATGAGCTTCTACTGGCTAATGAATAAGATTCGTATTATTCAAAGAAAGCTATATTTTTGAGTCTTCAAATTTTATAATTCAATTCAATTAAATCTTTATTTTATCAAATAGGCACAAAAGTATACTTTGAACGCTAATACACATAACTACACATTTTTTGAAGAAAATTAAACAAAAAATAATAATAAAACATATAGTCAGGTGGGGTAAGAGAAAGTTCCCGTGGCAACTCCAATGGAATCCGAATGGAATGGTCCGAAATGGAGAAACATATACTTTATTTTATATCAGGTCCAACGAGACCCAGCACCTAAAATATACCAGCTATATTAATATTGCTGTATTCAAATAAATATTTGGTTCATTAGCTGTCTATTACTTTAGTGGATAATCTTCTACGACCGAATTCGAATAGGAACAAAGTTTTATTACCTGAAGAAGATGTGTGTTTGTTCTGTCGGTGGGATAACTTGGTCTGGCTCCGGAGCTCGATCTGCGTATCCTTTACGTTCTGGTACATGTTGCTGATCTGATGCAGCAGCCTTAGCAGGGGCATGTTCACCTATAATCATCGTCATTTTAGATGAAAACCCGGCCAAGAGCGAGCCGGACTCGCGTTCTCGCGATCTCTAAAAATTTCAACTTTCCAACTATGACGGTTCATGAGATACAGCCTGGGGACAGATGGACGGACGGATGGACGGACAGCAGAGCGGAATAGGGTCCGTTTTACCCTTTGGGTACGGTTCCCTAAAAATCTGTTAAGAAGAGGTTACCGGTAGGGCGCTTACACCCTTTTGTACGCGAACGAAGTTTGCTTCTATTCTAGCTATTTTCTCATCAAACTCCATGAAATTTTGTACACATGATCTAGTACACTAATATCTAGACATGTGGAGCGTCAGTTTTTTTCCCCTTGGCTCTCAACTGGGCCGCGCTGCCCGAACTCTATGGTTTTGGAAATGACCCTGAGCTCTCAACTGGGCCGCGCTGCCGTTCCGATCAGCCCAAATACGAGTCTACGCAACTTTTGAATTTTGTATTCAGTTCAGTTGCGTGTTATTGGTTGATTTTGGTATGTGTCTTGGTGTTGGACCTACCTACCGTACAAGCCATGAATCAAGCCTCTGCGTTCAATAAATGGAAAGTGGCCACTTTTTTTTCCATTTTCCATTTTCCGCCAGAGCAAAAGCTTCTCGCTGGAAAAAAGTGGCGGTTAAACTAGGGGCTAAAATTACTATCTTTACTAATATTTGTCAGCCTGTGCTAGCCGTACAGGTTATAAGACAAAGAAATACAAAAAAAATATTCATCATTCGTATTATTCTCATTTCGTATAGTACTACTATAGTTACTATACGTGACAGTGCGACTGAAACGAGATTATTAATGAATGTTTTTAAATTAGAGAATTGGGCCTCTGATTGCACAATTTACGCCTGTTGCAAACCTGTCGCGAGATAGAGAATAGATAATAATAGATCTAGATGCGGTGGGTAAAACAGTATGCTGATGTTCAGCAAGAATTGTAAAAAAGTGCTGACCTGCTGCGATATAAATCTGATGCTGATGTTGAAATTCAGCACCGTGCTGATATGTTTCTTTAGCTGTCCTCTCGAGATGTACAGCACATTTTGTCTCTGTATCAGTTCATCAACCGCCATATCGGCTACTTTCTTCAAATCTACGTCAATGGACACTTTCTCGCAGAGGAATGCTGGCGTTTCTGATGGCATGTCCATATGGGACTGGTTTCCTGAGGAAAATTCTATTGATTATTCAATAGTCTCAATTTTTTATAAAATAAACACATACATAACACCCAACAGTCAAATACGTAGTCCTGAGGCCTTACAATGCTTATAAAGCGATTCAGTTCAAACGATCGGTTCTGTGATGTACGCAGCTATATTTAAAGACACAGAAGTAGAAGGTCTATAGACTTCTGCGATTAAAGTTATTCAATGACGACGAATGTCAACGACGAACCGATATTTTGCACTGAATAGTTTTTGAACTGAATCGCTTTAAGAGCTCATGGTAAGGCCTCTGATCCTAATCTAATCTTATTGAAATGCCAAGAAGTATCGGCATCACAGTCAAGGAGGCTGGTCAAATTATAAGAATGTTTACCTTTTCCCTTGGCTTGCCTACGGTCCCGTGCGGCGAGCTCACTCACGACTATATCTATCCTGAAGGTGTCCACCCACGCCAACAGAGACAGTCGTGAACCCAACGACTCTAGAGCAGGGGGTACACTTGTTTCACCACTTTCAGCGCTTCCGCCCTTATTCTTTGTGTCTGCGAGGAAATACAAAATATGTCATCCCAAATGTTAATACATAATTACAAAAAAAAGGTCTAGATATTAGTGTACTGGGGTGCTATTTTTAAAAGTAATCGAGTGACTAAAGTGCATCACATACGTAGCAGATGCCGTAACATTTTATATGCATATAAAAACTTATCGCATCTGAAGGTATCACACACGTAGCAGATACGATAATATACGAAAATGATACATTCACGCGGAAACTGGAACTGTCTATATTTGTTTCTTGGTGCGGATTGTATACACAGATATCATCTGTCCAACTTTTGATGCATGCCGGTGCCTACAGATGCTTGACGGTAAAATTTAAGTGATCTGCTACGTGTGTGTTGCTCCTTGAGTTTAGTATAGAGAGCGATATGGACAGATACGCGCTCAGATACAGATACCTTACCGCATCTGCTACGTGTCTGACACACTTAAACGTCAGTAAAATTGCCGTTTATTCCACGCTTTCTAAATTATAATAATCTGAAACTCATTGATGACTAAAATTCTTATACCTATGATATTAATACAAGTGCCTCCTCCAGTATATCTCCTGGAAAATGGTGATTTGCGGCCTTTTTGATAATACTTAGTCACTCAGTGACTTTCAAAAATTGCATCCCTGTTCATGTGTACAAAGTTTCATGAAGTTTGATGAAATAATAGCCAAATTAGAAGCAAGAGGGCGTGAGCACCCTTTTGCTAGCTAGCGGCGACCTCCTCTTAATACTGGAATATCAAGAACACAGGCCACAATAAAAACATCAGGCGCAATAAGCCCTCACCATGCGTGTGCGCCACTTGGTGAGGCGAGACGCCCAAGGCAGCTAAGAAGGGCTGGAACACAAGGTGAGCGTCTAGCAGCATCAGTGAACCCTGGACCGGGTACAGACTGCAAGCCGGAAGTGACGTCATGCCGCGGGGCCCCATCTTTGACACAGGGATTTTCTTATTTCTTGGTTCCTGAGAATATATAACAAATGGTGGTTAGTGACATAGGTTTGAATGCAAGATAGATAGATAACAAATGCTTTACTGCACAAGACGAAACAAGTGCATCATCATCATCACCACACCTGTTTACGTCCACTGCTGGACGATGCCTGTCCCATGGCCATCTCAAAATCCCCCCTATGGGGGATTTGCCATCATCATACTTATAATCCCCTAACTTTAAATCCCCTGGTGTAATCCCTTAGTAAAGCTTTCACTACATCCACGCGAGGAGAAATAGGAGAATAGGACATAGGGTGCCGGTGAAATTACAGGCATATGAGACTTGATCTTTATGTCTCAGGGTCGGCAGCGCGCGTGTGATGCTTCTAGTGTTGCAGGTGTCCATATAGGCTACGGTAACTACTTTCCATCAGGTGGGCCGTAAGCTTGTTTGCTTGCCAAGTAGTATAAAAAAAACTTAATGCTAATTAACATTTTCTTGCAGCTGACTATTATGTGCCAGATGACATGTGGCTTGTATTGTCAAGGCCCTTTTAACCCTGAGATAACATGTAGCCCGGATGTCAAGACAATCCTGAATGTAGAAAATAAAGAAGAAAAAAGAAAATGCATTTATTTGTCCCCATACACGACAGTTAAAAATTAATCAAAAATACAACAAAATAAAAATAACAGTAGCTTACTTACACAAAACTAAACAAAACAAACACCAAATGGCGTCACGCGTGTTGTGTGGGGTCAAATAGGTCCCTGTCTCAGCATACAGCCACACCGGACCTACAAGTGGATATAGCACGGCGCTGGCTTTCAGACAGGGCGTAAGAACTTACCACTTTAATCGGTTCTTGCTTCGCCATCCATTGGTAAAGGTCTTCCCTTGCTCGATCATTCTTCATGTTCTCATCGCTGCCGTGCGGAGAGTACAGCGACGGGTTTGATCCCAGAGTTGGTAGATCTTCTTTCAAAGTTCCATAATCTACAAACGCATTCATTCATAGTTATATTTACAGGTGAACCGGACTTTACAGAAAGCAGATTCAATCCTAGCAAAATCTTCATGCATGAACTCCAGCTCTCAGCTCTCTATTTATTTTTAATGTGGTGCGCAATAAAGTGTTTTCTATCTTCTATCTATCTATCACCAGCTATGTACGTACACATTTTGGCATAAAAGTCAGTGTATGAGGACAACTTACTAGCAATGGCGTCGTCATGGAAGGCGGGCTTTCTCGTTGAAAATGGCAGCGTGGGAAACACGAGGCTGGCTCGGGCGGACTGCGCGGCTCGCACTGTTTCATGGATATAATGTGCATGGGTTAGCATGGGGTACTAGTGAACACAGTGAACATGTACTGAGTTGTATTAGAAGGGAACGGGGGTCAAGGTGGGCAAAGGCGGGATATTAGTGCTAGTCATGTCAGATGCTAAAGAGGGAGGCGATCGGCTAGTTTCGAAAAAAAAAACGTTTTCCGTTTTAAAAACCTTAATTGTTTTAACAGCTCCCAGTAAATACCGGACTGTAAAGTGCTCCGTTCGACAGAGACGACGCTCTACGAAGCCGAAACTAGCCGAATGTCTCCCTCTATATCTCGATGTGCATTATTTACCTGTATACACCTGTATGTTTAGAGTGGAGACTTGCATTTTCATGTTGTATTATGTATGATATTTGTAATAGACGTAACGCTAATGTCACAAGATTGTTCTATCATACAACACGTGTCATGGAAGCAATATAAAAAACATGCTTTATTTAGCTTCATATAAACGAAGTGAGCGTCTTGCTAAAAACAAATTATTACTACGACTGAAAACTGGAAACAGTCATAACAAAACACACGTAAGATTTTGTATAAATTGATGTATGCAAGAACTTAAAGACATCCATGCATGTAATTCGTATATACGTATATACGGACGTATATTCTTTTGGTATTCAGTTGATGCCAGTTGAATCTTAGCTTAGGAAATAAAATAATTACAAAAGTCCAAACATCAAGCATCACAATGAATTAAAACAAGAGCATATAAAATGCACAAGAAAAATTGTGTCAAGCCGTTTTAAAACTACGACAGTGCACACAAAACAGGAATTGCAACACGCATGCGTACGAACCGGAGGGCGGCGTGGAAGGGAACGAGTGCGGACGCGGGTGCGCCGCCGCCGTCGCCACTTGACAGACAACAACAACGTTATTATGCAATTACTTTTACGTCACGACAAAAAATATGGCACGTCGTGAAAAAGACCATCCATTTATCTGTCACAGGCTTCTGAGCTAGTGAGCTACAAAGCTAAATTAATAAATCTGTAGTACAACAGTACTAACCGTAATAACTAGTGGTTCGCCCCGAACTGAGACCTCGCGATAACACCTTTATCAACCCGACTACTTAACTAAGTAATTTCCATATTTAACCGACTTCCCAAAAAAGGAGGAGGTTCTCAATTCGGTTGTATTTTTTTTTTTTTTTTAGTGTTTGTTACCGCATATCTCCGGCGTTTATGAACCGATTTGGAAAATTCTTTTTACATTTGGATAGATATACTTCTAGATTGGTCCCATTTTTTTCAGAATCCAGTTCTGATGATGGAATCCATGAGGAATTGAGGGAACTCCTCAAATATTGTAGGCATACATATGGCGATTTTACTATTTTCAGCAACAAACCAAGCATTTGCATTCAAAAAGTATAATAATCCTTTCACCACTTTGTCGAATAAAATGGCGGAAGTCGGTTTTTTAAATGAAAACTTATTTCTACTATTATTTTTGAAAAAAATTCCCTCAAGGTCTACCAGTACAGTACAGGATCTACCAGTAACTACTCTAATTTCCTACACATCATCGAAATAACCTTTGAATAGGGCTAAGCAACGGGGCTTAGTTATACTACATACCTGTTAGTACCTATATCAAGTACCTGACGAATTAACTGATAACGTCCTTTTGATGAAAACCATAGAACTCCAACGTCATTCAAATTATTAGAAATGGGAGGTCAGCAATGGATGTTATATTGGTTTCTATTTTATGGAGTACATGTTTCTAAATTCTTCAATTTCAGACTTTTCCCTGTAGTTGTGACACAAAAGCCACAAGCATACCAAATTTCAGCATTGTGGGATTGCTGGAAGTACCCTAGAATTTTGGGTTTTTACGTTTTTTATTTTCCCTAATATCTCGAAAACTACTAAGGCTAAATAATTATTAAAAACAGTTTTGAAATGTCCAACCAAAGCGCTTTCATTAGACACCCCACTTGATCTGACTGTCTCACTTTTATTTTTTTTACCCCCTCTTGGACCCCAATGTCTCAGCAACCCCCTGATCGATATAGCTCATAACCTTACCTACAAATTGTACCAATACTATCTACCCCCATACCAAATTTCATGAAGATCGGATTAGCGGTTTGGAAGTTTTCATCGGACAAACATACATACATACATACACACATACATACAAACGCCGATTCTTCCAACTTGACTCAGAGAACTCGCTTCGCTCGTTCAATAATCTATGGTTCGATCGTACGATTGACCGTGATCTGTGCTTGATGGAGTCAGCTACATAACTATTTGTAGGAACTAGAGTATCAGTTATCTAGTACCCATAACACAAGCTCTGCTTAGCTTGGGGCTAGATAATGTTGTGTGAAATGTCCAGCACTTATTTATTTATTTATTTATTATTTATTGACAGCTTAATTTCACTTTAATATCACCACAACTTGTATGTTACCTAGGTACCCAAACTTGTTGGTATAAGATTTGTCCTGGCTGCTGGCTCATTTAGGAGTGTGTTATTACTGGAAGAAAGCATTAGCTGAGTCTGTCGTGAAGGCAATGGCGGCGATGAGCTCACCACTTGTCACGTCTATATTCCAGCGATTGTGTAACCCACGGTGAAAAGAAGCCCTTTGAGGCTCTGCCTACCCCTTCGGGGAAAAAGGCGTGTGTTTATGTATATTTGTATCAACACAATTTGTATGTTACCTAGGCTCATGAGCAATAAAATATAGTTTAAAATGTAGCCCAGTATAACTTGATTTTAGAGTGTTTTATCCTCACGAAGTGCCATATTTTGATTGCTTGCTGCTTCTATTTGTCAATTGCTTTGCCAGTGATTTGTGCATATTTGCTAACAAAACTCCAGCTATTCTGATATGCTACAAATAGTTTCTACCAACGATAACTGTTACATTGTTTTCCAACTTTGTTTCATATGACAGGGTGTCAGGTAACTGACTTACCAGTATTTTCAAGTTTTTCCACATCCATGTTCAAAAGCAGACAGTTCTCGTCTAATGCTTCGTTATCGAGCTGATATTCTTGCCAGCCTTCCACTGAATCCTGTACGAACGAATTTAAAACTTAGTTCCAAAATTATTAAGACGAAATTCCCATATCTCACATCGAAAACTTTACAATCGGTACTTGCAGATCAGCGATAAGAAACCTTACAGAAGTGGAAATAAAGTGTAAATTAGTTTACCTCGAGAAGATCTGGCAGCGCGAAAGTGACGTTGAGCGGCTTCATAACTTTGCTCTTGTAATTATGTTCTAGAAGAAGCGGCGTGTATAGGATGTTCTTCCACTGGCGGCCGAGGACTATCACTCCCTGGAAGTACATTAGATATCATATTATGCACATCTATACTTGTTGGGCAATTTTCGAGTTGGACGTGGTCGTGGTAAAAGGCGTGTGTTTATGTATGTATGTATTCTATTTCGCTTTTGGCTTGCGTGGGAAACCAGGTACACCTCATGATGGTTCAGACGTTCGGTCGTCGAGACATCCAAACTATTTTAGTTGGTTGTTTGGTTTTCTTGGTCTGCATTAGGTTAATGACTAGGTATATGTAGTGTCTCTGAAAGGGAGCTTCGTGACCGATGGTAAAAGAACCAATGCAGTGAAAGGTGTTTTCTCCGATGTCAAAAACCTTACCTGTCTCAGTGTCGATAATGAGGGTAGATGTCTTTCAGCCAGGTCAGCCTGAACTGCGGCAGCGTCCGCTTGCAGCGCGTACCGCAGTAACACTGCACACAGCTGTAGCGATGGTTCCTCGCGAAGTTGCTTCGCCATCGGCGTGTGCCGACCATAGCGACTCTGTACGTAACACATAGTAAAATATATGCCAATTCAAACTTTTACTAGTGTCACACAAACAAGCAGTGTTCAGTTTCTTAGCGAAATCATTACAGCCTACAAAAACCTATGGAGAAAGGTTCAAACAGTTGAAAGAGCGACTACAGTTCAGCAATTTGCACAATATGACATTATCTTCGATCAGTAACTTGTTATCCAGATTTTGAAGGTTGAATACCTTGGGCAGTGAATGGTGGTGATGTAAATCGAGAGCAGCAGCCATAAGGCTGGCCGCCGTTGCAGTGAGTCGGCGCGCATGAGCGCGGTACAAAGCCACCACGCGGATGCCGAGGCGGTTGCACGGATTCATCCATGCGTTGATGGCGGGTGCTGCCGTACTCAGCAGGTTCCAGTCCAATCTGCAACACCATAGGGTATAGACATCATCCAACATCACGTTAACACTGATAAATCCTTACTAATACATAAAATTGCTGAAAATGGCGAAATTATACGAATTATATTTTCACCCACCTCGTATAATCAATCTTTTTCGTAATCGGTGTCCTCGGCGGTGCGGCAAAGTTAAACCAGACAACTCTCAAATCGATAGCACATGACGACGTATTCGCATTATCTTTCACAGGCACTATAGTCGCCGTACTGTCATTCTGTGACGGCTCCTCCGGGCCAGGAGTTGAGGGTTCCGGTGGTGGTGGAACTGGAGGTGGAACAGACCCCAGATTGGGAGTACTGGGTTTAGAGTTGGAATCCCTCTTTCGGAACAAATCTTCGATACCTGATGTCCGACTTTTAGTAGTCTTTTCTTTATCCGGTTTCAACTCTTCGGCAGACTTTACAGACTCCCTGCAGCTTTCAGTGTCGACTCTAGTCTGTTTTTTCTCTTCGTTCGGTTTTTGGGATTGGGAATGTTTGGATACTTTGATGGATACCCCCTCTAGGCCGCACTCAAACATTATGAACCCTATTGGGTTATCTTTTTGAGGCTCGCCTGCTCCATTTTGACAGCACTGAGGAGATAAACATCATAGAATAAATTGCCATGCAATTAAGATTTGCATCAATCTGGTACATTCTGTCATTACAATCTGGTAGATAAAAATCGTGCCTTCTTTTACGTAACACTTATACTTTTGCATGGACGAGCGATGTGAGACGGTATTATTTTCCAGATTGCATAAAAAGCACTTGGTTAGAAAGGCCCTATGTAGCGGTTATCTTGTCCAAAGCTTAAACACAGCAAACATATGTTTTCCTATATTACGTCTATGTTAACTGGTGGCTACGCTGTCCACCACGTATCAACTTATGGTAGGAGAAGCTCTATGAATATTAAAAGGTTGCTCACCATATTCTCGCATCCTTTAGCGCAGGAGTCTAATTTGATGAACTTAAAAGACACTTTAGAATGTTGACAGGGGATTCCCGTAATAGTCGCATCTTTCAGTTGAGAGGACTCGTTGCGTATTCTTCGTAGTTGTCCGTGCACTTTCCCTGATACAAACAATTTGGATTAAGAAAAACTCACTGCAAGAAAACCTACTTACAGTGCACGGCTGTAAGTGTGGCACATCGTGAATAAGATCTTTTTTGATCGATTATATTTGATTTACGTAGTACAACATCATCATTGTTCAAGGCGGATGCGTCATGAAAGAGTCATCTAGAGAACATGTAAGTTCGAAGAAAAACGCAGAATAGTAAGCCGATCTTGGCGAACATTTCTCTTTCATCCATGATGTACCATAAAAAAAAATATACCGATAAAGGTCGGTAAATTTAGCATTTTTGATGTGTTACTTCTGACACATCAAAAATGCTTCTTGTTAGTAGTACACTGCTGAACATAGGCCACCCCCCCCCCCTGGAATGCCACAACGAATGGTCTTGAGCCGCCTCTATCCACCGACTTCCTGTGACCTTTATAATATTTTAGTCCATCGAGGGGGGGGCCTTGCTCTACTGCATCGTTCGGTTTGTGGTCGCCACTCGAGAACCTTTATTCCCCAACGTTTGTCAGTTCTGCGAGGCATATGACCTGCCCATTGCCACTTCAACTTGCTATTTCTGATTCTTGCTATTTCGATGATCAATGTGTTACTTACCAACATTCAAAGTTATTGTTGTATCTTCACACTGTTGTTGTGAAGTCTCGATGTACACTGGCTCACCCTTCTCCTGGCCTCTCTTTCTACCGGAAGTCTGCGCCGAAATCAGCGCTCTAGGGCCCTTCATGATCCCGAAAGATTTTTTACTACCCAATGCTCGTAAAGTTGGTCTATAGTACAGCTGTACCGATTCTAATGTCTTTTTCGAGCTGACGTATTTAGCTATAATGTTCTCAATGGAAACTCCGAACAGTGATACGCAAGTCAGGTCTTGAATGTTGTCCAAAGCTGAGAAAGATATCATGTCTTCAACAACTGATGACTGGATGAAGATTATGTTCACTTTGGGAACTGTCACTGTAGCTTGTAGCTGATCGTGGATAGTTTCTTCGTAGACGTTGGAATGGGGGATGGTAGCAAGCTTGCATTTGTCGTCTTTGTCCTGTATAAGGTTGCCCATATTCCGGCCTTGCATCTGAGGTAGCCAATTCTGGACATACTGCTTCTGTTTCAAGATATTTCCACTCTCCACTGATGATATACACAGGAGCCGTAAATGATTTATCACAGTAATGGGATGTATATTGGCCAGTATAGGTGTCAGCGACTCCACGAATTTCTGTGTGCTTTCAAGAACCAATGGAGTTAGCATTATATCGATTTCTCCACGTAGTTTGATAAACAAGCCACTCTTACTGTCACTAGTCGTCGTTGCAGTAGATGTGGTACTCTTCTCTGTGGTATTCTCCTGATTGTCTTGAACATTTTGTTGGACATCCCACCAGCCTTGCGGGTACGGGTGTGATTTCACTTGCGAGTTGAAATGCGGCGCCAAGTTGGAATACGGGCCATGCTGTGTCTGAGTTCCATCTTTCTTTGATATTAACTTTAGAATATTAACCTTTCCTAGCTGCTCGAAATTAGGTACGTACTTCTGTCCGACGTATACTAAAGAACCATCGTCTGCCCGTTTGAACAGTGGCAATGTAAAAACGTCGCTACCACTTGGTAACGAACAAGACGACCAGTTTGAGCATTTGTACTGTGGCAGGTTTTGCATGTAGCTCGCCATGAGCAGAGGAGAGTCCACTATAGGCTTGTTCGTTTGCATGTGAAGGTTAACCAAAGTCATATCTTCTTGGGACGAAATTGCTGAAATAAATGACGTCGACGACACAGAACCGCTTTCGGAATCTGGTGGTGCACCAGTGCTAATGTTGCTTATTGTATCCGGAATGTCTACAACTTCTCTTTCTGAGCGAGGCATTGAATTCGTCCATTTCTCTGAAGTTATGTCGTTAATTCCAAAAGAGCTTTTGTCCTTATGATTACTGTGCCGACTGCCAAAGGAATGCTTTAAGCTTGAAGACCGACTCGGGAACATATCTTCATCGGCCGAAAAGAAAGCTTCGGAATGGTTTTCGCTGGTAATCGACATCGTTCTTTGAACTTCTAGAGGTAGACTATCTTCTGGGGGAACTTGAGCATTTAGCGAATAGTGTGATTCTGAAACGCCGACAGATCGAGGTGGAACTTTGGGCACAGCAAATGCGTCTACTTCTGATGGAGCCATCTTTTTTACTGAGTTTGGTGTGTTACTGGCGCCTTTCACAGCACAGCTCAAAGCGAGTTTCGAGTCAGAAACGCTGCTTTCCAGCTGTGGCACATTCAGCACAGTTTTGTTCAGTTTAGGTTCGCTATCGATCTTTGAATTGCCAAGGGGAATATCGGCAATCAATCTTGCGTACGGGATCGCATCGCTTTTGGTGCTTGAAATAAGGGCGTTATTGCTTCCTTTGGATGAACTCGTATACGAGAATCTTCGAGTCAGACTTCGGCGTTCTGCACTTTGTGGAGACTTGTTCAAGTTTTGAGGTAATGGCGATGGGATCAATGTCGACACATTCGTAGGCTGCAGACAGACGTTCAAGCTATTGTAAGGCGGAGTATGGAACACGAGCTGTCCCGCATGTAATAAGCTTTGTCCATACCCGAATTCTCCCGGGATCGTCTCAATAATATTGAACATCGCGACATTGATCCCTTCAAGCAGATCAGACTGATTGGGCTTCAGGAAGTTAGGGCCATTTCTATTAGTCCCAAAGAACGCACAACCTCCTGTACATCCACACCCCGAGTTCTTTCCTTCATTAGGCCATAGAAACCACAGTCTTTTCGTCTTATCGTCATGGAGTTTCAAAAACTTCTGTTGAACGAGTTGCAAGTTCTTAGGACTTTGTGGGATAGATGACGCCGCTTCTATCAGTAATGGCCCCAGTGACATAGATCCGACACCCACCCAGTTCTCGTTTTCGGGTTGCTTGGGGGGCGGTTGGCTGGTGCTACTGCTGGTTGAATGATGATGTGTATTTGTTTGCATGTTTGTCTGAGTATAGAGAGCTAGTTTGATATTCGGTAGTAATCCTGTTATACCAGTTCCGAATCCAGATCCATGGAGATTGCAGAAGCTCAGCCTTCCTGGTGATATCCATGTTTGAAGTGTCGTGTTGGTATCGGCGATGTAAATGTCAATGAGATCTATCGCTACCCGAATCATCTTGTACTTTATTTCATTAGCAGTTGGGCACCGATATTTCAAAGTGAAGTCTGTCTCTGGGCACATCACAGTGTTCAAACTATGATGGCAATGTTTGACTGAATTTGGTGGGACAAGTTCGTTCTCACTGTCGCAGATAAGTAATAAAAACGTTTCTAGCGATGATATAACTTGGTACATTTGTGGTAAAGTCAGTCTGCCCGTAATTTGACCTAGCTGTAACTCCATCATCCAAGCATATTCTACTGTGTCTTCTTCCACGTTCCTGTTCATATCACTGAAGAAACCATTTCCTCGCAACTGGAATGACGAAAGCATCAGATGTCCCTGGTAGAGAGCTCCCGAGTTCATGGGATTTGTTCGCGATAAGTTATTCGCAGACACTAGTATTGAAGGACTCAACAGCAGCTGCAATTTAGTTTCTTTGAACTTCTTGTCCATTTCGAAACCGAACCTTTCTATCAATACCACAGGACATGGTGGTTCATTCTCACTGCAATTCTTCACCAAGTGAGCTTGAATGTCATGGATTATGATTGAAACCGACACATCCAAAGGCCTAACTTTTCTTGGATCAAACGGACCTTTGCACGATTCTGTCGAGTCAGCGATCGATATGTCAGTGTGCTGATTGATGCTGCTTTTGTCGTTCATCTTGGTGGTATTATCAGTTGTCCAGGAGAACGCGTCTACGTTAGGCGATTTCTGCATGTCTGTGAATGTCTGATCTTCGCCGAAAATGTTCTCTAGCAGGTTCATAAAGCTTGTTATGATCGTGCCGTATGCGAGGAGTATAGAGGGTCCGACTTCTAGGTCTACGCTCACTTTGTCAGGTGCGAGAGTTGTTCGGTCGAAGTTGTTTCCATCCATAGCCCAGTTTATTTGAGGCTGTTTTCTCATCCTCGGTATCCTCATTGGGGATAGCAAAATCTCTTCTTTCTCGGGAGTAGTTATATCAGCTTGCGGCTCTGGTCCTAATAGTGGAACTGGGTGATAGTCGTATCTGACGCTCAAAGCGACAATGGGCACAGACCAACAATCAACCCATCCTTGGGATTTGACACATTTTCTTCTCCATTTCGACGCTCTGAGTCTGCATGGAACTAGCTTCATGTTTTTATCGAGTGAAAGCAGTAGTAATCTGGATGTATTCACTTCGGGCAAATACATGCTCATGTCGACGGCTTCACCCTGTACCCAAATCTTCAGAGGTATCACATCTGGCAAAAAGTCGACGAACGGCAAATCAAATGATACCTCTAAGAGATCGCCGCAAAATGCGACGTGATTGTTTTCATGGTTGGTCGAGCTGCAGTCTATCCAGTTGTATTGATTACTAATTGTTACCACTTCGCATTCTTTCAGCAGTAAAGAGATTTTCCAGGTGTAAGGAACGAAATGGAATATGTCAGGGCGCGCTTTAGTCGCCCAATCGTTAATCAAGTCTTGGAAGAAGTCTATATGCGTGTAGACGAGGTGTGCGGTCGCTTTGCAACCTGTCAAGCTCAACTGCCAACACTGGTGATGGTTCCATACCAGGGGATAGTGGCATTTAACTGTGTACTCCAGAGTCTCGCTCTCAGCAAAGCTTCTGTATTGCAGACTCGTTGTTGCTTCTAAGTGGAGCAATTGACCAGTGATCTTTGTTGTGTAACCATCTTGTAGCACAATCCATGGTAGAGTAACCTCGAGGTATGAACCAGCGCCAATATTGATATGTATCGCATTTGTTTCTTTGTTTTTTGTGAATAAAATGTCTATTGTCGCTTCATTTAGGGTCGAAAGCCGTATATCGAAAGACTGCGTCATTCTTCTGTCTCCAGGTTTTGGCTGCGGTGTTACTTCCAAATTCTTGTAATTTGGTGGAAAGAAGAATTTGAACAGATGGTCCCTTTGTCTGTCAGCCCAGGGTCCGTAGCTAAAGTCTGTTCCTTTACCGCATTTGATGTCTACTCCCCAGATTGGAGGAGCTGATTCAACAATATCTCCATTTGCCAGTTGTAACAGGACCGGTTGTTCTGGGACCAATCCTGGCTCATCCATGTAGAAGTACACTTCAATGTAGTTCGAGCTCATGATGACAAAGCCTTCCCCCATGTAACGAGGTGGTTCATCGACCATAGATGTATAGTTGGGACTGGGCGCGAGCATCACTTTGCAGTTCTCTGCTTTGGCTTTGACAAAATGCATCAAATGATCGAGGCTTGAGGCGGGCGGTTTTGTACTGTAGACTAGATGGGATTCTTCTACACTTATAGAAAGCGTAGTTGGAACTAAACGATTACCGAATACTACGCGACCTGTACAAATATCAATTTTAATCACAGGAATGAGATCTCGCCATGTTCTCGCCATGGCAGCTTCGGACCGTACTGTGTCCTGCGCCCGCCTCCTTTTCTCATTAGCATCGTTCATAGCTTTGTCTCTGTCAGTCGAATCATCGTCGTGTTGCTGCTTTATAACAGGTTCCAGATTGAATATTTTCTCTAGTTCATTGTAAAGGTCACATCTGTTGAAGAAGTGTAGTTCGAAACCATTCAGCATGATTGAGAGGCGGGTATCAGAGTGGGATAGATCTGTAACAATTTATCAAAAGTTATCACTGTTATACAACTATTTATGAGTAACATTTTTTGTAGAACTCTAGTAGTTGTACAGATTTTATTTTCCTACAGTTTTTACTGTTGTGTAGGGAATTTAATGAGGAGTTTTTAAGTGTCCGGAACATCTGCATTAGTACCTAGGCACAATACACCCCAATGCGGGAAGTCAGTGCAGATGTTACCTCCCCCATTTTGAATTAGAATTATTAGTACCTAGGCTCCACGCAAGCGGAGCCGCGGCAAATATTAGTCATCTGTACATACGTTGAGCTAGATATTTGTCAAATTATTAACATACCTTCTGATACATCTTTAGGTACATAAGATCGCCACCACCTGAATATCAAGTACCCATCTTGGATCCGAAGGGTGTAGTCGTAGTTGATGTAAACAATGTCACGGAACATTATCTTGCCAGATAGTGCATTGAGTGTGAATGAACCTAAAAAAAATATGTCATTAGCAGTCTATTCATGCTCAAGGCTGGGACATACACTTTCTCCTAATTGGCAAGGGGATATGACTTGGCTACATAATCTGATAGTTTAATTTTATCCCCCAGAATAGACACCTCCATCTCCTCCCATGGATATTTTAAAAACCAACTCAGCGATTACCCCAGGGGATGGGCAGTCACATCCACATGAGAACTCAACACCAATAGTGCAACCATCATTTTGCCTGTCAAGCATGGTGATTATGGAAAGTCCCCCCCATTGCATTATATGGGGATGTCTCATGCAACAGTTGAGCTGATGATGATGATTATAGATCAAAGCCTGCATTAACCGCTAGAGCATTAAAAGTAACGATCTGAACTGTCAAAACGTATGTTCTTTATTGAAACTAGCTGAAAGTCTAGGGAATTCTTCTTCATCTTCTTCTCGAAAGTCTAGAGGTTAAAGTGTAGGATTTTTTATAACAAAATTCAGTTCCCTTGGAACATATGCAGGTAAAATCGCAGGCAACTGCTGGTATAACATAAACTGTCATAACTTACAAAAAATAACACTGGCATGCAATTTATTGATAAAACCAGTCATGGTTTGTAAAAATTATAATCAAGATAAAGTTTAGTCACATTAAAATTCCGAGTGCATAGAGTGCACCAAGTGCACTATTATGCACTACTATATTACTAAGTGGATTATTATTTTGTTTTTATTTTACATGCCACTTTTAAAACTTTATTTGACCTTATTGACTTCTAAGTATTACCTGCTAGATAAGTACCTACCTACTATAAGCTACTAAAATATATAGTACTAGAAAAAAGTAGCCTAGTTTCTGTAAATGGATATCAGCAACTCACCTATTTTGAAATTGTCGTCTTGAAAGTAGAATTTGTTGACGAGCCTCGTCAGTATGTACCCGAGGACGCGGCTGTTGTAGTACGTGATATACACGACCCATAGCATAGCAGATATCAGGGACACCAACAACAGAGCGAAATTGCGGTCCATTGTTATCTCCGCGAAGTCTATCGATGAAGAGTTCCATCTCTGCGCCACCGGGTCGTCCGATGACCCGGTATAGTTCTCCCTAAACAGAAAAATACATACTAAACCATTGTCCATAGCTAAAAACAGAAGATAAACACAGTGACTAGATACGCATATCAAAATCAAATTGTACTTACATGGTAGAATAATACTGATGTAACTGGCGAACTTCACATCATAAACACAAAGCGAGGCCTAATTAACGAAATAGTAAAAACATTCTGATGTTAGAACAATGTTTTTATTCACTTTTGTCGTAAATAACTCACAGAATCACGCACACACACACCATCCCCAAGACCAATTCCTCATCCAATAAAATAAAATTATCCAATCCGATCCAATCCAATTTATCCAATACATGTCACTTAAAGTGTTGCCGTTCTACAAACGTAAGAGTCCCTAGCCAGTTTTAAAAATTCCTCCAGATGCACAAAACAAATATCTCTAAAAATGTAATAAATGTCCAACCAAAACGTCTACAAAAAATTGTAGGTGTTCGTTCTTCATCCACAAGTTGGCGGTGGGGTGTACCTGTACCTCGATCCATAATATGTATATTCTTTGCTTAAAAAATTTTAGTCTATTGTAATACAAAACTATTATTGTGTACCTTAAAAATTGTCCAATACCTACATAGGTACCTCCTGAAACTCAAGATCCTGGAAACGGCTTACAAATGCTCTAAGCAGCTTGACCAATTTCTACCAAACATAGAACAATCTCGCAAACACCATCTGTTTTGTCACACAAAAAAAAACAAATTGAAATTATAGCACTCGTTCCGGAGCTATAAGGTAGGTAAGCGTACATACAAACAAACAAATAACGCCCTCTTTTTAGTCGGGGGTTAAAAAATTGCTGAGGATACGTGGTGTGTGAGAACTGGGAGTTGGTTTGTAAGGTTGGGAAGATGTGTGTGAGAGCGTGGAATGGGAGAGTGGAGTGGTATTGTTGGTTTGACACCTGAAAAAGTGGTATTAATTAGTCCATTCATGGCGTATTTAGGATAAGGAAGTGAAAAGAAACGTCATCATACTTTCGTACGCCAAATACTATCATTTTTTTTCATTCTACTAGGAAGCAAACAAGCATACTTACGGTTACGGCTAGTTGAGATCCCAGATACTTCCAGCAAACACTACAGACATAAGCGTAGTAAATAAAATATTTGTTATGTGTTGTTGGTACAAGAAGATATTTAGTTTCTAAATAAAGATGGCTGCCCTTCTGCCGAGCAGCCTAAAAGTAAAGCTAGTAGTAGCGTAAGAAGTGGCAAAAAACTTTTTCTCGCTAAAACCAGAATTTACCCCAAACATTGATAAAATACCTTAGATGTAGCGACTTTGTTTTAACGGCATCACTGGATTTTGACAGCTATAAAACTTCAGAAAACGTAATAAATAAACCAGCCAAGTACGTGTAGAGCACGCCTAATGTAGGATTCCGAAGTCAGATCAAAGTATTATCTCGAAAAGTTTTAATCATAGGATATCTAAAATAATTTTTGACGAAAGTTTTGAACATTATCCAGTTATCTTTCAATTCCTACAAATGTGATGCCATAAGACGGTGTAAAACACTTTAAAGTTATGGCAAGGAATAAGCAAACGTAGGTACTTTGGCGGGGTTATGTATTGCCTCACAAAATAAGAATAGAATAGAAAATACTTTATTGTACACCTTAAGATAATAAAATATAAACAAAACCTAACCTGATAATTAAAAGTACAATGGGTGGTATTATCGCTCAGAAGCGATTTCTTCCAGACAACCTTTGCATGGAGAGAGTTAGAAAAATGGCCGGGGGTAAAGACACATACACTAATTAATTTGAGGAAGGAGCTAGGGGGTGATAATAATCATTGATTGAGCCGCCTCCATCTACCAACTTCCTAAGATCGTACTACGGGTACCTAGTGATGACAGACTAAGACAGGTGGACCGCCGCCGCCGCGCCGCCGTGTCAAGATCCTACCCGATTTTATACCCGAGGGTTCCTTATCAGGCTAGGTAACCCTAATAAAACGTTCCTTTCTCCCTAGAATAATGACTAAAGCATCCTGTCTCCTCCATATTTTCTTGACATGACAGAATAGACTAATCTGTCGATGGGTTGAGGATGCTTAGAGTTCTGAGGGAGGAAGGAAAGATTTATCCCAGAAGATTTACCAGTAGGCATTGTGTTTTAGATTTCGGTAAATGCCTCCTCCATCGTAATGAGTAAATCCATCCCGGTGATCTAACAGCTAGATCATTTTTTCTCAGAATAATAACTTAATTTTTGCAAGGTGCATTTAGATTAGATTAGTAGGTACCAGGGCAGGGACACATCCAAACATCTTCTTTCGTGGAATGAACAATGTCCTACTGCTCAACTGCTCAACTGGTTGAGCAATCTAGTTGAGCAGTGGGGAGACGCGGAATGAACGCTAGTACTAGGGAAGTTTTCTATTTTTATTGCGTGGAAAGGAACGATAATCAAACGAGCAAGAGAATACTAAATAAATTCTGCATATGTTTCCCTTACACTCTAAAGTGCCTATATCTTGGCACTTTAGAGTGTAAGGGAAACATATATGCAGAATTTGTTTAGTATTCTCTTTGATTCAGCGTAAATTTTGGAAATAATTATTATTATATATTGTAAATTTTTCTCTCTGTTTTGAAATTAATGATGTACATATTAGGTGATGGTTTTATGCTATTTATGAGTTTTATTCTGCTTGAGCGGCGACCAGCATTTAGACTCAGAATAATGACAAACAAGGACAAACAAACACGACCTTACACATTCTCTAAGCCATACACCCTTACCCAAAGAATTTTTATACTGTTACTAAATCCATGCCCTTACCTGCCCTTACCTGAGAATTTCTTGCTCCAAGGAGAATTTGGTGTCAGTTGTCTATCAGCTGACTTTGACAGTAAAGACAGTTCCTTTCACGATAAAAAACCTTAAAAAACCTATTTTTGCAAACCCAAGTTGAAAACAAACAAATACGAATAGGTACCTTCCTTACCTACTTCCTTCCTTCTTGGAGGAATTGAAATTATTTGAAATTGACATGAAATAAGTTTTATTTTCTTGTTGAAATACTTTCCAATACTGATAAATCTGTGATTCTTTCGCAGTAGATCGCAGAATTTTATTCACAGGCAAACAGACGGTTTTGTTCACATTTCACAGCGCTTTGTTGTTTGCATTTGTTTGTTTGTTGCCAAGGCAGGTTTACCTCTCGTTTTTGTCTTGTTAGCTGCTATTTGGAATTAAATAAAAGAAAGAACCTTTGAATCATGGCCGATAAAAATTCAGAACCTTCTCAAGCTCAAGATATAACCGGGGGATTCAAACCAAAAGTAAGGTAAGAAAAATCCCCCAAGAAAGATTACGGCTCGTCTCTATATTCAATGTTTGGCACTTTGTGCCTTCAAATTTTTTATAGAAACCTTTTATGCCTTTAATAGGAAAAATCCACACAACATTTTATCCTGGGAAAGCCAATAGTTTTCGAGAAATAAATTATTGAAGTTATTAATATTTACCCTTGTTAACTCAATTTTTTACTGAATATGTTTTTTTTTATAAATCCGGAGCCGTGGAACTGGAGCGTACTTGTTTTTTCAAGATCGATTCGATTCCTAACCAATAACAGAAAGGAGTGGGACAGGGAGATGTTATTTTTCCAATACTGTTTACCTCTGCATTGGAGGATGTTTTCAAGCTTCTGTAATGGAATGGATATAGTATCAAGAACAATGGTGAATTCATCGCTCACCTTCAATATGCCGATGACATAGTCATCATGGCTGAATCGCTGGGAGACCTTGGCACAATACTTGAGACCTCAATTGTCCTCCAACATTTGGGTCTTAAAATGAACATGGGCAAGTCGATCATAATGTCAAATTACCATGTCACACCTATGCTGGTACACATTTGGAACAATTGTTGACCACTATGTCTATTTGGGTCAGCTTAGAGAGTCCAACTTCGACAAAGAGGTCAACCAACTTGCGAATCATTGTTTGCAAAATGACTTTTGTAAAAACAACCTTCGGCAACAAAAGGAAATCGGTCGGGATTCGGTGGTCGTAATAAGCACCATCCTAGTTAAGTTCCTGAATAAAGGATTGTGTATTATACCCCAGTAAATCTTGGCATTTTCCAATTAACATATTTCAGATGGGTCATTCCCCAACGAGTGGATTTGATGTCTTTTATTGGCAAGGATATATTTATGGTGGCGCATGACATCTACATAATATTTTACAACTTCAAATACAACTTTGAGATAGTGTATGTGGCCAACAATGAGATTGCAGGCGATGGAATTGATGCTATAGCAGGTATCTGCAGTTATTATGTATGATATACATAATACATATTATTATCTAATAGAAAACATCTTCTTATATGCAATCAGCAGTATTGAGATATAGTCATCCCCCATTCATAGTCACATGCTTCTAATTAATCATCCGCCTGTAAAAGTTCACTGCTAGACATCGACATAGTCTATATAATTGTAATTCAAAGCATGGAAAATAAGATTGCACTAACTTGTATCTCCAAGGGTGTTGTGGATGATGGACCAACCATATTATTTTACAAAAAAGTTCGTCAAAGTTTAGGCGCCAACGCCCGGTCTATAATTGTAATTCAAAGCATGGAAAATAAGATTGCACTGGCTTGTATCTCCGAGGGTGTTGTGGATGATGGACCAACCATATTATTTTACAAAAAAGTTCGTCAAAGTTTAGGCGCCAACGCCCGATGCCACTAGGCGAAGTGCGGGCGCTTTTTTGGCAATCAACCGCGGTTCTCTTTGAAACCTTTATCTGCTCTTCGCACAGATTCGTTCCGCTTTTTTGTATGAAAGATGGTGTTTGCGATATAGTTAGCTGTGTTTGGTAGACATTGGTAAAGCCGTTGATGTTTTTGAAGGGAACTTAGGTATTTTTGCAGCCAGAACCTTCAGTTTGAGCTCAAAATGTTAATTTTCGATGTTATCTGGCTAGGGCTTCAGGGTCTGATGATAACCAAGACAGGATAAATAGGATCTAAGGTGCAACAATCTGTTTCCATATGTGTTCCAATTTGAATGAAAAACTGAATGTCCAGGTGTCAACGCCTACGCTTTATTTGTGAAACAGCCCAAGGAACATAATACTCTCAACGAGAGGAGCCAGCCTCTCTTCACTACACCTAGCTAGATACCATGTATAGGCACCTAGTTTTGCATACAACGTCACTTCCATTTTATCAAGGGCATCAATCATTGCTCCCACACCCAAATATCCAAAACTCAGTTATTATGGACAATACGACTTAAAACTAGTGTCGGGAGTTTTATTTGTGTTTACCTGTGCATATTCACTGGGGTTTACATGTTTTAAATTTGTATCTGTTTTCAGGCCACAAGTCCAATGTGTTTGCCTTTGCAGAGAAGACTCGCCATGCTCGTATCTTCATCGTCACATATCCAGCATTTAACATTCTGGCTGAGCTAAAAGGTTTCCAATATTTTGTTTTTATGGTTTTCATCTTGGCTGGAGGCTAATTGTGTTAGCGAATGACCATGAAAACCGCAACAATGGGGAACATTTTGAATCTTACGTTCAATTTCGCCAAGGACTTATGAGCCACCCTCATACAAAACACTTCTTCACCAGTGAACAAGTGCTTCGTAAGAGGACGTCCACTGCTGGACAATTGGTGATCACAGTATTGGTTAAGTACTCAGATGAAGCTGCTACCTATTCTATGGCGTAACCCCTTAGTCGCCTTTTACTACATCCACGGGAGGAGTTGGAAGAGTCCTATTCTTAGGCCGAGACCACCATGGCCAGCACGAAATACTTGTCAAATTTAACAGTTTTTCTTACCTGCCACTTTCTCATCCTTTAAGTGCCCCGTAAAACAAGAACTGGCTATGCAAACATGAATACAGAAACTTCTTGACCAAAACTATTCATGTTTCTCCCGGTTGCCGCATTTGGGGGACTTGTATAGGCTACGGTAACTGCTTTCCATCTGGTGGGCCGAAAGCTTGTCTGCTTGCCAAGTAGCAAAAAAAAAAAATAAAAAAAAAAAACTTGTCTATTAGTGTAGGAAGGAAAGCAGACAGGGCAGTAAAAAACAAAATTACGAAATCTAAACAGTATAGTGGAGTCCTGAAGCCTCATAACCCCCCACCCATAACACCCAACAGTCACTCACATACGTAGTCTTGATCCCGCACTAGGGTTCCCTGTGCCGTGGGTATCAGGAACTAAGAGTACCATGGTACCATAACACCCAGATCCGGAACTAATATTTGTCCCACAGCGGGAATCGAACCCGCAAACTCTCGCATCTCACCGCCGGCTACTCGCCCGCCATGCCACAGAGGTCGTCAAACCTCACTATCAATTAGTTTTGTTCTAATATCCGCAGATAAGGACGTGAACAGATACAAAGGACTGTGTATGATGGAGTGTGATTTTGTTGCTGGGTTCAGTGGCTTCCCCAACTACTTAATATCTGTGTGGAGCTGGCGTACTCGCCAACGCCTAATTTCAATACCCACTGGAGTTGTGAGGAGGAGTCAGATTTATATGTGAGCTTTATTATGTCTGGTGCATAAAACTTACTTACAATCATTATTAGTATCTAACATAACTATCTGAGATGGGAATGTACAAAATTAAATATAAAATCGTTGCGTGACAAATCACTGACTCCTAAACGCACAGTCTAAACCGTATGTTCTAGAGACCTGAAATTTGGAGCGTACATTCCTTTTATTGTCTAAGCGTGCACTTAGAAGGAATTTCCAAAATTCCTCCCCAAAAGAGGTGTAGGGTGTTGAAGTTTGTACAAAAAAAAACTCCACGTGGACGTAGTCGCGGGCGATCCACTAGTCAACTCATACCATAAAAGTACAGGGGGTTCGATTCCTGGGTGAGACAAGCGTATTTTCAAAAATGATTAACCACAGTTTTGCTTCTTTTTAAAAATAAAGAAATGTTACATTTGAATAAAATTAGCTATCTCCAGTATTTAGAGTACTTTCCCATTACTTTCTTCTTGTACCACACTCTTTGAACAGCACAGATAGTTACTACATAAGTTATGTTGAATGCTCACGACTCGCCAATCGATTGTTACAATGCAAACTCGTGATACGCCCTCTGTACATGACCTTACAATACAACTGCTATTGAACAGGTCAGTATTGTAAGGTCGTAACAGCTATAATTTCGGTGCAGGGCTAGTCGCACCCACATGCTAGTGTGCCAGTGCTGGGGCGAAGGCTTGACCATCTGGGAAGTCGCGCAGTGCTACAAACGATGTCTGATGATGAAGAGAACCAAGCCGGAGGTCACCGGCTGGGAGGTGTCGGAGCCGCCGCTCATAGCTGTGTGTTGGAGCAGCGAGGGGCAGCTATATGCTGTAGATCCCCAGGCTAATCTGTACAGTGTGAGTACCTAATACTGAAGAAAACACGCGACTATGTACTTTATACATTATGTACCTTAAGTATGCAACGCCAACTATTGAGGACAACATCATCGACTTCCAACATGTCGTCGTTCCATCGAGAGAGGGGAGGTAGCTCCCACCACCACTCACAGAATAGAGGATTGCTAACAAGTCACGCCCTACGTGAGTGAGCGATAGGAGAGAGCGATATAGCCCTAGTGTAAGTAGGTATAATAGTGCTATAAAAGTTACAAGTGAGCTGGTGTAAGTAGGTATAGTGCTATAAAAGTTGCAAGTGAGCTGGTGCAATGATCATTTATTTTTGATTGTTTAATACAGATCCTGTCAGATGGCATTGGAATGGTGACTAATCTAGAATGGTCGGATAATCTGAAGGGGCAGCATGAGCCATGTATCTGCTCTTTCTTCAGCGGAATTCTCATCTACGGCCCGGACAACAAGCTTCGTGTAAGTTTTTTTTATAATACTTGGCAAACAAACAAGCATACGGCCTACCTGATGGAAAGTTAGATATTAGTGGATAGTTATCGTAGCCTATGAACGCCTGCAACACCAGAGGCATCACACGCGCGCTGCTGACGGTGGTAGTACTTCCCCGGACGAACTCTTTTGCAAGAAGTTCTACTACTAACACTAAGTTAAGTTTATTGTTAATTAAAGTAGTTTTAAAAATCAGCCTCCGATACTCCACCAAAAGAGGAGGTATTGAGGGGTGATAATGAAAATGTCCACTTATTTTTTTTATTCAAACTTAACTCTATCTGGTAACAGAAACATCAGTGTTAACTGATGAGAAAATAAACAGCATTGTTTGTTAAAATCTGGCAAAAGTTTAGTATTGATGACAAACTACAGTGACAGTGCTTATTTTAAGTAGAGCTTAAATGTAAATAGATTGTCTAGAAAAGGGTGAATATATATTTTTTTCTAGTCATTGAAAAAGACCGAATCTAAATGGAAGGTAGTATTTACCTACGAACCGCATGAAGAAGTTTCCCGCCTAATTTCGAACTCCACATGTGACGTAGCGGCGATTTGGACCAGAAATGGACTGGTGTACCGAATAACGGGCGAGTCGGAGGAAAAAGTTGAGATCACGCCCATGCTCTACAAACAGAGGTAGATATGTTCAGTATGTCAGTCAGACAATGAATACCTCTTCAGTTTCATTGATCGTTTCTAGGTTCTCTTTCAAAAACCTTAGGGGTAGGGCCGAGTCGGACCTCATGGATTCAGCATGCTCCGATTCGTTTACGCACCTAGTTTTGACTTCTTCTTCATTCTTCTTCATCAGCCGGTAGTCTTCCTACTGGATGAGGCTCCCCCATAGCATGCATAGCGTGCAATGGGGGGGATTTGCTCCATCTTAATTTTTGGTAGGTGAGTAGACAGTATTGGTAATTGTAGATTGTAATTGTAATAAATAGTTGTACAAGTTGTAGACAAGGTTATGGTTACCGTAATCGGTTAGGGGGTTATTGAGATAGTGAGGTCAAAAAGGGGAAAAAAACAAATATAGTGAAACAATCCAGTGAAATAGTGTGTCATATGATAGGTATTTATTTGGACATTTTAAAACTATTTTAAATTTGAAAATAGTTTTAAAACATTCAAGAATACAACTAATAAAAGTGTATTTATTAGAATATGAATTAAACAGTTGAGCTATCGAAAGACCGTTGCAAATGATCTAAAGATAGCTCAATTGATCCAAATCACTATCAAACGGAAACGTTTCCAAGACGCTGGATAAATTGCCATACTCAATGGCTATACTAATGTGTTGAACTAGATGTTAACTGACTTCAAAAAATGGGGCTATTCATTAATTCGTTTTTTACCTGCTATTAGGTATGTCGTATTTAGACGTGATTAGACTGAGTTTTTTTTTATGCTACTTGGCAAGCATACAAGCTTACGGCCCACCAGATGGAAAGCAGTTACCGTAGCCTACGAACGCCTGTAACACCAGAGGCATCACACGCGCGCTGCCGACCCTGAGACATAAAGATGAAAAGTCTCATGTGCCTGTAATTTCACCGGCACCCGTACCCTTCAAACCGAAACACAGCAATGCGAACACTACTGCTTGGCGGCAGAAATAGGTACGGTGGTAGTACTTCCCCGGACGAACTCTTCAGAATACGGGCCCAGGGGTGCGATTTTTATATTGAACCTCATTGATGACTAAAATTCTTAAACCTATGATATCAATACAAATGCCTCCTCCAGTACAGTCCTGAAAAACGGTGATTTGCGACCTTTTTGATGATATTTAGTCACTAAATGACATTAACAAATCGCACCCCTGGTCATGAGTACCCGACGAGCATGTATGATGATTGTGATTAGAGTGAATCAGGCAAAGGATCGTAGCATGTAGAAATCCGTGATCTCTCTCTAGCCCACCGGGAAACAGGTGTGAGTTTATGTATGGTAACAGTTGCTCGTTCTCTTTCAGAAACATAACAAAGATACAGATGCTAGCACCTGACTACGAGTACCTGGCGACGATAAATAACGACGGTGTCATCTGCATTTACGAAGTGCTTTCTGGAAAATTGGTAAGTTGCAGTATGATTTACTTACGTACGATCGTGGCTTTGCTCATGCACATAAGCCTTTGAGTCAATCCGTCATAATCTATCACTATACAAAATTTACGGCGTAAGTGAATAAAGAAACATTTAAACGTCCAAACACATCATAAGCATAATCAGCATCAGCCTATAGAAGTCTACTGCTTGTCACAGGCCTCAAAAAAACCTTGAAAAACTTTCAAATTTGACATTCGTTTAGTGTCTCGTAAGCGATAGATGCCCAATAAGTGATTGGTGAGGAAAACTACATTATTTGGCTTTAAATGTTCATTATGAAGCCACAAAAGTAAGGCGCGTCTAATCTAAAACTGAACGCCCTTTCACCGCTTTGACTACCACTGCGGCGCGGCGGGTGAAGGTTTGCTTGCGACGCTGGAGGTTGCGGGTTCAATTCCCGCCTCGGAACAAATATTTGTACGATCTGCAGATAATTTTTTAGGGTGTTTTGGTATTTTCTATGTATAATAAAAAATATCTATCGATGTAATGTATTTTATTAAGTATATCTGTTATCTAGTTGCCATAACACAAGCTCTGCTTAGCTTGGGGCTAGATAATGTTGTGTGAAATGTCCAGCATTATTGATTATTATTATTTATTTCGTTAGACGACCTCTGTGGCGCGGTGGGTGAAGGTTTGCTTGCGACGCTGGAGGTTGCGGGTTCAATTCCCGCCTCGGAACAAATATTTGTACCATCTGCAGATAATTGTTCAGGGTGTTTTGGGTATTTTCTATGTATAATAAAAAATATCTATCTATGTAATGTATTGTATTAAGTATATCAGTTATCTAGTACCCATAACACAAGCTCTGCTTAGCCTGGGGCTAGATAATGTTGTGTGAAATGTCCAGGATTTATTTATTTTTTATTTAATATAATATATGCCAATTAAACTTATTAGTCCTCGGTGAAATTATGCAACACATTATATAAGCATTTATATGTAATATTCGTGAAGAGAACGAATATTTTCAGAGACGAGAGGTATCCTATAATGGTTCTTTTGGTACCTTTTCAGGTAAGGAACCCTAAAACCAAATATTTTTCTGTTTACTTGTCAGGTCCTAATGAAATACGTTGAAGGGGAAGACGTATTATTTGAAGCGAGTCCCGTCGAGCCGCTGCTGGCCGTGTTCGGTTGCGTCGGATCCAACTACGGAGTGTCGCTGTACCTGCTGGCGTCGCTGCAGCTGACACTGGTGGCGAAAATGTGCCTGACGCATCAGATAGTGTCGAGAGTGGTGTTTTCCAACACTGGAAGAGAGATGATGGCGGCGGCTATGTCTGCAGGGCATATCTTCGTATTGCATGTGAGCTATTTAGAATGCTATGTACCTACCTAAGTACTACGAAATAAGATGAACATGTGCTACAGCCCGTTGTACAATTTTATCACCTTTTTACCCCAAATGAGTACCTGCGTGGTAAAAACTATCTAATTAAAGTTAGACCATAACATAACACTCAAAAGTCACATAAATAGTCTTGATTCCACACTAGAATTCCCTGTGTCATAGGTATCAAGAACTATGAGTACCATGATAATACCCAGACCTGGAACAAATATTTGCAGATCATGCTAACATTTGTCCCACAGCGGGAATCGAATCCGCAACCTCTTGCATCTTTTTAAAGATGAAAAGTCTCATGTGCCTGTAATTTCACCGGCACCCGTACCCTTCAAACCGAAACACAGCAATGCGAACACTACTGCTTGGCGGCAGAAATAGGTACGGTGGTAGTACTTCCCCGGACGAACTCTTTCACAAGAAGTTCTACTACTAACAAAATAAGGGCCAAACGCTATTAAAAAATAAATAAAGTCACCTCTTGAAGACCTCTATGGCGCGGCGGGCGAGTAGCCGGCTGAGATTATATAATATTCTGCCTATTTCTGCCGCCAAGCAGTAGTGTTCGCATTGCTGTGTTTCGGTTTGAAGAGTACGGGTGCCGGTGAAATTACAGGCACATGAGACTTTTCACCTTTATGTCTCAGGGTCGGCAGCGCGCGTGTGATGCCTCTGGTGTCACAGGCGTTCATAGGCTACGGTAACTGCTTTCCATCTGGTGGGCCGTAAGCTTGTCTGCTAGCCAAGTAGGAAAAAAAAATTGCATTTGTGACCATATAGACCTATTGTCATAAAAGTTTTGTAAAAAATGTACTTATGTTATGTAGATAATATGTACTTGCAGCTATCAGAAGAGTACAAGCTGACCATGGTGCGATACACGGAGCTGGGGCGTGGGCTCGCTGACTGCTTCCTCATGAAAGTGGGAGACTTTATGCGCGCTTTCAGTCTGGTGCTGTTCTCTGACAAATATCCTGTTGGTAAGCTAGTACGCTTATCTTTACAATTTTTCTTTGAGAGCAAATACTAACTTGGCTAACTATGCTTGGTTGGTTATCACCGTAATTATTCAAAATTAGTCATCAAGTGACTAAACGGTCAGTAAAATTGCCGTTTATTCCACGATTTCCAAATTTGTATACATCTGAAATTAATTGATGACTAAAATTCTTATACCTATGATATTAATACAAGTGCCTCCTCCAGTGAATCTCCTGAAAAACGGTGATTTGCAGCCTTTTTGATGACATTTAGTCACTCGGTGACATTCAAAAATCGCACCACAGATCTAAGCTTATGTTTGATGATTATTTTATTATAATTTTGGAGTATTTTCGTTATTTCCTTACACTGTTTTTTATTTTGTTAGTAACTTTCTAACTAATCGACCATAATTATCTAGTTTATGTTAAAGTTTATTATGATCTCTGGCGTTGCAGGCGTCCATAGGCTACGGTAGCTACTTTCCATCAGGTGGACCGTATGTTTGATTGTTTGCCAAGTAGTATAAAAAAACTTCTAGATATGGTATTACTATAAAATTTGACATTGTAATTTATTTAATTTATCAGATTACATTATAGACATTATATAGGATTAATTTTTGCACGCTTTGATGAGGCAGAATGTAATGGACCATTTTAATTTTTTGACTTTACTTAACAACTATTGTACCTACATTCCTGCGAATAAATGATTATGATTATGGCTCTTGGCTTTGTTCGCAGGTGAGCGAATAATCTGCATCAACGCCGAGACAGGCAAGGACAACAAGTTCGCCGGCAAGATGCTGGGTCCGTACAGCCGCCTGCTGCCGCTGCGCACCCGCGACCACATGCTCGGCCTGCCGCACTTGGCGCGCCACTTCCACGTGCTCCGGCTGGCAGCGGACGTGAGTTGATGTTCTCCACCCAGAGGCCTTACCATGAGCTCTTTCAGATCAGTCAGTTTCAGATTCAGTTTAAAACCTATTCAGTACAAAATATCGGTTCCGTGATGTTCGCAGCTATATTTGAAGGCACAGTAGCAGAAGGTCTATAGACTTCTGCGATTAAAGTTATTCAATGATGACGGATGTCAACGACGCGACGAATCGATATTTTGTACTGAATAATTTTTGAACTGAATCGCTGTAAGAGCTCATGGTAAGGCCTCAGTACCTACTTGATAGTGCGTAACTGCGCTGCGTGCCATTCCCGCCCTATTCTCGATTGTTTGGTTCTACGACATGTTTTCTTATGGTATTCGCTTTGAATGTTATTAGCAAGAGAAATTACCAATTTTTTATAAGTGAATAATTGCTTTTTGTCTGCTAGTTAGATTTGAATTTCCAGGTGGAGTAAATAACCACTAAGTAACGGCTCACAGCTCGAAGAACTGATAACCGTTGGGGAATAAAGGGATTATGTTTTTGGGTGTATGTATGTATTTATGTTTATTCCTTTGACGCGTCCTGTTTCCTAATGGCTTGATGGATTTTTATAAATTATGTGTGGATACGTCTTTGTTCTCAAGCGTGATATAAGATAGTATAAAAGTATATATAGAAGTGTCTAAGCATCTTATATAGTGGCGGCAATGATATTGCAATAGATGCCGTTTGATATTTTACGTCCATGGGTGGCAATAAGCCGCTATATTATAATTTTATTTGTCTCTATACAGAAAGGTGTGACAGTCTCCGTGAAAATGGGCCCTATAATCGAGGTGGGGCATGACATCAAGCAGTTCGACGGGTTCTACAGCGTGAACGCCTTGTTGACTTTCGGCTTCGACGGTAACGTGGTGCTGAGGCAACCGGACGCTCCTGAGCACTATGGTAATCAAAATAAAACAATAACTTACCAATCAGCAGACAGACTTTCTCACTTATAAAACCCAAGCATTTCAACGCAACTGCTAACTCATATTATTGAAAAAACGGCTTATTACCACTGTTTTTCGTCACTTTTGCTGACGTTTCGAGACTGAGTTCAGAAGCCGTTTTTTCAATATAAAATGATTCCTAACCACGAAAGTTTCAATTCTATAAACTTATCCAGCCAAGTGCGAATTGGACTCGCGCACAAAGGATTCCGTACCATTATCTATAAAAACGGCAATTTCAATTTAAAAGTCCTTTAATTTGTTTTGCTACACCACTGCTCAAGCTCTGCTACCTTTGCCCTTCGTTTGGACGTTATTGGCTCATAGCAAAACCATTTTTGATTTGAGCAAATTACGGACCCGTTTGTAGACTCAGTATATATAATGGTTTAATGAGATGAATGTTCGTAGATCTGAAGCTGTGCGTGAGTCACCGCTACGAGCACGGCGTGCTGGCGGCTGTCATCGACCCCGCGTGCTCGTGCGTCGTGCACCTCGCCGGCAACAGAACGTGCGCGGTCACCGCGCTCTATCAAGAAAACACTCAGCGACCGCGGGACCCTCTCGATCTCACCATCCTCGCTAAGAGCGGGAACACCATCCGTATCATTAATAGCGATGATAGTACGTTTCTTTTTAACTATTAAGTATTATTATTATTACTATTTTAACTGCGGCGGGCGAAGGTTCGCCTGCGACGCAGGAGGTTGCGGGTAAGATTCCCGCATCGGAACAAACATTTGTACGATCTGCAGATATTTGTTCAGGGTGTTCTGGATATTTTTCTATGTATAGTAAAAAATATCTATCTATGTAATGTATTGTATTAAGTATATCAGTTATTTAGTACCCATAACACAAGCTCTGCTTAGCTTGGGGCTAGATAGTGTTGTGTGAAAAGTCCAGTATTCATTTATTTTTGTACCCCTAGTAGAAATCCTGTGGTAGTGCTATGGTGTGTCCGGCCTAAGAATAGACCCCTCCGTCTCCTCCCGTGGATATCGTAAAATCTGACTAAGGAATTACACCAGGGGATGGGCAGCAGCATCCACCGGACTACTCAATAGCCAAGCGTGGTTATTATGGCAAACCCTCCCATTGGGAGAGGCCTCATCCAGCAGTAGATGACTACTGGCTGAAGAAGAAGAAGAAGAATGCTACTTTTTATACCGTTAACGCGACCGATACCACGGCTGGACACTAGTTTCACGACCTTCGAGCGTTCGCGTTGTCGCGCTTGGTGCTCATGAGGAAGGACCTCTAAATGGTCAACGAAATGTCTGCAGGAGAATAGTAAAATACATAGGGCCATAATAATTTTTTAAACATATTTTAGTTAAAATATATTTTGTCTTGTTCTCTTTGATGTAAAATGTCATACGTGAAAACAAGACAAAACATATTTTACCTAAAAAATGTTTAAAAAATTATTCTGAATAAGGTAAGTGTATAGTCGTAATTTTTCAAAAAAGTTTGATTATATATTTAATTCGATTAGAGAACTACCTCGATTTGCAAGAGGATAAGAAGGTCAGAGAGGAAGCCATGGACTTCAAGATGCAGCGCGAGGAAGTCGTAAAGAACTTTCTGACGTGCAAGGCCAAGCTGGTCGAACTGCTGGAGGAGAACCTGCTGGAGACGCCGCTACACCAGCTCTCGCTGGCTGAGTTCAACTTGCATATGGAGCATAAGAAAGAGAGGAATAAGATTGTAAGTATACCTAGCTTCATAATGTTTGTTCGTACAGACCTTTCGGAAAAACCGTTAATGTTAGGGAAGTAGAGAGGCGCGATCGCGAAGTTCCGATAGACCGACGACATTTTAAAGGTTGCAGAAAGTCGATGGATAGAGGCGGCCCATGATCGGTCTTCGTTGCATTCGATGGTGACGCAACATACAACAAGGATCATACTGTGTACAAATACAAGCTAGGCCTGGTAGATCGGGTTAAATAAATAAATAAAACGACCGTATCACCATGAAAGTAAGAAGCCAAGTTTATTGCAATACAAATTGCTTTACGCTAAACACGAAACACATCGATAGCGCGTTCTAGGACTGTGCACCTTTGAGTGGCGTCATCTAGTTATAAATTACTTAAACTTAATGGACATACCGCCCACCAAGGACATATAGAATGTCCTTAACCATTTATAGTTCCGCCCACCATGAGGTGCGGGGACAATCTAACTCTAGACTTAACTAAATTGACAGCCACATTTACATTTTAACAAGTGGACTGTATAACATTACTAAAACTTAAAATCATAAAAACAACTATTCATAAACTTCTTGACATATTTATCATAAACTAAACAATAATACCTTAATAACTACTCGTAATACTTAATTAATCATTTGGGTTTTAATCAGACACAGGTAAAACACATAATTTTGATACAGGACGTTTCATCAGAGTACCGTTACATTTAAGAGTGACTACACGAGTGATTTTGTCCAAACCAGGATGCCTTTCGGTGACCTTTCCCAAAAGCCATCGAGCAGGTGGCAAATTGTCCTCTTTTACTAAAACGATATCCCCAACATTAGGTTCTGGAATGCGTTCATTCCACTTATATCTTTGCAGTAAGTGCACTAGATATTCTTGCGACCATTTCCGCCAAAATTCCTGCAGCATACGCTGTGTAACTTGCCAACGTTTTAAGCTACCCATATTAAAATCCTCAAAGTTACGATCAGATACAGTAATCAATGATTCGCCGATTAAAAAATGGCCCGGTGTTAGAGGCATAGGGTCATTTACACCATCTGACATCACTGATAAAGGTCGAGAATTAAGACATGCTTCCACCTGAGATAAGACCGTGGAAAGCTCTTCATATGTGAGCGTTGACGTACCGATCACTCGCCTCAAGTGGAACTTAGTCGATTTCACGCCGGCCTCCCATAGGCCGCCAAAATTAGGGGCGTGTGGTGGAATAAAATGCCAGGTGACACTACTGTTCCCTAACCATTCCCCAATTTCTGTAGCCACTGTTGACTTTTCTACATCGACCAAGTGACGGAGTTCTTTAGAGGCACCAACAAAATTTGTGCCGTTGTCACTCCAGACATCAGTAACAGCTCCTCGTCGGGCAACAAATCTCTTGAAACCTGCTATGAAACCCTGCGAAGAAAGATCGCTTATAGCCTCCAGATGGATTGCCTTGGACACCATGCAGATAAATAGGCAAATATACCCCTTCGAAGATTGATGTCCACGGCCCTTGGAAGTACGGATGCTGATCGGCCCCGCAAAGTCCACACCACTGTGGCGAAACGCACGTGCAGGAGTCACCCTGCTGGCAGGTAACTGACCCATTAGCTGAGGTTGAACTGATGCTGTATACCTTTTGCACGTAACACATTTGCGCACATACCCTTTTACTAGAGGTTTAGCCGATATAATCCAAAATTTGGTACGCAAATGGTGCAGCATTAACGTGGGTCCACCATGTAATGTGGTTTTGTGGGCTTCAGCTATGAGCAAGTGTGAGAAGTGGTTATGATGCGGCATAATGATGGGATGTTTCTGGTTCTCGTCTAAGTCTGAATTTTGTAGACGACCACTTACCCGCAAAATTCCATCATCATCTATTATTGGGCAGAGGGATTTCAGCTTTCCTCTGGGTTTGGCCTTTCCTGTTTTCTTGATTTCTTCTATTTCTTCACTGAACTCTTGCTTCTGAGCCTCTTTTATGCAAATCTTCATTGCATCTGCTATTTCTTCCTTTGTTAGATATTCTTCATACCTTTTCTCGCCATCTCCTCTATTCTTCCATTTCAAAACTCTTCTGCAATAGGCAATAACTCGCACCAACCTTTGTAAAGAAGAAAACCTTGTCCATATGGAATCTTCAATGGCTTGTTCGGTACCGACATGAGCTTTGATGCCTCTTTGCTCCATGCTCGTGGCGATCGACTTAGGTCTGGTATAGTCGATGGGATCGTGTACTAGCCATGTTGGTCCTTTTGCCCACAATTCACTGCAGGCTAACTCTTGTGGAGTTATTCCTCTGGACGCTATGTCGGCGGGGTTTTGAGCAGATTGGACGTGAGCCCAATGTGAATTATCTAATTCAGTGAGGATGGCAGAAACTCTATTACCGACAAAGGTAGACCAGCGACTTGGGTGGCTGCTGAGCCAAGCTAAGACTACTGTTGAGTCAGTCCAGGCATGAATATGTGCTTTCGCAACCTTTATGACTTCAGCTACTTCTACAATCAACTCAGACAGTAACACTGCTCCCATCAATTCAAGTCTGGGAATCGATTGTTGTTTCACTGGAGAAACCTTAGTACGAGACGTGATGAGACTAGTCTTGATATTTTCTTGTGAATCGATCACTCTGATATAGACGGCAGCAGCATAGGCCGCTTCTGATGCATCACAGAAGCCATGCAACTCTACCAGAACATCATCAGCCTTAGTTGTGACCCATCTCGGTATGCTAAATTGACTTGTCTCCAAAAGGTTATCTCTGTACGTGTGCCATTCTGTTGCTAGTTCTGGGGTCAACTCGTCATCCCATTCTAATCCAGACAGCCATAGCTTCTGGATGAATATCTTGGAAGTGACAACACATGGTGCTGCCCAACCAAGCGGATCAAATAGACGCGAAATGTCAGAGATGACCCGTCTCTTCGTGATTGGAATCTGCTGTGGAGGAAGTACTACAGAATACCTAAACTCATCCTCTTCACGATCCCAGGTTATTCCCAAGATTTTCACTACCTCGTCCATTTTAATATCCCTTTCTCCTTGTTCATTATTCCTCTGTCCTACATTGATTTGCTTCTCTAACTCCTTGCAGCTGCTCACCCATTTCTGTAATTGAAACCCTCCTTTGGTAAGTACTGTTTCTATATTTTTGTACAACTTTAACCCTTCTTCAACTGACTGACATCCAGCCATCAGGTCATCTACGTAAAAGTTGTTTTTTATGATTTCAGATGCTTCGGGATGCTGCGCGCCTTCGTCTACTGCGACCTGCTGCAAGGACTTCACTGCAAGGTAAGGGGCTGATGCCGTACCAAAGGTAACACGTAATAATCTATAATCTTCCATTTCAGATGCGGGATCGTCGCGCCACACCACTCTATGGAAATCTACATGCGCCGGAGAAAGCTTCACCTGCCTATACATCTTGATGACGTCAGCACATAGGCTGATAGGATGCAATCTCCACCTCATGATTATGTGACGTAACGGTGGTTGCAGCGTGGGACCTACCATGAGATCACTGTTTAACGATACTCCATTTGTACCTTTCATTGATGCGTCAAATACTATTCGGACCTTGGTCGTTGTCTTGTCGTTGCGTATGACTGCGTGATGTGGCAGGTAAACCACTGATGGTTTACGTAAATCGTCCGCTGGTACGCGCTCCATATGACCAAGGTTCAGATAGTCATGAAATACTTCGGAGTATTGCCTTTTGACTTCAGGTTCCCTTTCAAACTTTCTTTCCAGATACTGAAATCTTCGGACTGCAAGATCCCTGGACCTTCCATGCTGACATTCTGGATTATCTGTTCGGAATGGAAGATTGACGACATACCGACCACTTTCATCTCTGACTGTGGTTTGGGTGTAGATTTCTTCACAACGCTGCTCGTCTGCGGTGAGGATCTTCTTTTCAGGGACTATGGACTCTATCTCCCAGAACTTTCTCAACAATGCGTTGTCATCGGTTTGAGCGTGCATGCTCACAATCACACTATGGTGACACTGCGGCGAAGAACTCTGATTTTCATCTGCTTGATGTGTGGGACCGGAAATGATCCATCCCAAGGCTGTACGTTGCGCAGTGGGCACGCCTTTGGGACCCTTAATCAGGCCTTCTCTAATCAACTGACCGTATACGTCTGCTCCAAGTAAAATATCTATTTTACTCGGCGTGTGGAATTGAGGATCGGCGAGTGTTATCTCCGCTAACTCTGGCCATTCCACATGATTTATCTTCTCTGATGGCAGAAGGCTAGTTATAGCACTGAGAACGTGCGCACGCACTTGGACTTGAAACTCAGGATCATGACGCGATTGGATTTTTATCATGATGACATACTTCGAGGCTAATGTGCCTTTGTCGCCGCCTAATCCAGAGATGCTACTTCTACTAGCTATTTTCTTCAACCCAAGTAACTGTGCAGCTGACTCTGTGACGAACGAAGCCTCAGAGCCTTGATCCAACAGAGCACGAAGAGTGTACGTGTTTCCGTCCCTTGCTTCAGCTTCAACAAGAGCAGTGGCCAGCAGGATTTGTCTCGACGAAGTTTTCTTCGAAAAAAGCGCTACAACCTTTGATGTTGATTCAGGATTGGTTAGTGATGTCTTAACTCTCGACACGGTATCAGCGACCTCTACTTCTAAACCTGACCTTGCCGAATCTGACGTACCAGCTTCCGATGGTTTTGGATGAAGCAAGGAATGGTGCTTCCTACGACAGATGTGACATCTAACTACCGAACGACAAATGTTGGCGGAGTGGTTGCTGCCAAAGCAATTGAAGCAAAGCCTGCTGGTTTGGACATAATCATGTCGCTTATCGAAATCTAAACTCGCAAATTGTTTACAATTTGATAATTTGTGTTCTCCCTTACAATACATACACTTGATTTGAGCATTGGAACCAGTTGCAATAGCGTGCAGTACGTGTTTCTTGGGGATATTTGGCTTAGCAGAAAAGGCTACCCTTTTCGGCTCTACAAATTCGAGGGACCGGAATCGCATTTCCAAAAACTCCTTTAGCTCCTTCAAAGCTGGTAGCTCGTCTGATGATCCGATTTTTGATTCCCAAAGCTTTCGCGATTCGGCATCCAACTTTGAAGTAACAAGGTAAATTACAATGGTGTCCCACGAATTCACATCTATACCTAAATTCCTCAAGCCATTTAACGTATCACTAGTTACATCTAATAAATTTTTCAATGCACTGCTTGACTCTATTCCAAGGCTTGGTTGGTTCACAAAACGCTTCAGTAAACAGTTAGATAAATACTTCTTATTGTTATACCTACTATGAAGCATTGACCATGATTCCTGATAATTAGCAGCTGTTATAGGAACATGTCTCAATAGCTGTTCAGCCTCTCCTGACAGATGACCTTTTAGGTAGTGCATCTTTTGCACATCGTCTATTGAAGTGTTTTTGTGAACCAATGACTCATACAAATCTTTAAACGTTGTCCATTCCGCATATGACCCAGTAAAGGTAGGAATTGATATTTTTGGCAATCTTACATTACAGGTATCAGCGTTCGAGTGAGAAGTTGGAATTGAAATGCATGGCTTAGTACTAGGCTTTAATTTCGACAAGTATTCCCTAATTTCAGTCTTAAATTCAATGTAAGCTTCCTCAACACACTCATAGATGTTTTCCGTAACGTACTGAGATTTTGCTAACTCGTCAACGGAACTATCAGCTAATATTTTCTTATGAGTGTCTGAGAAAACCTTCCATTTCTCTTCCAGCGACTCCATTCTCGTAATTAGATGAGACTCTTTTAAAAGCCTATCTTTCGGAGACTTTTTAAAAGTCACGTACGCCTTTTCTATCATAGACTTATAGCCTAACTGAGTGTTTAACAACGTTGATAAAGACATTGTGATAAATTCTTAGAAAGCCTTTGCTATAAATAAGTTCCACATGCAAGAATTATGTCCTTTGTAGAACCAACTAAGAATTTTCTGAGTCCCAAACAACTTTTTAAAATTTTACAAGTGTTTGAAACTTAAAATATTCTGACCAAAATCGGGCATAGGTTCCCCGTCGGTTACGTTTTTAGCAAATTATTCTAAGTCTACTTTTACAAACTTTACTGACAAATAAACAAACATAAACTTTAAAGTCCAAAATAATCTTCATTAAATTTTAACAAGACACTGAACACTAAATAAAGTCAATGTACTCACAATTTCACTTGACACTTGCCGTTTCCTCCTACGTCACTGTTGTGACGTCAGTAGTGCGCGTCTGTCACTCCTGTGACTCTTTCGTCACTTGCTGCTTGTCCTCTCCGGAATGTGCCAACACACACTGCTCAGCAAGTCCGCGCAAGCAATAGCAATAATTGCTGCGCGTGGGGCTTCTCACTTGTGTTTCTTCCTCGGTTGGATTGAATGGGCACAACACTAGTTCACCACAACACAACACTAGTGCACTGCAATCCAACCACCCGTGACAGGTCTTCTAGCTAACAAGCTAGGCTGAGACCCTGCCCGGTGAGCACTGAGTGGCGATCCACCACTTTCTCAAGTGCTTTGATACAAAAAACACCGTGGTATCAATACCACGTGACCAATTTACTTCCGGCTCGTTAGGACCATGTACAAATACAAGCTAGGCCTGGTAGATCGGGTTAAATAAATAAATAAAACGACCGTATCACCATGAAAGTAAGAAGCCAAGTTTATTGCAATACAAATTGCTTTACGCTAAACACGAAACACATCGATAGCGCGTTCTAGGACTGTGCACCTTTGAGTGGCGTCATCTAGTTATAAATTACTTAAACTTAATGGACATACTGAATCGTCTTATAAACTAGATGAATTGACTCTTGTTCCAACACAATCAAACCTAGATATATACCCATACACCTTTTTCCCCGTACGGGCAGACAGTTCAACGTGGGTTGCATTATCGCAGGAACATAGTCGTAACTAGAAGTAGAGCCGTGGTAGTCTCGGCTTGAGAATAGGACTCCTCCAAATCCCCCTGTGGATGTCGTTAAAGGTGAATAAGGAATTACGCAAGGGGATGGGTAGCAGCATCTACCTGAGAACTTAACACCAAACTGCGTTTACCAATCCGCCTGCCAAGCGTGGTGATTATGGCAATTCCCTCCCATTGTATTTTATGGGGGAGGCTTCGTCCAGCAGTGGACGTCTAAAGGCTGCTGATGATATAATAACACCCAAAGTATATAATTTATACATTAATTACATAACATCCAACGATACTAATATGTTTGTAGGCAGAAAAAGAGCGTGAACAGATCAGATTGACGACGGAATCGCGCATTCGTGCTCAGGAGAAGGTGGCGCTTTGGATCAAGAAGCAATGCTGGGACTCTATGCTCACGCCCAGGGTCAAACTCTTCGCCATCTTCTCTCACTACCAGGTATAAGTTCGTGCACTCCACGAAGATGTATCCACTCCTAACCGCACCGCAGAGCCTTTGCACACGGTGCTATGCCGCGCCGGCGTCCTGCATACTAAAATTCCATGGTATGTCACACGACGCGCTCTGGCGCGGCGCAGCACGCACGCTGGATATGCTACCCGGGAGACGAGGCGGGGAGGGGTGTATGAGTTGCGACGTCGGAGCGGCACCGCCCAGTTGCTTATGCGGCATAGGTCAGAGAACACTAGTTATTTATAGCTACGTAATGTGTAATATTTGTTGCGGTTCTGGGTGTTATGGTACCATGGTACTCGTATTTCCTGATACCCACGACACAGGGAATCTTAGTGTGGGATCAAGACTACGTATGTGACTGTTGGTTGTTATGTTATGTTATGTGTTGTAAGGTTGAAAACTACGCGGTACTGCCGAGCCAGCGAGAGACTTGGTTGGAGCTGCAGCAGGCTGACGCCCTACGCACTTTGGAGATGGAGAACGATGACCAAGTATTTAAGCCCTGGGAGGAAGAGGTGGCTGAGACTAGCATCTTGGAGCCGAGTGAAACTAAGTACGTTTACTAATGTTTTGAGAAAAGGAGCAACTTTGGTTTATAAGACGGTCCAAAATGATCCTTATGATTTTAATATAAATGAAATACTTTTGAATTTGAACTTTTATAAGATTACAATCTTGCAGTGCCTGCTGCTAGGACTAGCGGCTGCTATCTCCATATATTATATTATTATATTATATATGTAATATTATATTATAGGTAGGTATACGCTTTCCTTTCTTCTACCTGTCTGTTCTGTGTATCTGTGTGTTGTCGAATTTTCATTTGATCTCCGTGCCATTTATTAAAGGCTCTTCGTATACTCAAAAACTATAATATATCTTTCTGATGTGGTGTTAATTTAATTAATGTTTAAAAGGGGATTTTAAAAGCATTCTTTATAATAACAGACTGGTGAAGAGCTCCGCGGTGTCGGTCCACGAAGTGCGGCACAGCGGTGAGAGCCAGGTGTCTGGTGCCATCGCAGTCGAGCCAGAGGAAGAGGAAGGACAACCGTACGTCCTCAGCGGCACGAACACGCATCGCTTCGTGACCGTGCCGCCGTACATGGTGCCGCAGACCCTGGCCTCGACCTTCCTGCAGATGAACTGGCTGCAACACATCGTGAAGGTATGACAAACTGTATGTCCTCACCAATGTGTGTGGATGAAAAGAGTCTTGTGGCTGTTGGTTGTAGAACCAGTGTGGTAAGAGGTTACAGTGCACATGCAGAGGCTTACTGAAACAAAATACTATTTTTCGAAACTAAAGCATCCAAATATATACTGCGATGTATAAGTAGAGGTAGATCCAATATTTGAACGTTTATACCTGCGCTGACACCCCGCTGTGAGGTCTATGGTGCATTGTCTCCGTGCTAACCCTACAGCCAGTAATGGATCAGAACTTTGTGCTGTTGGTAGAGTCTGTTCAGAAAGAGGTACGTCGTGGGATTTGAGGTCGCAGCTGTGCTTTATTACCCTTTTTGTTTTTCGGGCAATACAATACGGGCGCGTGTGTTCCGTTTTGATCCTATTACAACTGTAACTATTTCTTTAGTTTGATTCAAAATGCCGACAGAAAGAAACTAGCTCCTAATTACATAACATAACACCCAACAGTCACATATGTAGTCTTGATCCCACACTAGGATTCCCTGTGTCGTGGGTATCAGGAACTACAAATACCATGGTACCATAACACCTAGACCCGGAACAAATATTTGCAGATCATACTAACATTTGTCTCTCATTTCAGCCGGCTACTCGCTCGCCGCGCCCCATAGGTCGTCAATTATGGTTGTAATATGTAGTCAACAACGTTAGTTCATAATTTGGCCACGATGAATCTCTTTCTAAACAGACTCTAACATTGATGAAGTGTCTTAATGTACATGGTGGTACACCCATCTTGGCCCTGGCTTCTGCGACTGCACAGTGTACAATCAAGTGCTCTACCGTCTAATACACCCTTGCAGCTAAACGTGCAGAACATGCGGCTTTGGTTTAACAAGCAGTTCGACGAGCTGATGACGCTTAAGCGGCGCGAGGTTGGCCTGGTCGAGGAGCGGAATGCCAGACTCCGGTTCATCATCGAAGGTCTTGAGCACCGTGTCTAAAACGTTACATACATCAGCACTGTGCTATTTTGCAGCAGGGTTTTGTAGCAATATTCACTACATTTTTGTACCTAGATTACTCAGTATTGCACGGTGTGTTTTGGTAGCATTGGTACACAATACTCGTATATCATTTAGATACGTAGGTCTTCTGTAGTATTTCTTGACCGCAGTCTTGTTGTTTGCATCGGCCGGTTCTCTAAGAAGACAGCGCATTTTTTTGTAAACTACTACCTAAGCTGCGTTCGCGCAAATCCCTCTTTTGGATTACGCAGATGCTTGTTTATTGAACCTCACCCAGAACTAGCTTAACAAGCTCAAGTGCCTCCAAAAACTTTTGTATAAGGTTTGTATTTGGTCTCTTTGGTGTCGCTCAGTGCTTAAGTGACTTCATATTCTTCTTCGTCGGTGTAATATATTTATTTATTTATTTATTTTTATTTACTTATTGAGACTTTAACATCATTACAGGTAAGCCCTAAGGCGATGTTAAATGCAAGTACTTATTATTAACTTATTACAATATAAATATAACTTAATTATAATTTTGTTTCAAACAAAAGCTGTGCCATTTCCATGGCTTTCGGCAGGTTTAGAAAAAATATATCTACGCTGTTTTGGGACAGAAAATTTAGTAAATAGATAGCGAGTGACATGGGGGCAAACTTAAGTAGGTTGGTCTTACAAGTGGGCACCTCCAGCATGGCGGGGCGGCGGCGCGCGTCCAAGTAGTTGTTGGGCGCGCACAGCCGCAGCGCCGCCAGAACCGCCGGGTGGTGCAGCTCTCCACGCAGCACGCGCACCATGTACTTAACCAGCGCCACGTCTCTCCGGACCGACAGCCTGCAGTACCCTACCATACCTAACACAAACAGGCTCGGGTACATCAGCGGGTAATATGGATAGACTCCGTACTCTTTTAAATACAAAAAGCGAGTGAATTTATTTTGTATTTTTTCTACCAAAAGTTTGTACTTAGCTTCATTAGGGTTTCAAATTATAGCATTTGTTTCTAAATGACTTCTCACAAGTGCATTATATAAGAGCTTGATAGCAATTATGTTTTTAAAATTCACACATTGCCTCAAAATAAAACCAAGGTTTCTAAAAGATTTGGCGCAAACATTTACAATATGGCGCCGGAACCTTAAGTCGGGGACCATTTCGAGGCCTAGGTCGCGAACGGACGTCGCTCGAGGCAGTCCTACCCCCTCTACCTCGTACTGATAGTGCAAAGGGGTGCGCGCCCGGCTGAAGCTCATAATGGAGCACTTTCCTACGTTAAACAGTAGCTTGTTGGACCTGCTCCATTGGACCACCCTATCTATGTCGGACTGGAGCCGTTCACAATCGGCTGCGTCCGCTACTGCTAGAAACACTTTTAGGTCGTCTGCAAAGAGCAAACAACCCCCGCGAGATCGTTGATCATAATAACGAATTCAAGGGGGCCAAGATTATATATATATTATATGTAGTGACACTGACCGCCCATAGATATGTTGCTATTCTCGCTCGCGTAGTGATAGATCATCTTAAATTGTACGCCATTAAATACCAAGATCATCATCATCTGTAGAAGTCCACTGCTGGACATAGGTCTCCCCCTTAGAATGCCACGACGAACGGTGTTGACAGCCTCCATCCACCGATTTCCTTCGACGTTTATAATGTCTTTAGTCCATCGAGTGGAGGGCCTTCCTCTACCGCGTCGTCCGGTTTGTGGTCGCCACTGGAGAACCTTTATTTCCCATAGGTTATCAGATCAATACCAAGGTATCTAAAGGCTATTGTTTGTTTTACTGCTCAGTCGGAATATGCAGATTCTCTCTCTTCTCTATTCCATGCTTTTGGTATATAATGTAAAGTTATGTACTTGCTCATGCAAATTGTTATAGATAACTAGATTATTAATTAGTTAACTGTCAAAATCAAATTCCCTTTATTGACATTGCACACCATCAAGATAGTAGAAAAGCAATGTTCTGATTACTCCTGCACTAATGGTTATGATTGATTGCGTAGAAGTACCAAGGTCACGAATGTGACATGTATGTGACTTGACATGTGAAGGTTCAAGAATGAACCAAAAGACACAGTGCTGGCCGGCTCCACGCTCGATAGACTTATATGACACTGTGGCAGTGGATGAAGGCGGCTCAAAGACCATCCGTTGCGGCTGATCACGGATTATTTGGTCTGATTGGTTTTATTACTAAATTGAAAGCTGCTTCTGTATTTTCAGAGCTGAACAAGCTGTCTGACCTCCGCGGCAGTTTCCACCATCTTCTTATCCCGATATTTGACCCTGAGTGGAGGCAAGAAGAGCTACCGTCGAAACTCATCAAAGTTGAACCGGACGAGGTAAGTTTTAATGAATATACATATCTATTCGAATATAAATGTCAAAATTAAAATACACAAGAAAATTAAAAAAAATAGCGTTTCGGGAATTGGCGGTACACATGTCAACGTCCAATAAGTTTAAAAATAGATTTCCAAGAAAAAAAACAAAAAATAGCGTAGTGGGCTATGGGGAGAGCTATGCTAGGAGTTTCACTACGTGATAGAATCCGAACTGAGGAAATCGGTAGAAGAACCAAGGTCACCGACATAGCTCTCAGAATTAGCAAGCTGAAGTGGCAATGGGCAGGTCATATAGCTCGAAGAACTGATAACCGTTGGGGAATATAGATTCTCGAGTGGCGACCACAAACCGGACGACGCGGTAGAGGAAGGCCCTCCACTCGATGGAACGTCGCAGGAAGTCGGTGGATGGAGGCGGCTCAAGACCGTTCGTCGTGGCATTCTAAGGGGCATGCCTGTGTCCAGCAGTGGAATTCTATAGGCTGATAATGATGACGAGAAAAAAAATTGTGCGTTGAAGCGTGATTCAGCCCCAAGAGTCCGACGAGATGTATGTCAAATCAAATCAAATCAAATTTATTCATTGAAATCACAAGGATCATTTTGAATTTTCTTAAAACTAAAATTACTCCTGTTCCAACGCGATCAAGCCTAGAAGAATCAGGCAACAAAAAATGTGGAAACTTTAAGAGTGTTTATGTATGTTTTATTGTGTTGTTAGTGCTCCATCGAGCCGTACATCAGTCCGAGCCAGGTGGTGATCCTGCCGCCCGAACCCACGCCCAAGGATGATTTCAAGGAGCGCGCGCTCATGGACATGATGGATGGAGTCCTCGAGAAGCTGTGGCACGAGGAGATAAAGAAGCCCATTCCGATGCCACAATGCATGGTCAGTATTATCACATAACACCCAACAGTCACACACACACACACACAGTTATGCGTGTAGTAGTGTAGAAGCACTATTCTACACTAGGATCACCCCGTGTCATGAACATGAAAATAAAACAGGCGCTGACTCGAGTTATCATATTTAACAATCACTACGCGGACGTGTTTTGTACACTACACAAAATTGTGTATATGTGATACTGAACTAAGAGTACCATGGTACCACAAAACAGACCCTGAAGAAATAACGTCTCAGTCGGCTACTCGCCCGCCAAGCCACGGAGGTGGACATTTATCTCAAAAAGCTTAGTATATTTAATCAAAGAAGCTAGTTCCTACGGAAGAGCGAGACCCTCTAATACAGGTATTTTCATACTTAAAAGAGGGTCCCAAACCCATGAGATGTAATATGATTAAGTTTACCGAAATAAATATTTGTATTTGTATTTGTATTTGAGCTTAGGATAGCGGTTTTCAAGTGGACTAAAGACATTATAAATGTCGCAGGAAGTCGGTGGATGGAGGCGGCGTCGTGGCATTCTAAGGGGGAGGCCTATGTCCAGCAGTGGACTTCTACAGGCTGATGATGATGATGTTGTTTAACGTTTTTAATGAAATATTGTAGTTGGACAAAGACCCAGAGCACTTCAACGAAGAAGACCTTCGCTTCGTGTTTGACTACGAAGCGAAAATGAACTTCCGTAATGAAGAACGAGATAAATATCGCAAGATGCTGCACGCGGAGTACGCCAAGCTCAGTCTCATGCTGAATGAAGGCATCGTCAAGTTCAACCAAAGGGTAACTGGCTCTCCAGTTTCATTACGCCCTTAGGGTGCGGCCACATGGGCGTTGCGGCTCCGCTGCGTCGTTGCGACGCACCGGCAACGCCCGTGTGGCATGTCCTTCAGATTTTTATGTAGAACTACGGAGCGTCACCGCTCCGTCGTCGCAGCGACGACGCTATACGTACATCCATCAGATGGTCCCTATGCTCTTTTGCTAGCCAAGAAGTATAAAAAAAAACTATTTGTCCGTGAATCGAAATGACAAGAACTATTTGAATCGTCTTACAAACTGGGTGACTCTTGTTTCATGTGGTTTCACTGTTTTGTTACCTTATTTGATAGATAATTGAACTGGTCACTTTAATTAATTATTTTTAATTATTTTAAATGTATTATATATTCTGTAGGTAAAAGAAATCTGGCTGATGAAATTGAAGGTGGACTCTGTGATTGGACAAGAAAATCTGAATTTGATGCGCTTGCGCAGAGCCAATCTAGATCGCGTCGAAGACGACGAGAAGCTCGATGAAATGAGGTAATAAACACTTATATGTAGCACTGAGACATAGACGCTCTTTAATGGCCTCATTTAAAAGCTCAAAGTCGCGCAACGGGCTATGGACAGAGCTATGCTAGAAGTTACATAACATGACAAAATCGGAAATGAGGAGATTCGTAGAATAACCAAGGTCACAACGTAGATCTAAGAATTAGCACATCCTGGGCGGAGGGTGTGTTGCTGCACAGGGGGATGGGCAGCAGCATCCACCTGAGTACTCAACACCAATCCGTCTGCCAAGCGTGGTGATTATTGACAACCTCTGTGGTGCAGCAGGCGAAGGTTCGCCTGCGACGCAGGAGGTTCCGGGTTCGATTCCTGTCTTGAAACAAATATTTGTACGATCTGCAGATATTTGTTCAGGGTGTTCTAGGTATGTATAATAAAAAATATCTATCTATGTTTTGTATTGTATTAAGTATACCAGTTATCAAGTACCCATAACACAAGCTCTGCTTAGCTTGGGGCTAGGTAATGTTGTGTGAAATGTCCAGCATTTATTTATTTACCATGGCAAATCCCCCCATGGCATATTATGGGGGAGGCCTCGTCCAGCAGTGGACGCCCATGGGCTGTTGATGATTATGCGTCCGTCACTCAAAAGTGTGGTAAGCCAGAATAAAAGCCTTGTTAATATTCGTTGACATTTGTTTCAGAAATATAATAGCCCGCTACGAGAGCGAAGTAGAGTCGCTGTTACTCGAGCTGCAACTTATCCAGGACCAGAGCACGGAGGCGCAGGCCGCCTACGAGGTGTTGCAGCTGAAGGACAAGTACTTGGACAGGACCTTCAAAAACCACTTCGCTGACCTGTCGTCCATTATCGTGGACCAGTGCTACAAGTTCTTCAAGTTAGTATCTTTTTAATGCATCAAGTTAGATGCTTGGTTTTGAATGGCAATTTTTAAAGACATTTTAAAGCTCGCAAGAAGTCGGTGTACGGAGGCGGCTCAAGACCATTTGTCATGGCATTCTATGGGGAGGCAGTCCAGCCGTGGACTTCTAAAGGCAGCTGATTGTTTATACTTACTTCATCTCTTCAACAGCTTGTCCACTGTTGGACGAGGCCTCCCCCATAGAATGCAATGGGGGGATTTGCCATAATCACCACGCTTGTCAGGCGGATTGGTGGTCGCAGTATTCGTGTTGAGTACTCGGGTGGATGCTGCTGCCCATGTCAATCAAATGATGGTGTAATCCTTTAGTCGGCTTTTACGACAGATAATGATATATAACATACAGTTATATATAGTTACATATAGTTATATTGTTGTGGTACCATGGTACTCGTAGTTCCTGATACCCACGATACAGGGAATCCTAGTATGGGATCATGACTACGTACTGTTGGTTGTTATGTTATGTCCAACTTCTATGTTAGACCTTTGCCCAGTAGTGGAACAAATTAGGATAATGAAGTTGTATTTTTACCCTGCCGTAACACAGATAATATATAATCTAGCACGGAGGGTACGCTTTTGTATATTATTTTTGTTATTTAACCTTTAATAAATAAATAAATAAATAATGCTGGACATTTCACACAACATTATCTAGCCCCAAGCTAAGCAGAGCTTGTGTTATGGGTACTAGATAACTGATATACTTAATACAATACATTACATAGATAGATATTTTTTATTATACATAGAAAAATACCCAGAACACCCTGAACAAATATCTGCAGATCGTACAAATATTTGTTCCGAGGCGGGAATCGAACCCGTAACCTCCTGCGTTGCAGACGAACATTCATTGATTGACGGCGCGGCGGCTTGCACCTGCAGCTGACGATCTAGAGCCTGAAGTTCAATTCTCGTCAAGGAAGTTGCTTGTGGAATACTTTTTGCAGATATTTTTTTTTATTTTAAGTCCATTTTTTTGTGAAATTTATCCTTATAATGGCATCTGAAAATTCTGAAAACATCACATATCGTCTGCCTCGTATAACTAGTTCACTGAACGATGTTTCTGAAGGAAACTCGTCACTGTTCGATTCGACCATGATAAGCCTGCCCAATACATCTCTTAACGACAGTGAGACTGTTAGCGAGCTGAATGAAAAAGTGAGGACTCTAAGCACTGCTCTATCTAGTGCTCATCAAGAAATTGAAAACCTTAATATTGAAGTAACTAAACTAAAACTGGAAGTTCAGAAATGTGTGAAAGTGATAGAAAGGTACAAAAAAATACATATGTCTGATACTAAAATTTTGACACCAATATCTGGGCGTAAAAAAAAGCAGATACACAGTGAGATACGTACACCTGTAAAAAAAACAGCTGCTTATAACACCCATGCACAATGCCAATAAGGTAAGCAAGAGTAAACTGGAGAGTCATAGCTCTACAAGTTCTCCAATGGATGGCCAGCTATCAGCACCAAGTACCTGTAGCTTAATTAATATAGAGCATCCTCTTACAACTCAAGTTACTCAGGCTGACTTTACGAAGACGGAGAGCGACGCAGGTATTAACCCTAGTATTAGACCAGTGATGAAAGTACTTACAAGCTTAACTCAGCAGTCAATCTCTTCTGTAAGGGCTGTGAGTCAATCAAAGGAATTGGAATCACCACCTCCAAATGAACACACACAACCAGCACTGGCTAATGACTTAACTTTGAATGTAGTAAATGAAGTAGCCACTGCAACTGAGATTCCAGATATCAAGCGGATGGAAGATCTGAACATGATTAATTTGGAAAGCGGACAACCTAAAGAACAAGACACTAGAAAAAAAGCAGATACTAAAGTTAAAAGGAAAATAGTAGTCATAGCAGAGGACCAGGGTCGTCACATCCAACAGACTCTACAAACATTAATAGGAGAGGAGTTTTTAGTCTGCTGCTATTGGAAGCCAGGAGCTTCTCTTGGAGAAGTACTAGGATCTTATAAGAATGACATAAGTAAATTAAATAGTAATGATTTTGTGATAGTATTGGGAGGAACCAATGACAAATATCCTGATGACTTTCAGTTCTGGATTCGACATTTTCTTATAAAATATAATATATTTCTTATAATATATTTTGTAAATAAAACCAATGTTATTGTTTCGGAAGTTCCTTTCAATCGCTTTCTAAATGTGAACAGATTGAATCATAAATTGAAATTTGTATGCTCAAAATTTCGTAACACTACCTTTGTCGATATGAATAGGTCCTCATTTATACCCGGGCGTATTTCTTTAGTGTCTCATAAATGCCAAATACTTCTGCAACAAGTGCTGCGAATTGATTACAGAGTTAAATACAATAATTATATCACTATGGCTAGGAAACAGAAAGTTGTTACTACAGCAGATAAGAGTGTTCAAACTGATGAATGTGATTTGAGCAAAGTTGCGGCAGGGGAGAGTTCTCAGGCTGCCATACCCGATGTTGGTGGTGCTACAGACATTTCACGTAAGCTTTTTCGTTTATGAACAGATTAATATTTTACATCAAAATATTGACGGCCTCAATTCTAAATCGGATTTGTTAATGGTCGCCTTAGAAAAACTGCAGAAAGATGGAAAACCGGTTGATGTGCTGTGCATTACGGAACATAATATGATCTCTAGCGATACCAAGTTACTAAAAATCGCTAACTTTACTATAGGGTCTTTTTTCAGTCGCAAATCTCGTCATGGCGGCGCTTGTGTTTTGGTTAGGAATTCTCATAGGTTCAAGCAAATTGCTGAAATAGGAAAACTTAGTACTGAAAACATCATAGAATGTGCTGGCATAGAACTTTTAGATCACGGAATATATGTTCTAAGTATTTATAGACCACCTAAATCAAAAATTTATGATATAGCCAAGTTTTTTAAATCATTTAACGAATTATTAATTAAATATTGTTATGGGAAAAAGAAAATAGTAATATGTGGTGACTTTAACATAAACACCTTAGATCAATCAAGAGAAACCAGTGAATTTGTTCAAATAGTGAAGTCATTTAATCTTAAATTAGCTATTAATGAGCCAACACGGCTAAAAAGCGGGAGGTGTATAGATAATGCTTTACACAACATCCGAGGAAGTAGAGGCATAGTTTATGAGTTTGCCCTGTCTGACCACACAGCGCAACTCTTGGAATGTCCAGTGAAGCAAAGCTTCTCTATTAAATACTGGCACATTGAAAGACGTGACTATAGTCAAGAGAACATTGGAAAATTTATTGACTGCATGAATTCACTTAAGTTTGGTGAAGTTTTTGCCTGTGATAATCCTAATTCTGCTTTTGACATATTTTATGAATTGTTTGTATTATTTTATTATTTGTGTTTCCCAGTTGTACAACTTAAGATCTTCACTCAAAGAAAGCCAAAATGGATAACAAATGGCATTAAAAACTGTTGTAAACGTAAGCGTCAGTTATTATGGAAATATCGGAAAAACCGAACAGAAATTAATAGACACAATTTCACGGTTCTATCATCCAGATTGAATCGCATAATTAAAATGACACAGAAAGCTCGAAATGATCATTACATCAGTACAGCGGATAACAAATGTAAGGCCGCTTAGAATGTTATCAACAGAGTGAAAAATAATGTCGTTAAGGATGAAATTCAGCAAATCAATATTAACGGTAACACTATCAGTAATCCTTTAGATATAGCTAACTCATTCAATAATTTTTTTATAGACCAGATTACAAAGGTGGATCCTTTTTCTAAGCTAAATCATGTAAATAGAGAATGTGCTACTCTATTTATGGCCCCTACTATTCCTAGAGACATTAATAAAATAATTATAAATCTGAAAAATACAAATAGCACGGGGTATGATGAAATATCCTCAAAAGTTTTGAAGTTGGTATCGCATATAATATCTACACCAATAAGTCATATTCTTAATTTATGCATAATAAATGGTGTGTTTCCTGAAAAACTTAAGATAAATATTATTAAACCTATTTTTAAAAAAAATTATAAGTTTGACATGTCTTGTTACCGCCCCATCGCACTTATTCCAGTAGTGTCCAAGATTTTTGAAAAGGTCATTTATGATAGTATTTATTCGTTCTTTGAGAAATACAATATATTTGCCGAAGAACAAGTGGGGTTCAGGAAAAACAAGACAATTAATCAAGCTGTTTATAATTTTCTCAAAACTGTCATGATCAGTTTAGACCAAAACATTCCTGCATGTGCCTTATATATGGACCTGACAAAGGCATTTGATTTCGTTGATCACCAAATACTCCTAAATAAACTAGATGCTTACGGAGTTCGGGGAAATGTATTAAAATTAGTAGAATCCTATCTCAGTAATAGAAAGCAGGCAACAGAAATCACAAAAATATGTCCTATACTTAAAAAACAAGTAAAATTCCTTTCAAAGTTTAGGACAGTTAAATTTGGCGTGCCACAAGGCAGCGTGCTTGGGCCGTTATTATTTATTGCGTACATAAACGATCTTCCTAAAATAACGAATCACCATGTGACTTTATTTGCAGATGATAGCACCATCCTATTTACAGGTACTGACAAATCGTCCCTACAGCTTGATATTAATGATACACTGTCTAAAATAATAGAGTGGCTAACATCTAATAATTTAAAAACTAATTTGAAAAAAACGAATTTAATGATTTTTAGAAATAGAGCAATTAAAATATCTAATATTGACATTAACTACTCTGGCCACAGAATTGATGAAATTGACATTACTAAGTTCTTAGGTTTAAATATTGACTCAACTTTAAACTGGAAATCACATATAGAGTATCTTTGTTCTAGGATTAATACATTTTCCTATGCGTTATACATGCTATCGAAGACCGCAAGTACATCTACAATTTTAAGGTGAATGCTCTCGTTGCCTTGCCCATACAAAATAATTTAAGTATTTTTTCAATCCACAGATTGTCGTTCTTTATATCGTATTTTTTTTTCGATTTTCTAATGATTATCGTACTCGCAAATGGTTGTTTCAAATAAAAATTTACTAAGGGTAATTTTTAAAATTAGTTTGAAATACGACCAATTTTACGTATGTGTGAGTGTTTTTAATGTCCATTTTGAGTCGCCACCTACCATCGAAGCGTGATATTTTTACGCAGAGCACCCTGTTTTGTTTAATTTGACAGAGATGGCGGTTAAATGGACCTCGAGCACCGAGTTTTGAGAAAGATAGTGAAAGATGGCGCTAAATAAATAAAAGTATGCCTCGCGTTATTTTCGGGTCTGTCACCAAAATTGCGAAACGCGACGTTGCCAGGCAACGCTACGTCACAAGTTTAGTGCTTGCTAGTCACCCGTAATTATTAGGCTTTATGAGCTGGCTCTGATAGGGTTGCCAACCGTTCGTTATAATCATAGTTTACAAAGTTATTTGCGGCTATGTTCTTTATACTTTGCAATATCAACAAAGTAGGTACCTTCGAGAAAATACTTTATTGTAACGTACTTTATTGAAACTCAAGTTTCAGTTTTATAAAATAAAAATAAAACAACGAAAGAATATGTAAAAACTATACTTTCGTAACTTCATTCGCAGCAATAAAAAAAAAATATTATTAGTCATTGACCGAGCGAGCAAAGCAAGGTAAGTCCTTGCAATATAATATGGCAAAATTTGCTATCGTCTGTTCGGATGTATGTACCTATGTACGTAAGTACTCGCGTACGTCGCATTTTTCAATTAATCTTGATGAAACTTGATATATGTACTTACTTATATATTTATTTTACAATATAGTTTTTGAGAAAAAATAAAAATGAAAACCAATATTACGTGAGCTCTCATTTGTTAGAGTTTCAACGACTTGTGGTTCAAGTAAGATTGGGTATATGCTAGATCGGACTATGGATGCGATTTTTAAACTTTATCGAAAAACAAGATAGTTTGTACTCTTGAGGTATTCTGTTCGCAAAACTACTAGTTTTTATAATCCGACCGTGTACCGTGCTGTGATTCAGAAACTCGGTGTAGCAACCCTGATAATATATCAATATCAAAGTGTAAAATGAAGTTGTCATCTCGCTCCTTAAATGCAAAAGAGCCACAAGTCGAAAATTCATTTTTTTACTGGAAAGCCTATCAAAGTTTTGATAGTAGTTTTTTTTGTATTACTTTATAAATCTTTTTTTTCTACATATATGTATGGTATATTATAAGATGCGTATTTTGAACCTTACACTACCTTGAAATTTACATTGAGATCAATGTAATTAAATGCGGAAGATACTTATCCATAACTATCACCTCTTCATCTAGCAATATTACAAAATAAAATACTCCATAAATCTTTGACTTACTAGTAGTAACGATGAGATCTACGATCAATAATATCTAAGTCATCGCAGTAATCTCATTAAGTGTTTCATTATTATACATAAAAATCCTTTAGCTTAAATAATCAATTTTAAAATAAGTAAGTATAAAAAGTTTAACATTACTTTGGGATTACATCCTTTTCAATCAGTTTTAGGATGCTTTGTTTTTTGTCTCAGCAACTTGTAGCTTTTTGATATTATTTTATATTATTTACTTGGGAAAAATCTGTATCCTGAGAAGTTTTGTATAAAAATATATTTTAATGTTGTTGATCAGTTTTAATAACTTTGAGGTCTGCTCTTTACGACTCTTCCTTTGGAAATCTATGTCAAGAGGCTGAACACTAGGAAGTACTGAATCAACTGATTGGTAATCAATCATCTGTACTGCTGTCTGAGCTTGAAGATGAGGATTCACTTGAGTATATCTGAATCGCTGTCTGTACTTTCCTCAATGACTAAATTTATTCATTGCTCTGGACTTCCAAAATCAGATAATGTTTTCATCAAGTAACGATAGGCTAGGATTGTGTTGGCTGTCTGTCTGGTATGGAATTTGTACCGTTTTTGATGAAGCGATTAAGATAGAGACTCCAGTGAATCCTCATCTATAAGCTCAGACAGCAGTACAGACGATTGATTACCAATCAGTTATGATTCAGAACCTCTTAGTGTTCAGCCTCTTGGCATAGATTTTCAAAGGAAGAGTTGTAAAGGCATAATATATTTTTATACAAAACTTCTCAGGATACAGATTTTTCCCAAGTAAATAAAATAAAATAATATCAAAAAGCTACAAGTTGCTGAGACAAAAAACAGGGCATCCTAAAACTGATTGAAAAGGATGTGATCCCAAAGTAATTTTAATAATCTTAAAAGTGATTATTTAATTCAAAGGATACTTATGTATAATAATGAAACACTGTATTTTAAGACTGATTGTACAGACTGATTGTAATAACAGTCATTTAACAAATATTGCATGTTTGTTTATAAACAATTACAACCATAATCACGGTAATCTTATATGCAAAACTGACACATTTCCAAGTACTGCGGTTTCGTTTTAATAAAATAGTAATCAAACTTATTGAACTTTCATTCAAAAGAAACGCATTCCAAAACCTGACACTTTTATGTTTCGTAATAAAGTTATTATTATTATTATTATTAACTGGAAAGATGGCTGCTTTGCTGTGAAGTTAGTCATCAAAGTCTCAAAATGCTAAATGGGTAGTTGTGTGATTGAACTATTTTAAACGCTAAAACCATGGGTGTCTTTTTCGAATATAAAAATTGGAATCATCTAAATGCCATTTTTGCATTAAAAACGATATTGAAATTTTTTGATTTGTGGCCCTGTTGAATTTAAGGTGTTCTGTTTGTCTGTGGTTACCTAGCCCAGTGCACTTATTTCTCCCTATATGTTCCTTGACTTTTTTCTCTATGGTCCTTGTCTATGGTGCACTGTGGGTGTCATGCGATTAATTTTCTTTGGGGCGGTGTCTTTGAAACGAGTGCAAGCCAGGTTATAACGGTTTCACGGTGAAATTTCGTAAGTAAACAGATATTTACATAATTTTAATGTGTTACCTACTAGTAGAGTAGTACTATTATAGAAGATGCCTGCCCTTTGTTTGAAGCCTTCGTTGTTGTTGTTGTTGGACATAGGCCTTCCCCTTAGAATGCCACGACGAACGGTATTGAGCCGCCTCCATCCACCGACTCCCCGCGACGTTTATAATGTCTTTATTCCATCGAGTGGAGAGCTTTCCTCTAACGCGTCGTCCGGTTTGTGGTCGCCACTCGAGAACCTTTATTCTCCAACGGTTATCACTTCTTCGAGCTATATGACCTGCCCACTGCCACTAATTCTGAGAGCTATGTCGGTGACCTTGGTTCTTCTACGGATTTCCTCATTTCGGATTCTATCACGTGGTGAAACTCCTAGCATAGCTCTCTCCATAGCCCGTTGCGCAACTTTGAGCTTGTCTATACGGCCAATAGTTAGCGACCACGTCTCAGTGCCGTAAGTCAACACTGGCGTGTAGACTTTCGTCTTGAGGCTCTGCGGTATCGGCGACGAGAAGATTTTTTTTTATACTACTTGGCAAGCAGACAAGCATACGGCCCACCTGATGGAAAGCAGTTACCGTAGCCTATGGACGCCTGCAACACCAAAGGCATCACAAGCGCGCTGCCGACCCTGAGACATAATGTGAAAAGTCTCATGTGCCTGTAATTTCACTGGCACCCGTACCCTTCAAACCGAAACAGAGCAATGCGAACACTACTGCTTGGTGGCAGAAATAGGTACGGTGGTAGTACTTCCCCGGACGAACTCTTTCACAAGAAGTTTTCACAAAACCAACAAACTAGATATGGCGTAGTTTCCCGAACGCTGCCCATCCGAGTTAGATTCGTCGGTTGACCTCTTCATCTCATCACATCACACTAATATTATAAATGCGAAAGTTTATAAGTATGTTTGTTACTTCTTCACGCCCAAACGGCTGAACGGATTTGAGTGAAATTTGGAATGAAGATACCTAATAATAATAATAATAATAATAATAAGCAAGCAAGTACCTTGACTTGGCCCACGAGATTACCGCCATGTGGGATGTGGATTCGACGATTATCGTCCCGATAGTTGTTTCTGTGAATGGCCTTATAGCAAAGAGCCTCGACCAATACCTTGAGAGGCTCTCACTAAATGGTTGGATCAACGGTCAGATTCAGAAGGCAGTACTCCTGGACTCGGCACGCATAGTCAGGAGGTTCCTCTCTCTGCAGCCCTAGCCTCCGACCGCTTGGGCCTTTGCTCCGCGGTCGGTGGTTTACCGTTTTGTAATATATTTTTTACTATACTGTTTTTATATACTATTTGTTTTTATAGATAAGTAGTATTTCTTTATAGTGAAAAATGTATTTTATAACGAGTTTTAAAATAAATCAACGTCATAATAATAATATCATGGTTCACGCAGGTGAAACCGCGAGGCGCAGCTCGATATTTATATTACTTGAAATATCTTTAAAAATTTAATGAATGAAAATGTAATAAGTAAATATGTTATGTTTTCAGATCTTATCTAACACCAAGCTCCCAATTTATGGACGAAATATTTTGAAGCCGAAATTGACGAAGCTGACTCTGGTTGCACGAAAAATAATAATGCACAACAGCAGTCAGCCAGATTTGATGGCAGAAGATTTGAGAAATGGTCCACAACATGAACAGCATGGAAATGATTTATACGTTACTCACAGATCGGAACGTTTTTTTTTTATGCTACTTGGCAAGCAGACAAGCTTACGGCCCACCAGATGGAAAGCAGTTGCCGCAGCCTATGAACGCTTGTAACACCAGAGGCATTACACGCGCGCTACCGACCCTGAGACATAAAGATGAAAAGTCTCATGTGCCTGTAATTTCACCGGCACCCGTACCCTTCAAACCGAAACACAGCAATGCGAACACTACTGCTTGGCGGCAGAAATAGGTACAGTGGTAGTACTTCCCCGGACGAACTCTTTCACAAGAAGTTCTACTACTAACAAAACTACTAACTAGTCGTCTGACTGCGAGTCAATTTGGAATAGTGAGAGAGGCAGATTGTTGATTGTTTATCCAATATCATATATTTCCAACACAGTAATATTTGTACACTGTTATGTTTGCAAACGCCGTATCACCACACCCTATAAATGAGTTTATCAGCAGCATGATGCTAAAGCTGGTAGCATTTTTCAAAAATGCGATTTTATCTGAAATATATATTGAGACGTGTTCGGAAAAATGCAAAGTGCATAGATCTCAATGAAATGACATCATGTACGTTATTTTTTCTCATACAAAAAACCCTTACAACATTGTCTAAAACAAAACTATATCAAGAAATGTATTTTTTTCTAGCCACTGATGATCAACCAGAATTAGCAAGTTGAAGTGGCAATGGGAAGGTCATATAGCTCGCAGAACTGATAACCGTTTGAGAATAAAGGTTCTCGAGTGGCGACCGAAAAACGGACGAGGCTGTAGAGGAAGGCCCTCCACTCGATGGACTAAAGGCATTATGAACGTCACAGGAAATCTGTGGATGGAGGCGGCTCAAGACCGTTCGTCGTGGCACTCTAGGGGACACCTAAGTGGACTTCTACAGGCTGATGATGATGTAGTTGATCATCAGATCAACTACATCTAATGATGATGAAGATGATACCTCATATCTCCGGCGTTTATGAACCGATTTAGAAAATTCTTTTTTTATTTGAATAGATATATGTACTTCCAGATTGGTCCCATTTTTTTCAAAACCCAGTTCTGATGATGGAATCCATGAGGAATTGAGGGAACTCCTCAAATATTTTAGGCATACATATGGCGATTTTGATATTTTCAGCAACAAACCAAGCATTTGCATTCAGAAAGTATCATAATCCTTTCACCACTATGGTTCTTTCATCATTTTTTTTTCATCCTAATATTTAGTCGAATACAATGGCGGAAGTCGGTTTTTTAAATGAAAAGTTATATTTAGAAGAGATGCAATGGGCACTAATGGTAACAATGAATACAATATACGAAGACAAAATGTGCAGTTGCACCGATCGCTTACCTATTGATGAATATTTGTTGTCAGTGTATGATATTTCTAGTGGAAAATACTTGTAATTATAAACCAATAAAAATACCTAATCTGTTTGTTTTTTCTTTTTATTCATTTCTGTAAAAAGACATTCATTTTTGTGGGGGTGTTTGCCATAATTACCACCCTTGGCAGGTTGATTGGTGATTGCAGTATCGGTTACTCAGATGGATGCTGCTGCCCATGCCCTGGTGTAAACCCTTAGTCGGCTTTTCCGACATCCACGGGAGGAGGATTATAGATTCTACGCTGCACACCACGGCACTTTTTATAGGGTGGCAGGAAGTCGGTGGATGGTGGCGGCTCATCCCTTCTAACAATTTTCTTTAACGCCATCATTATCGAGATACCTTATAAACATTTTTTTAACGCCATCTATATAACATCTGGGGATAATGACAACGCCATCTAGTGAAAAACAAAACAGTGAATGTAGAAGTGTGCGTGCGTGTAATTACATGAGGCAAATTGTCAGATCTTATTTATAGTGAATTTGAAATTTCTAACGACTCTTTAACGAAAATTCATGCTGCATCAAATTCTATGACCTACACCGTGCTCGCAAACGGTAAAATTACTCACTAAAGACGCTCGAGTTTTGAACAAAAAATTAAAAAGTCAATATCTGTTTTTCCACGCCATCTAGCGTGAAACGAGCTTTAAGTAATCGAAAGCATCCCCCTTAATGGCATATCACGGATATGTAGCATCCCTTCTGAGGTATGGTGTCTTGTTCTGGGGGAACTCTACTGATAAAGAAGTGGTATTTAAGGCACAGAAGAAATGCGTTAGGGCTATCTGCAAGCTTAATCAGACTGACAGCTGCAAACCACAATTTAATAATTTAAGAATCTTAACCCTACCCTGTATTTATATATTTGAAGTGGTCTAGTTTGTAAGGAGCAACCTACATTTATTTGATAATTTTAGTAGCCAGCGTCAAAACCTTAAGCTTCGCTGCCCTATTCATAAAACTGCTTTATTAAACAAAAGTATATATTGTATGGCGCCAAAAATTTACAATCACCTGCCGAGGTCTATACTTGAGACCACCTCATATAATATCTTTAAATCTAAAGTGAAAAGGTTGCTTCTTGTAAAAGTGTTTTATAGTGTTGAGGACTATTTGAATGACAAGTTAGAACATAATTATAGGACATGACCATTTAATATTATTAATTCAATGACATTTAATATTGTGTCGCATTATTGTTATGAGGGTGTATAATTATTGACTGTGCTAGTTGATTGTGTAAGTACCTCTGAACTAACTATTATTTTATTCACTTGTTTTTGTTTTGTTTTGATTATTTTAATTCTATTGTGTATCAATTATTGCATGCTGTGAAGCGGATTGTGGCGGACTTAATCTAATTTGACATCTATATTTGTACCCAGTTTCGCAATAAATTAATAATAAATAAATAAATAAATAAATAAATTCGTCCGCCGCGCCACAGAGGTCGTTAATATATTATAAAGTAAGCTAAGCTTCTGTTAACATTATTTTATGTTGGTATTTTGATATTTCTAGTTTGTAAGCAACATTTTCCTGGTTGTAAAATTACAAAGATTTTGTACTTTTAAATTTGTCATAAATTATCTTTATCTTTATTTTGCAGGAAACGTCCAAAGTGGCAGCAGCGTGCGACCATGACGCCCGTGATCCTGTACGAGCTTGCGATCGCAGTGCTCACCGGCGTGAAGCCGCCGCTGCTGCATGTTGACTGCGTTGAGTTCTTCAAAGGGTATGTATGTTCAGGAAGACAGCACATTTAAGATGATAGCACATGTAAATAGATAGCACATATAACAATATCGCACATCTAAGAAGATAGCACATCTAACAAGATAGCAATCTTAAAAGATAGCACATCTAAGTAGATAACACATATAACAAGATAGCACATTGTAAAAAATATGGCACGTCCTAGAAGATAGCACATCTAAAAAGATAGCAATCTTAAAAGATAGCACATCTAAGTAGATAACACATATAACAAGATAGCACATTGCAAAAAGATGGCACGTCCTAGAAGATAGCACATCTAAAAAGATAGCAGATCTAAGAAGCTAGCACATTTAAGAAGATCTAAGAAGATGTCCATCTTCCTATTGCAACAATTATCTACTCATCAAAATACACTTACAAAAGCAGCCTATAGAGTGTCCGGGGCGTGTCCGACTTAAGAATAAGACCCCTCCGTCACACTTACAAAAGCAGCCTATAGAGTGTCCGGGGCGTGTCCGACTTAAGAATAAGACCCCTCCGTCACACTTACAAAAGCAGCCTATAGAGTGTCCGGGGCGTGTCCGACTTAAGAATAAGACCCCTCCGTCACACTTACAAAAGCAGCCTATAGAGTGTCCGGGGCGTGTCCGACTTAAGAATAAGACCCCTCCGTCTCTGTCGTCGTAAACGTCGTAAAAGCCGACTAAGGGGCCTATGTCCAGCAGTGAACTTCAGACGGCTAATGATGATGGTATGCTCTGTGCTTCCAGCGTGGACCAGTTAGATTTGATCAGCAACATGCCGCCGGTGATGGACGAGGGGCTCTGGGCCACCATGTGCAAGCTGCGACGCGCCAAGATCGAGAACGAAATACGAGTCAGTATACAGTAAAATATATAATAAATAAATGCTGGACATTTCACACAACATTATCTAGCCCCAAGCTAAGCAGAGCTTGTGTTATGGGTACTAGATAACTGATATACTTAAGGTGGCGGGGATGGCCGGACGCTAAATCAACTCGAGAATGGTGTCAATTCTGTTGGCACAAACTAGACTAAACTAAACTAAATTTAGTTTTAGTTGCGTCAAAATGACGTTTTGCTATTCAGACATCGATTAAAATGACTGAACTAAACTAAATCCTAATCTGACTGCACTAAAATTAGCTTAGTTACTCAACTTAGTTTTAGGTGGTCTTTTCCTATTCTGTTGTACAGTTTATGCTATTGAGAATCGACTAAAATGACAGCACTAAACTAAATCTTAGTCAGACAGCACTAAAATTAGCTTAGTTACTCAACTTAGTTTTAGGTGGTCTTTTTATATTCTGTTGTGCAGTTTTATGTCTAATATTAGAAAAATCTACCTAAAATTAGTCTTCATGAAAACTGGTGTGGATTAAATTTAGTGATTCAAAAAAGTATTCTTGGGGCATATTTCGCTAAGAAAATAAATACTTAAATCAACTATTTACAAACTGCAAGTAGAGGAAAACAATTAGGATCACAAAGTATTGAATTTTGTTGTAATTAAGATGATAGCTTTCATGATTTATGCGACCGGGCTGGGTCTGAGCCGTGGCATAAACAGGTGCTTACGAGGCACGAATTTAAAATGAAGTAGTTCCAGTTCAGCGCCGCCCGCGCCTCAATTCGTCCCGAGGCACGGGTAGTGCACGGCTACTTCATATATAAAATGTTTGTACCTTTTTAATCCATGCCTCGTCCGCACCCAAAGCTATGGTTCAGTACCAGCACAGTCTAGCATAAATCATCTTTTAAGGCCACAGCACACCGGCTGCGTATGCGTAGACGTAGGTGTGCACGTCGACGTACCATTATGTTGTAATGTATGGAACTGTATGAGACATGGCACACCGCTTGCGTGACGTCCACGCGCGTCTCTACGCGGCGCGGCGCAGAGACGCGCGTGTCTACGTTACCGTGTGCTGCATACGCATCCGGCGTACCTTGGCCTTTACCATACTGTGTGCAGTAAAGTCTAAAATGCTATATCTCCTACTTATTACTTTTTGATAGTAAAGTTGTAGAATCAACCTACAAAAAGATACTTTTTGATGGTGAACCCATGGAAGTAATAAGTACTACGTACAACCTTATTAATTCCATGGGTGAACCTCATTTCTTAATTTTAAAGTTGACACATTACCATAATGACATTTAACAAAAAAAATAAGTTTGAATTTTAGTAAATATAGACTGCAGTCGGTCGCAACTAAAAGAAAAAAAAAAGATTGTATGAAACGGGGCAGAATTTTAATGGTGACCATTTTTCACTTCCTCTATCTTTCTCGTTCTTTGATGACCTGTCAGTCAGTTACATTCTCACATGGTCAATTTGTTTCTCTGTTTCTCTTAGACAAAATTTATATTGCAAAATATTTTATTTTTGTGGTCTAAATACGTTTATGTGTGTTGTTTGCTTCTGAAACCTAATTAATTTCTGTGAATATGAAATATGAAGTAAATAAATTGTGAAATATGCGGCTTACAATCAGATAGAAATAACGGCAAAAAAATTTTTATGGCCAGGTTTCCTCTGGATGAAGTCCGGTTAGTACCTACCTAGATTATTAGATAAATTATCAGTCCTATACATACTTCTTCTTGGGCCAAAATATCATATATTCCAAAAAATATCATAATCCCAAGCAATAATAATTTTGATTCTGAATGATAGTGTGGTGAACGATATCTTCATTTATAAATATCGATAATCGATGCTTTTATTTTTTAGGTGTAAAAAATTGGTGAAATTACTAAATCTTTCATCATCAACCCAAAGAAGTCTACAAAGAACTGCTGGACATAGGCCTCCCCCATAGACTGCCACGATGAAACACTAGACACTGATTACTACTAGCACATGTATATTTAAGATGTTTATAACCTAAATGTTATGGGTGAGCCTAAGGTTGTCTGGAAGAGATCGCTCTTTAGCGCCAAGACTGCCTGGTAAATGCCGAAAATAAATGTTGTTTTACTTTATGGTCTTTTTGATTGTACACAAATCCAATAAACTGGACCTTGTGCCACTGGTTTTGTTTTAGTGGTGCTAAAACAAAACTGGTGAAAATAATAAAAAAAAATATTATTTCAAACTGTAGGTAAGGTCATTTATCAATATCGATAGATTTTAAATACTGGCTGCACATCACTATTCCATTTTTGTATGTTGGTAGAACTGATTGTTTTGTCAGTCGTCCGTCATGTTGGCTTTTTGCGGTAGCCCTGTTTTGACGACAGTAATTTATTTTACTCTATGTCCCGTCTCTTCTTACGTATAGTTATTGCATCCTCTTTGATAGATTGATTGAAATAAAATGGCTTTAACTCTGCAACAAAGGGCTGAAATACTATTTCTCCAGGAAGATGGCTTGAATATTAGTGCGATATCACGAGAGCTCAATATATCTCGATTCACCGTGAGATTTTGGATTCGGCGTCATGGCGATGAAGGTCAAATAACAGATCATAAAAGCAAATCAGGACACGGTCAATACTAATAAAAATTCCCACAAATTGATTACGTTCAAGATAATGCACCGATACATAAGGCCCAGGCTACCATGGCGTGGTTTAACATGCACCCGTGACATTAGTCTCATTAAATGGCCTGCTTGGTCAGCAGATATGAACCCGATTGAAAATCTATGGGGCATAATGGTTCAACGCTGGAACTGTCAGAACGAAAGAAACCCCCCTGAAGCTCTTAGATCACACTGTGCACGGTTATGGATGATTATCAGGGGGACTGATTTATGCGCGCGCCTTGTCCCATCTAATGCGAGATAGACTACGTGCCGTCATAGCTGCTGACGGAGGCGATTATATTATACTAGTTATATAATTCAATAAATTGTGGATAATTTCCATAAAAAAATAAAAATGTTTTTACTTTCTATTTGATTATTTCTTTGTATTTTTGCATTTTGAAAAACAAGTTCGACCTCCTTTGTTAAAAAAAGGTTTTCTTGAGCGCCAATTTTCGAATTTCGAATTAAAAAAAAATTTGCTCTACATTAGTTAAATCCAAAGACTAAAGTGGGGTTTACACGGGTGATTAAAGCCGCACGATTTTTGCCGCGCGGTGAAAATCGACCGTCTAAATGGCAATTCGACTAGATCGCAAGTGACTAAAGCCGCAAGCCCCAAAGTTGGGTAGCATCCGACTTTGGCTGCGCGGTGACCGGCCACATGCAGCTGGTGACCAAAATCGACCGTGTAAACGATGTTGTAGGCAATCGCCCGCCGCATGTTCGTGCACGTTGTTTCACTACTGCGATTCTACGTACAGATCGTTCTTGATTAATTGAATAACTAACTATTTCAATTCCGGCACGAACACCTATTCTTCTCAACATTTTCGAAGGAAGTGACCGAGCCGCATGAGATTTTAGTCACTAGTGTAAATGGGCTAGCGATGCGGCTTGGTGAGGCGATTTGTGAAGCGACGAGCCGCACGACGAAAATCGACCCGTGTAAACCCCACTTAATTCACTTAACTCTGTCAATTCAATTCAATTTGGTGGCTGTCAAATTAAAATATAGTCCTGTCGTTTTCGAAGATTAAATTTAGTTCAGTCTGACAACAGAATAGCTTTTAGAACTAAATTTGACATTTTTTAATTTAATTTTAGTTTAATTTTAGTTTAGTTCGATGAACAACAGAATAGACACCAATAGCGCAAAAGTCGGCCTGCATATTGCTGTCCCTGTTTGGCTAACGCAGGCGCGCGCGGGGCACAGCCGAACACTTATTTCTATTCTGTGGCCGTTACCATTCATAATTCGAAGGTGGTATTTATTTTTTATGCAACTAGCATTTGACAAAAATAATTTCTTGGCATATTTGGCATTTGTCACAAACTTTTACATTTATATATCTAGCAATAAAAACTCCTTGGTACCTAGTTCTGCGAACAGTTAGAACTCGCGAGCACAAACTTTTTTCCAATAATTGTGATCAGGGTGGTTATTCGCTATGACCTATGAGATTACTTTTCAATAACGTGTGACGTCACTCATACGATTCAGCGATGATTCCACGCAGATATCGTAACGAGCCCGCGTTATGTTACGTTTGGTCAGAGCGAATAAGGGGGCAGGTTGGTGCTTTGATGATCGTTGAGTTTGGCTAAACTTTCCAATAGCGACTGTGAGCTAGGAGGTTCATATTTTTATCACATGTAGACACAAGCCTAAATATGAAATGGCGTACTGCGGAAAAAAATAGTTTTAGCATTGTGAGCTATGACAAAAAATCAAAGAAAAATATTTCAAAGTAAACGCTCAACTTTCCTTTAGCGACTGCTAGCTAGGAAGTTCACATTTTTATCACATGTAGGTTCACATAGCACAAGCCTAAATATGAAATGGCGTACTGCGGAAACCAATAGTTATGGAGCTATTCATTTTTGAAATTTGCTAATAACCGCTTTCCGAACGCCATGTTTTGGTGATATTTTACTTTTTATCAGTGTTCCCATACGATTTTCGGCTTTTGACAATGACAGTGACAGACCAAATGGTATATTTTGCTAATAATTGGTGGTTTCTCAATTTTCAACTAGTCGTGTTTTTTGCTCTTACGGTCCAGTCGGTTACGTATTCCTTGAACGTCAATGAACTCTGTCATCGTTTGTGTTCTCAGAGTTGAGATTGTTTACGTGCTTACTCCTGTTTGAGAATTCATCGAAGGACTTTCCTTTAGCGACTGTAAGTATAAGGCTTGAGGGGGGAGGGGAGGGGTGGGGGGTCAATGTCAAAAGCCGAAAATCGTATCCGAACACTGACAAATAGTAAAATATCACCAAAATATGGAGATCGGAAACCGGTTTTTAGCACATTTCAACAATGAATAGCTCCAAAACTATTTTTTTCCGCAGTACGCCATTTCATATTCAGGCTTGTGCTATGTGAATCTACATGTGATAAAAATATGAACCTCGTAGGTCACAGTTGCTAACAGAAAGTTGAGCATTTACTTTGAAATATTTTTCTTTGATTTTTTGTCATAGCTCACAATGCTAAAACTATTGGTTTCCGCAGTACGCCATTTCATATTCAGGCTTGTGCTATGTGAACCTACATGTGATAAAAATATGAACCTCGTAGGTCACAGTCGCTAAAGGAAAGTTGAGCATTTACTTTGAAATATTTTTCTTTGATTTTTTGTCATAGCTCACAATGCTAAAACTATTGGTTTCCGCAGTACGCCATTTCATATTCAGGCTTTTGCTATGTGAACCTACATGTGATAAAAATATGAACCTCGTAGGTCACAGTCGCTAAAGGAAAGTTGAGCATTTACCTACTTTGAAATATTTTTCTTTGATTTTTTGTCATAGCTCACAATGCTAAAACTATTGGTTTCCGTAGTACGCCATTTCATATTCAGGCTTGTGCTATGTGAACCTACATGTGATAAAAATATGAACCTCGTAGGTCACAGTCGCTAAAGGAAAATTGAGCATTTACTTTGAAATATTTTTCTTTGATTTTTTGTCATAGCTCACAATGCTAAAACTATTGGTTTCCGCAGTACGCCATTTCATATCCAGGCTTGTGCTATGTGAACCTACATGTGATAAAAATATGAACCTCGTAGGTCACAGTCGCTAAAGGAAAGTTGAGCATTTACTTTGAAATACACTCGAGAGCAATGAATCCGGGTCACTTAAAGAATGTTAAAAATCTCGGAAACTAAAAATGATAGATTAATGCAATAAATTGTATTTAATAGACAATGTAATACTCCTTAAATGAAGGTAAAAAAAATATGAGTCACCATACATTTTATTAACACAAAATTACATAAAGAAAAAAACTGCTGATCTCTCCTTAAAACAAAAATAGGAAACATGAAATTTTTGAACTTTATTACGATTTTCTTGAATTTTAATACTTCGTATTGCCTCCTCGTGCTTCCATTACTGCGTTTACGCGGTTTGGCATGCTGTACACCAAGTTCCTTATACGATTTTGGGGAATATTCTCCCATTCCTCTGTGAGAGCAATTTTGAGCTCACGAAGCGTGATTGGGGGAGGGTTTCGTTGTTTTACGCATCTGCCTAGCTCGTCCCAAGCATGCTCGATCGGGTTGATATCCGGGCTGCGCGCTGGCCACTCCATACGAGTAATGTTCATCTCTTGAAGGTAGTCATTCACAATCCTACCTGTATGAGGTCGGGCATTGTCATGCATAAATATAGCATCCTCACCTAAATTGACCATAAATGGACCAACGTGATCATTGAGGATTTCTTCCACATATCTTACGCTAGTTAAAGAGCCGTTTTCTATGATCACCAGCTCTGTGCGACTTTCAGAAGAAATTCCGGCCCACACAAGTACAGACCCACCACCGTAGGCTACTTTTTCTTCGATGCATGCTTGCTTGAATCTTTCCCCTGGTCTTCGATGCACTCTGTGTCTTCCATCGTGCTTGTAGAGCATAAATTTTGATTCGTCGGAGAACATAACTTTTGACCAATCTTCAATACTCCAATTTACGTGGCTCTGGGCATATCTTAGTCTTGAAATACGATGCCCACGCTCCAGTTTAGGGCCGTTTGCAGGTCTAAGGGGTTTTAAGTTAGATTCAGCAAGCCGACGTCTTACTGTCCATGCACTTGGGTTACTTCCTCCGAGGCGTCGAAACTGATTTGTGAGTTCAGTTCCTGTGAGAAAGCGATTTCGAAGCATGGTGTTCACCAAGTATCGGTCTTCTCGTGCTGTGGTACACCTGGTTCTGCCCGTTCCTGGTCTGCGTAGGTTAGAACCAGTTTCTTCGTAACGTCGGAGAACTCTTTGTACTGTTGACAGCGACACACCGACAGTCCTGGCTGTATCGCGCTGACTCCAGCCGGTTTCCAGCATTGTAAGTATTCTGGTGCATTCTTCAGGCGTAAGCGACATAATTTCAGCTTGAATAATGAATATAGAGCACTATCAACATGGTTTATGTACCCACATAAATGACAGATTACAAACAAAAGCAAAACCAAATGCTGTAATTTCGTAGTTCCATCTTCGAAAGTGGCCCTTTTTCAAATTTGATTTTTTTATGATATAACTTTACAATAACTAAGAAGTTTTAATACCTTCATTTAAGGAGTATTACATTGTCTATTAAATACAATTTATTGCATTAACCTAGCATTTTTAGTTTCCGAGATTTTTAGGATTCTTTAAGTGACCCGGATTCATTGCTCTCGAGGGTATTTTTCTTTGATTTTTTGTCATAGCTCACAATGCTAAAACTATTGGTTTCCGCAGTACGCCATTTCATATTCAGGCTTGTGCTATGTGAACCTACATGTGATAAAAATATGAACCTCGTAGGTCACAGTCGCTAAAGGAAAGTTGAGCATTTACTTTGAAATATTTTTCTTTGACTTTTTGTCATAGCTCACAATGCTAAAACTATTGGTTTCCGCAGTACGCCATTTCATATTCAGGCTTGTGCTATGTGAACCTACATGTCATAAAAATATGAACCTCGTAGGTCACAGTCGCTAAAGGAAAGTTGAGCATTTACTTTGAAATATTTTTCTTTGATTTTTTGTCATAGCTCACAATGCTAAAACTATTGGTTTCCGCAGTACGCCATTTCATATTTAGGCTTGTGTTATGTGAAACTTTATGTGATAAAAATATGAACCTCCGAGCTCACAGTCGCTATTGGAAAGTTGAGCCGCTACTATTTCACGCAAAAACTAGGTACTGAATGGTAAACAAAGCACAAGTCTTAGGTATGTTAGTTACCTAGGTTACTTCATTCCAAATCACAAGGGAAATCTAAATAAAATATCAAAAAAATTGCAATGTCATATATAACAAATAAATAGGTGAACAAACACAAGAGCAAGCGAAGCGCGGGGTTACACAGTGTACTAGTGTGAGTGCCTGTTGAGTTGTCAAACATCACACAACCGTAGTTCCCCGACCGGCCCTCGGTTCTGACGCGATAGCAATATGGGCGTTCAGAATTTTTTAGAAATTTGTTCAAGTTCCGTAATACCAAAAATGATGAATAAAAACTTGTTGTTTTTTTTATATCGTGTTGTTATTCTGTTACTTGACAATATAAGCTATGTTCCTACACATAAAGTACGTAACATATCGTTGTTTTTAATACGAAACAAATAAGATGAAAACATGTCGTTTAGGTCGTAAAAATATACAAAAAGTAATTCACTTACATTTCATTTTAGGTATATATTTTGATAAAAAAAACTATCTGGGAACATAGATAAATACTATCCGAATCCGAATAATAGCATAATATGGTGGAAATATGCTCGAATTACAAATGACGTCGGTATTACGTTTGTATGGGCAGTTCATCCTTCGCTGGGTTCTTAATACAATACATTACACAGATAGATATTTTTATTATACATAGAAAAATACCCAGAACACCCTGAACAATTATCTGCAAATTGGACAAATATTTGTTCCGAGGCGGGAATCGAACCCGCAACCTCCTGCGTTGCAGGCGAACCTTCGCCCGCCGCGCCACAGAGGTCGTCATAAAGATAGATAGATAGAAAATTTGTATTTGTGTTTATGTATTGCTCACATGTACGTGCAATATTGTTAGTAATAGGTCTTATTTCTACTGTTAGTCAGGTAGGTACATGAACTCCTCAGGTAGGTCAGGAAGCTGCAATTTGGAGTAAAGATCTTAATAAAAAAAAATTACAAGACAATACTTATGTTAGTTAATTAAAATAAAAGTCAAAAGTAATTTAAAACAATGTCATAATAGCATAATTCTTTATTGCACAACTTAAAAGTACACCTAAGAATAACTGCTGCTCTTGCAAAAACTTTGGCTGTTCACACTTCTTCAATACAAAATTCATTACAAAATATCGGTTCCGTGATGTCCGCAGCTATGTTTAAAGGCACAGTAGCAGAAGGTACAGTAGCAGAAGGTACTTACTATAGGCTTCTGCGATTAAACTTATTCAATGATGTCAAAGGCGAACCGATATTTTGTACTGAATAGTGTTTGAACTGAATCGCTATAAGAGCTCATGTTATGGCCTCAGGACTATATATTGTTATGTTTTTTTGAATGTTTTAACTAACAATGCAATACTTGGCAACAGATGCGTGGAGTAGCGCAGGAGATGGCTTACGTGGACAGCGCTCACAACGTGTGGAGTAAAGCGATAATGGCGCGGAGGACGCAGCTCGCGATCACCCGCGACAACATCTTAGAACTGCGCCAAACAGTCGAACTGCGTGCCAGGAATAAGACCATACAGGTACCGCGTCTCCTCTCGTGGATTTAGTAAAGGCCAACTAGGATTACACCAGGGGATGGGCAGCAGCATTTAATTGAGTAATTAACAGTAATACTGCGATCACTAATCCGCCTGCCAAGCGTGTTTATTATGGCGAATCCCCCCATTGCATTCTGTGGGGGAGGCCTCGTACAAGTCTGACATTTACCATATTACGTGTTAGTAGTAGAACTTCTTGTGAAAGAGTTCGTCCGGGGAAGCACTACCACCGTACCTATTTCTGCCGCCAAGCAATAGTGCTCGCATTGCTATGTTTCGGTTTGAAGGGTACGGGTGCCGGTGAAATTACAGGCACATGAGACTTTTGATCTTTATGTCTCAGGGTCGGCAGCTCGCGTGTGATGCCTCTGGTGTTGCAGGCGTCCATACGCTACGGTAACTACTTTCCATCAGGTGGGCCATAAGTTTGTATGGTTCCAACCTTCAATAGTTTGAAACTAGTGAATGTTTCAGCTTGTTCTGCCCGCGGGGCAAGTGGAAATTGCGACCACGGGGCACTTGGCAGACTTTGAAGATGCCACCCTCATCCTCAAGGAAGACATCGAGAAAATCAACGAGGTTATACTGGTACGCACTTATATAGTACCCTATTGCGTACCAATCTGGTAATCGCTTTTGATTACAATGTAACAGTAAATTGCGCCGCGTGCTTTAGCTTCTTTTCCAAGAGCAGAAATATTCGAAACATAAAGCGCAATGTACCATCGTATATAAAAACGATTGCTAGTTTGATGGGTTGTTTTTTATGTTTGTTTGCTTCTTTGTATAAAACGTAATTCTCAGTTGGGCGTTGTCACATACTTAGTCCAGAGGCGGCCGTACCATGAGCTCTTATAGCGATTCAGTTCAAAAACTATTCAGTAAGTACAAAATATCAGTTCCGTGATGTCCGCAGCTATATTTAAAGGCACAGTAGCAGAAGGTCTATAGACTTATGCGATTAAAGGTATTCAATGATGACGGATGTCAACGACGAACCGATATTTTGTACTGAATAGTTATTGAACTGAATCGCTATAAGAGCTCATGGCCCTGTTCACAAATTACATCAGCTGGTAGATCAATTTCATAAAATCTTAATGAAGACCCTAATTATTAGACTTTTTAGTAACTAATCGCAGTTCTTTCAACGCTTTACCGATTTGAACAGAGAGTGGGCGACATGAAACTGCGCATGATGCGCAAACAGATGGAATTCCGTAAGGGGATCCTCTCCAAGGAGTGGGAACACGCGCAGATGAATATGAAGCTACGGCACATGGAGCAGGAGCTCTACTCCTACCGTCGGCTTAAGGTGACGTAGCAAGCTTTCCCACAGACCATTAAATTAGGTAGTGATCACACATACCAGCAGGTGGCAAGCTCTGGTAGCTTTTTGCTTTTTCTTTCTTTCAAAAACTACTCAACGGATTTTTACTGAAACTTAACAATATTATTACATCAATCAATATTTAATAATCATTATTATTATTATTATATCGGAATAGGCTACAGGCATCTATTTATTACTTATTGACTGGGTCACCCCGGGACCACGCGCAAAAAGTCAAAATACCCTGTGCTAGGATACCCGTGTCGTGGGTATCACAGATACTACAGACTCATCGTGCTAAAGATTGTCCCGCAGCGGGAATCAAACCTATCAAATCATTCAGCCGGCTACTCCCTTGACCAAGGTGGTCTTAAATTAACTTTTATCATCGCATAGATCCCGAAAGAGCTGCAATTGTACCTGAAGAACAAGGAAATGGGCTACACTGAGGAGCAGGACTACGTGCGCATGGAGAAGGAGATGGAGGCATCCAAGATGTCAGTGAACAAGGTGCTCGCTGATCAGATCCACAGGGTCGAGGAACTCGAGGTGAGAACTTCATAGGCATAGCACACAGCTGGGGGTTTTTTTTTCTTGATTGGCGTCGCACGGGTTTTGCATTTGCCAGTTTCAAGTATTAATAAATTAATTGTAATTTGCAACTTTACACTCGTTCCAAGTCGTCAAAGTCTCAGTCAAGTCATGTTTCAGTAAAGCGGTGGCCGTTTTACTAAAAATTTGGTGGACGGAAGGCGGACAACGGAACTCCTCGATGATTAATAGTAGTCTGGCAGTATTTAGGCTCATATACAGGGTGTAAAAGGGCAGCTCCCGAATACTGAAGGTACCGGTAAAGCTACCTATGCCATAGCTATATAAAATAGCGGCGAGTTCACAGACCGCACCGACCGCGCGAGTTCAACGCTACCGGTCAGCTGATCGACGCTCAGCGCCAATATTTGTTATGTGGTTTTCATTGCTTTTTTTTTAAGTTTTCATTTATTAACGTATATTTAATGATGGAAATTAGGTTTTTGTGTTTTTTCTATGATGTTTTATGGATATTTATAAAGAAAACACGAAAAAAACTGCCCAAGAGTTAACATTTTTTTTAGTGTTTTTTCAGCTTAAATATTTTCAGAATCATGGTCTGAATGCACTGTTTTAGTTTTCGGGAGTAGTCTTTTTACACCCGTTATATCAGCTTACGGTTCCGATCACTAATTTAACAAAAGCTTGTTATGACAAATACATTTTTCAAAAAACTTATTTGTTTGCAGATGAAAGTGAATACAGTTGAAACGCAGGCGCAGGAACTAGACACGCTGATAACTTCCCTCACCGTGAAAGTGTCCGAGAGACGAATCAACGAGGACCCGCTTGCACCCATCCGGATCAGAAGAGTCTTCAAAAAGAGGTCCGAGAACTCTTCTTACACTTTTGAACCAACAAATACAAAAGTACAGTTTTGTCGATGAATCTTGGACGTACTGAAGATAGCCATGTCTTCATCAGCCGGTAGATATCTACTGCTGGTTGAGGCCTCCCTCATAGCGTGCATAGCGTACAACCTATAGCGTACTTTGGGGGGATTTGCCATAATCACCAGTGGTGATTCATCACGCTTGGTAGGCGGATTGGTGATCGCGGTTTGGTGTGAAGTACTCAGGTGGATGCTGCTGCCCATCCCCTGATATAATCCCTTAGTCGGGTTTTATGACGAGGAGAAGGAGAGGTCTATTCTTAGGCCGGACACACCACGTCACAATATCTATTATCCTTAAAAAGTGTGTCAAAGTTAAATAATGCTATTGTCATCTCTCTGCAAGAATAAATAAAGGAAAGTGGGTCAATAAGGTAACTATCTGGAAAGGACCGACAGAGACAAGAAGAGTAGGTAGACCACTTGCTAGACGATATAAAGAAGGTTACGAACACCCCAAACTGGGCATAACTAGCAGAAGACCGCGAGCAATGGAAGGAGCTGGAGGTGGCTTTTACCTGGGAGGGGTGGGAAACCCCCACTTGGGGGTCCTAGTTATGATCAAAGATTCCTAGTACATAAAAAAAACACCTACTATTAACCTGTGGAATAAATAGGCATTTTTATTTTTATTGTCATCTCTTTCCAAAGGGTTAAGACTTTTTTTTATATAAAAAAAAGTTAAGTTTGTAAATGTTATTCAACAAAGTACTTTCAATACTTTAGGATGGAAACCCTGGTGATGAGGAGTCAGCTGATCCGCGAAGTGCAAGCCAACCACACCAGCATCGTGCTCCTGCAGACTGAGCTAGAGCTGTTGCGCCTGCGCACGTATCCCACCCTCGCCACCTTCCAGACCTTTATATAACCGCTACTGCGACAGCACGCGAAGTGTACTGTGGGGTTAGCACGAATATCTAATGGTATCGTGACGCTAGCAAGACGATATTCGATGTCAAATATTGGCCAATGACACCGCGGTGGCTTGAATTCTCTGTAATTTGATTGGTTAAGGTGGATCGAGTGGTTTGCTCAACACTTCTTAGCGAAAACTGATTTTGCGAAAACTAGGAGTCCTAACACAGATGTTTTGGTAGATAAGTATCTCATAAAGATATTAGTTTAGCTAAGAATATTATTCAATGATTTTTACGGTGTTTTTTTGGTAGCTTAATTAATGGTATGTATGAGTTACTATCAATTAAAACATGTGCGTTGGGTCTCTTAGTTTTAGCAAACCCTGTTTTCGCTATATCAAGAAGTGTTGATGAGCTGTGACGAGCAAAAAACACAATAAAATTTGGATTTCGCGCCACACGTGAGACGATCCACCTTAATATTTGACATTTACAATAGTCTCGCTACCGTTTCGATAACGACAGATATTCGTGCTTGGGCCTCAGTTCTTTGTCCGTCCATGCTATTATTAGTATCTGAGAATTATTTCATTTTATGCGAACTTATATTCATTTATGCTTAAGAGTGATGTTTTAGTTCAGATTCAATTTAGATTTTTCTAAGATTAAAAAACGAGTTGAGCTCTTGGTAATATATCTTTAGCTAGCTTAGTTTAGTCTATCTAGTTGTAGACTTTGTTTAACAACTAGTGAACAGTACAATAGCATTAGTACCATGTTTATGGTATGGTACAAGACAATGTCACGTTTTTCTAAACAATAAAAAGTAAATAATGACTCAAGATTTATAAAAACTTTTAATTCAATAGACTGCATTACTCATAGTGGCAATATTATAGTGGAGCTCAAAATATATCAGTATCAATCACCTGCACATCGGATACTTTCAATAGGTATTTCAAAGCAACCAAACTAATATTATTTTAATTAATTTTGATATATTTTGAGCAACAGGGTCTGATTACACAATATAATAATTATGGGAATGCAACTATTTATATTTTGGAAGAATTCGAGATTATAGAATTAATAAATGCGCAGTTTTGACTAATTTATTATAAATTAAACAAAGTGCAAGCCAAGCCGTAGGTTTATAAACCTTCTAAATAGCGAATGTTGCGCGTGTAAATTTTGCTATTACAATCTCTAAACACAGTAATAGGAAAACATTCAGCTGATCAAGTGTATTTAAACATATACAACGTAACAAATTTTTTATTTTTAGGATCGCGACATTATAGAAGTAGGAAATAGGCCATGACTTCGTATTTTTTTTTAATTTTATCACAAATTTTTCCAATCACATTTTAACAATTTTATTTTAAACAAAATAATATGAATTACAATTCCTTATTACCTACGTACTAACATAATTATTTTAAATATAAAATTATTGTTACACACATTATTGTAAATTTCTAACAGTCCTTTGAAATAGGCTAAAATTTAACTACAAGTAAATTGAAATCATAAGTATTTCTAAAAAATCTTGCATTCTAAAAAACAACACTATCTGTGCGATTTCTGATTATTTATTTTAAAAGAAGATACAAATACCATGATATGTACATAATATACTGAATTTGTTTTGATAATCCGAGCATATAACTCACTCCAATATATATGTACCTATAATTGTCAGTATAATTGCTTTTACAAGTCAATTAATCATATAAGTGTATACTACAGAACTACATCAAATACCGCGAGTATTTCTAACAAAACCAATATCTTCACACATCACTAAGACGATCCTTGTGATTTCAATTAATAAAAATACAACCGAATTGAGAACCTCCTGTTTTTGAAGTCGGTTGAAAATACTTTTGATTTGATTATTATGTCCCCTACCAATAAATAAAAGTATAACGTTGCCTGTTTGTGGTTGTGTTTGCCTTGTTTTCACACCAAAACCACTGGGCCGACATCGATGGTGCGATTACGTAATTCTGTTGCTATTGGTTTCAATCGATTTAAATCCTGTTTCTATCTGAAATGACGCTCTTGCGATTACCCAATTCACGCATTTTGCGTACATAAGATAATTGCAACAAGACTGCGTAAATTAGGTAATCGCAAAAACGTAATTTCAAATAGAAACGCCATTAAAACCTATTGAAACAAATAGCAACAGAATTACGTAATCGCCACTCTGGTATACAGATCAAAACCTGGATTAAAACATTGATACTTTTATCCCAAAACTCAGTTCCCTCATGAGATTTTGTTAGAAGAACTTCTTGTGAAAGAGTTGGTCCGGGGAAGTACTACTACCGTTCCTATTGCCGCCGTCAAGCCAGTAGTGCTCGCATTGATGTATCGGTTTGAAGGGTACGGGTGCCGGTGAAATTACAGGCAGGACTTTTTATCTTTGTCTCAGGGTAGGCAACGCGCGTGTGATGCCTCTTGGTGTTGGAGGCGTCCATAGGCTACGGTAATGAATTTCCATCAGGGTCGTATGTTTGTTTGATTGTTAAGTAGTATTCAAAAAAGAATAACGCGGTCGAGACCGCTGGCGACTGCTAGTACATTCTGTATCAGAGCGCTGTTCGCTGGTCATACACAATGACCGCGTCCGCATCGAAGAACTGACTGTGCGACTTGCTGAGAGCAATGATGGCGGCATGCTCGCTTCTCATGCGGTTCTTGTACTTTTTACTGAGGCTGACCTGGATATTTAAACATTTTAAACTTTTATTGATAACATCTGTGGCGCGGGCGCGGGCGAGTAGCCGGCTGAGATGCGAGAGGTTGCGGGGTCTGGGTGTTGTGGTAGCATGATACTCGTAGTTTCTGATACCCACAACACAGGGAATCCTATAGGATTCCTCCCTGTGGGATTATGACTACGTATGTGACTGTTGGGTGTTATGTCATTTATGTTATCTTTTTGTTGAGATCCGGCGTAAGAGGTGATTGTATCTCGATTTTGATCAGACATATAGGGTGTTTTGGGTTAGGGTGTTTGAAATGGGACTGTGTGGGCATATCCGAATCCTTAAGTGTTACGGGAAAACTGTCTTTGGAACCATTTACTCATTTTGTATGAAAACGATTTTGGCATAGTTATTTTTTGGTCAAGCGTGAGTTCTCCATAAAAATTAGTTGTTTTGATCAAAATTTTTTTAATGCGTATCGACTCAGTTTCATGTAAGGATTAGTTTCATTGTATCGGAAGAAAAAAACTGAGCAGTAGAAATTAGTCAAATTTAATAAAATATTGTCTCATACAATTTGTAAGTAATCTGGTACCTACGTTACTAAAACTATCGCAAAAAAATGGCCTCCCTCTTTCTTTTTCCAAGTACGGGTACGTTTCAGAATACCTCTAGTGGCCTTGGACAACTCACGCTTGACCAAAAAAATAACTATGCCAAAATCGTTTTCACACAAAATGAGTAAATGGTTCCAAAGACAGTTTTCCCGTATCTCTTATGGATTCGGATATCCCCATAAAGTCCCATTCAAAAAAAACACCCTGTAGGTATATTCAATGGCAGCCAGTAGTATTTTGAACGTGGTAGAATTAAATGACCTGTTCAACTACTACGCATTTCCCGGTTTGAACTATCCCTTGCTGCTGGGAAGGGCGGCAGCTTCTGAGCAGCTCCTGAGCTAATCCAATCCATCTTATAGATAACACGGGTGTTTTTTCGTCCTGGCTGTCATTGAAGATACATACCTGTGGGGCTACTCTTGAAAACAGTTCCAATCGCAATCCAGTTTCAATCCTAATAACGCTTGTTTGGCACTTTTGAACCAAATCGAGTTTGAAATCGAGAGAGAGCACGCGATTGTCTTTGCGTGTTGACTCGTGAAGAACAACAGAGGCAGAAAGTCGATTTCACTTAGTTCCATAAATTTCCACCAATCTCCATTCCAAATTGTGCGCTAGTATTGAATTCGAGAGTACCAAATGACACTAAATCCTGAATTAGGATTGGAGTAGAGCGTCAAGAGTCGCCATTCTGTAATAATAAATCAAACTTTACTCTGAGAGGGATCTTGAGTGTGTTCCAATTTAAAAATTACTATACAAAATTGACGTTTTTGGAGTTCTCAAGATCTTTCTCAGAGTTGAGTGCGCTGAAACACCTGGTAAGCACGAATATCTAACGGTATCGAGACGTTAGCGAGACGATAGTCGATGTCAAATATTGCCCAATGACAACGCGGTGGCTTGAAATCTTTGTTAGTTGATTTGTTAATTTTTGACGTGTACTATCGTCTCGCTAGCGTTTCAGTAACGTTAGATGTTCAGCGTGATTTGGTTGAAATAGGTTATAACCTGAATTAACATAATTTAGGATATTATTTATCCCGATATTCCCAACGGATCGAGACTTATGCTCGTGGAACCGTGGGGCGCAGCTAGTAAGTTATAAATAAATACTCACTTTAGCGTAAAGCTGCTGCAAATCGTCCTCCGTGGACAGCGGGCGTGGCTTAGGTCGCAGAAACGCCGGCAAGGATCTCGTCTTCAACGCGTCGATGCTGTTGGCATTGTCTATCTCGTCCAGCACTGTCAACAATGTGTAGGTACTGTTATGGAAGTTATAAGCACTGGCGTGGCGGGTTCAATTCCCGCTGCTGGACAAACGTTACCATGGTACTCGTAGTTTCTGATACCCACGACACAGGGAATCCTAGTGTGGAATCAAGACTACTGCTGAGTGTAATGTTATGTTAAGTCACAGTCGCAGGAATATAATATTATATTCCTGCGACTGTGCATGCAACCCACGGTGAAAAGAGGCCCTATGAGGCTCTGTCTACCCTCTAGGGAAGAAAGGTGTATGTTTATGTAGTTTTACCCAAAATATAAGTCGCCCCGATGTACCGGCGCCGTAGACCAATTTCTATAGAGAGGGAACCTTCTACCAATAGCAATCGCGCGCTAAAAAACCTTGCGCTGTTATTGGTTAATCGATTTCGAGGTAAAATCGCGGCTGGTCTTGCGCCATCTTGTTCACCAGTCGACTCTGTCCGACAGTGCACGAATCATGTCAGCGGGACAGAGCTCTACGTCTTCTATACGTTCGGCTACTGTCGGATATCAGTCTGCGCTTTTCTGCGCAAACGAAAACAGCCGATCGGACTATTATTTTCTGGGTAAAACTGTAATGGTTATTTAGAACAGAATTACAGTGATGAATACTCACTTCCGCTGGAAGCGTATTGCATGCTGTGTTCACGCGAGGGGGGAGGGCGTGAGGAGGGCGCGTGGGCTCGGCACGCTGCATCACCCGCATAGCTCGCAGGACGCATGTGTCTCTGCACCTGGACTTGCACCTAGAACCACCATATAGGTTACATAAAACATTTCTTCTTCATCAGCTGGGTGTTCACTTCTAGGTCTCCCCATATAATATACAATAGGGACCATTTGCCATTGAATAGACGAACAAATATATTATAGTAAGACCGGTAATTGGCTCGTCTCTTTCTTATTTTAGTTTACCTTATTCTGTTTCTAATTTAAGCTGTTGGTCCTTATAAAAAAAAACACAATAGTAACAATTCCGCTCTTCTCCAACGAAAACTTTGAGCGGAATAATTATTGTTTGTTCGTCTATTCAATATTGTAACATAGAATGGATTTGCGCGTGTCGATTGGAAGCGATTGCGAATCGATTTGGAAGTTACGTGATCGCAGTAGATATTGGTGTTAAGGTACTCACCTCTGCATGTTTTAAAACCCTGTAGCTGTCTTGACTAGAGTATGCTTGATTTTCTTTGATAACATGGTTCTCCTTGAGATATTGCTCATCTGAAAATTAAATAGGTATGTGTTATTTAAAAACCCTGAAATGGGTTTTTTTTTATTTAATTTTTTTCAATTGTTTACTGGGGATTTAATTACCAAATGATTTCTGATGGCGCGGCATTTGGCGGCAGTAACAAATAACAAGTAATAAAATAACAACGCCACAAATTCCTCCAACTAGCCAAGTTAACCAAACAATTATAACGCGACCCTGTGAAAATAATAGTAGCATTAGAATTCAGCACTTGTTTGGACATAGGTATTGATTTTATGCACTCTAAGTAATTCTAGTTCGTCACCTGTAAAAACATTTCAATTTCTAACTGGAAAGCGAATAGCGCTTCTTTTTGTTCCCCCACTACAATTTATTCCTAACATTTTAACTGGGTAATTGTTTACAGATGCCTAATTACAAATATACGCTAAAATAAAATTACAAAAATTGGGTCATGCTAACTATTTTTTAAAATTCGCGCCTGCGCACTATAAAATTTCGTTCTTAAACGGGAATACGGGTGACTTTGGCTAATTTGCTTGCGTTTGCGAGTTGCTTTATCGAGTGTTATGTTCTGTCTGTGGTTGCTTTGCTTCGTCGCTCTTCGGTCGAGAATGCAGAAGAAATACTCTTTACTTTAGTACTATACCTTGGAGCAAGGAACAATACTATACACGGAAGAATGAATTACTTTAGTACTATACTTATAAATCTGTGGAATGAATCTTCTTCCATGGTACTATACTTATAAATCTGTAATACTCAAGTTAATACTCTTGCCCTTGCCAGAGTTTCCAGCACAGATTTATAAGTATAGTACTAAAGTTGGTTGTGTGGAATTAGTACTATACTTATAAATCTGTGGTGTGGAACAGTCTGTCGCTACTAAAAGAAAAAAAAAGATTTTATGAAACGGGGCAGAATTTTAATGGTGACCATTTTTATCTCACTCACTTCCTCTATCTTTCTCGTTCTTTGATGACCTGTCAGTCAGTTACATTCTCACATGGTCAATTTGTTTCTCTGTTTCTCTTAGACAAAATTTATATTGCAAAATATTTTATTATTGTGGTCTAAATACGTGGTTGGGGTGTAGCTAAGGGGGCGCTGAGGAAAAAAGACTGACAAAATATCGCAAAAAAAAAAGACTTAGAAGAATCTCGCTCAAATTTTGCCCCCTTATCTACACCCCCTAATTAATTTCTGTGAATATGAAGTACACAAATTGTGAAATATGCGGCTTACAATCAGATAGAAATAACGGCACAAAACTTTTCATGGCCAGGTTTCCTCTGGATGAAGTCCGGTTAGTACCTAACTACTTACCTAGATTATTATATAAATTATCAGTCCTTAGATAAATTATCAGTCATACCTACTTCTACTTAGGCCAAAATATCATAGATTCCTAAAAATATCATAATCCCAAGCAATAATAATTTTGATTCTGAATGATAGTGTGGTAAACGATATTCTTAATTTATAAATATCGATAATCGATGCTTTTATTTTTTAGGTTTAAAAAATTGGTGAATTTACTAAATCTTTCATCATCAACCCAAAGAAGTCTGCAAAGAACTGCTGGACATAGGCCTCCCCCATAGACTGCCACGATGAAACACTAGACACTGATTGTAGCACATGTACATTTAAGATGTTTATAACCTAAATGTTATGGGTGAGCCTAAGGTTGTCTGGAAGAGATCGCTCTTTAGCGCCAAGACTGCCTGGTAAATGCCGAAAATAAATGTTATGTTTTACTTTATGGCCTTTTTGATTGTACACAAATCCAATAAACTGGACCTTGTGCCACTAGTTTTGTTTTAGTGGTGCTAAAACAAAACTGGTGAAAATAATAAACAAAAAAAAAATATTTCAAACTGTAGGTAAGGTCATTCATCAATATCGATAGATTTTAAATACTGACTGCACACCACTATTCCATTTTTATATGTTGGTAGAACTGATTGTTTTGTCAGTCGTCCGTCATGTTGGCTTTTTGCGGTAGCCCTGTTTTGACGACAGTAATTTATTTTACTCTATGTCCCGTCTCTTCTTACGTATAGTTATAGCATCCTCTTGAGTCTTGTGGAAGTAAAACATCGTTACGGACGGCCCTCGCTCATTAGAATAATATTTTGTGCAACGTATTACTGTTGTATTGTGTTAATTTCTATCAAAAGAAAACAATATATCTTTGTTCAATCGCCGTATGTAGCATTTGATTGAATTGTCAACAGTTACCACACCGTAACATAACAGTCACCAGCTGATTGTATATCTGTAACCGTGTATTTATCGTTATTTGTTGACCCTGGTGGCCTGAACATCTCTGCATTGTATCGTACGATTCAGCTGCGTCACCGGCGCGAGGCGCGCGCGACGGACGCGAGTCTACTCGGCGCGCAACACTCGAGGTATGCGGTAACTCGCGGTCCCTTTTTTTACGTAAATACACTAAATATTTCGCGACGGACTAGACGTAAACAAGTGCGCTCCAAGAGTAATATAACGAGAAATGTCTGGTACAAAATCGTGTTTCCTCATTATATTTATCTACTGTGTCTTAGCGCAGAACTCCTTGGGATTTTCTCCAGTTGTCTTCAGTGAGTATTATAATGTAATTAATTTAAATACATTTATTTTTATCTAAATCGTTTCCATTTCACACTTGTTACTTGGACTTGTTTACTGAGATTACAGTTGAGTTTAATTGAAAACTGAGAAATGATGCTAAATGTACTTATAAATTACCTCTATTCAATACAATTCTTGCTTTGAATTAAATTTAAATTTATTTTATGACAATGAATATATATTTTCTTAATTTATTAGCCATATCATCCAAAAAATAATCCTCAACAGTCCCGGGTGATGGAGGGGCCCAACTAGAAGCAAGACTGAACAAGTCGAACGTCGTCCACTATATCTGCGCCAAGTCTTCCAATGACTTCTTCAATATCTGGCTCAACCTCGAGTTGCTTGTGCCCTTTGTCATTGACTGCTGGGTTGACAACTTGCGACTGGAGTATGACAATGTTACCCGAACAACCCGGAACCCTAATGGGGTTGATATACGAGTTCCCGGATGGGGTCTATCAGAGCCTGTGGAGTGGCTGGACCCTTCACATGACAAGACGGGGGCGTATTTCAACAACATAGCTGATTCCCTGGTGAAAGCTGGATATGTGAGAAATACATCTCTTAGAGGAGCTCCTTACGACTTCAGGAAAGCACCAAGTAAGTATTATTCTGTTATCTTATCTACTATGTGTGGACCCATTCTATAAAATCTATTCAAATTGGTGATTACAATTGTTATTGGTGGTAGATTTCCCTTTGGGAAATGATTCTAGTCTTTTAGTCATAGTAGAACTGCTTGTGTAAAGTACAGATCAATAGAACGTCCTTCACGGTGACTAAGTCTAATCCTTATTTTGAAAAGTAATATATTAATAATGTATTAACAAGAAATCATTTAAAAAGGTTGTTAAATGCCCATGTCGCACCTATGCCGGTACACGTTGGGAATGATAATGTCAAAGTTACATAAAGGGACATAGCAGATCACTGGGTAATGACGCCGCAGATGAGCTGGCTAGAAGAGGGTCGGGAACAACCACAGAGGGCTCATCTCCATTCCTTCCACTACCCTTTTCTCAGCTACGCACTTGGATACGGCTTCGCACCCTAAACCAACACAACAAACGTTGGGCACGGACCACGGACTGCAGACAGTCAAGAACAGCCCTTCCGGCTGTCTCACCACGACTCACGCGTCGTCTACTCAACCTTTCAAGACCAGACCTTCGTACCATCGTGGGGACACTCACTGGTCACTGTCTCCTGAACAAACACCTCTATAACATCGGAGCCACAGACAGCCCACTCTGCAGGGGGTGTCTGACCGAATAAGAATCGGCTGCCCACGTAGTCCTGGAATGCGTGGGAGTAGCAGCTCAACGTGAACAAATCCTCAACAACCCGAGGTCACTCCGCGAAGCCTGCGAAGACCCCAGGATGCTTCTGTGCTTCTGGACGGAGTTAGGCTGGCTAACTATCTAGCCAGTTAACCCTCACGCATAATGAACCATACATAGAGTTCGAATGCGGAAAAGGGAGAACATTAACATTAATGTCAAAGTTAATGTCCACTATGTCTATTTGGGTCAGACAATTCAACTAGGAGGGCCCAACTTCGACAAAGATGTCAACCGACGAATCAGCAGAATTATATATTTCCTTGAAAATTCCGTGACCAGTAAAGAGTTATCTGTCTGACCCAAGTGACGTAATAAAATTTTAAAGTCGCCATTCCTTCCACAGATGAGAATAAAGAGTTCTTCAGCAAACTCAAGACCCTGATCGAAGACACCTACAACATTAACAACAAAACGACAGTGACCCTCATAGTGCACAGCATGGGCGGTCTCATGGCGTTGCATTTCTTAGGATTGCAACCGCAATCCTGGAAGGATCAGTATATCCGGAGAATGATTTCGATTTCAACTCCATGGGCAGGATCTATAAAGGCTGTAAAGGTTTTCGCTATTGGTAAGTACATACAGTCAAGTCAGCAGCCTTGGGGGGGATTGGTGATTGGCGGATTGGTGATTGGCGGATTGGTGATAGCAGTATTGGTGTTGAGTACTCAGGTGGATGCTGCTGCTCATCCCGTGGTGTACTCCCTTATTCGGCTTCTTTGACATCCATGGGAGGAGATGGAGGAGCCGGACAAACTATAGCACAGTACCAACAGTACCCAGCTAAAATTAATCCTTTCACCACACAAGTTCATTCTACCAACTCATTCAGCTCTTGTACTTTTGTAACGGTGACCAAGAAATAATTAGTGATACAATCATCCACTGCTGAACATAGGCCTCCCCCATAGAATGACACGACGAACAGTCGCCGCCTCCATCCACCGACTTCCGACTACCTTTAAAATGTCGTTGGTCCATCAAAAGATTGAGTGACACGATAGTTTTTTTTTTTGTAAGTCCCAGCAATCATATGTGTAGTCATGATCCCTCATTAGGATTCCCTGTGTCGTGGGACACGACTGTATCAGGACCTACAGTACCATGGTACCACAACACCCAGATCCAGAACAAATATTTGCAGATCATGCAAACATTTGTCCCGCAGCGGGAATCGAACCTGCACCTCTTGCTTCTCAGCCGACTGCTCGCCCGTCGCGCCACAGAGGTTGACAAGTTGACAATTGACGATACTTTAAAAAAACCTAATTCAATTTAATTTTACTTTATTTGTCTACAAGTTGGATAATGTGTGTTATAAATGAATAATATTTATCTGGATCAACAAACGGCTGATATAATAACTAGTAAAAAACCCGTTTAACGTTACAAACAACTTTGAACAACATTTAATGCTATAATATCATACCTATACGTGCCTATACCTATTTCTTGTTCCTACATCACCAAGGATAGCTAGTTATCAGTAGATATACTTTTATACATATATATCTACAATAAACAAACCGTCTTTATTTATAAATGCGAAAGTTTGTGAGTATTTGTTACTACTTCACGCTCCAACGGCTAAACGGATTTGCGTGCAATTTGGAATATAGATTCAGGGTTCTGCGTGCGCCGTCGCCGCTTCCGTGCTCTCGTTCCGTCCGAAGGCTAGATATTCTATTCCTAAGTATCGCCAGGCTTGTCGGATAGTAATTATTACCTACTTACTACGTAACAGCTCAAATAGCGTTCATCGGCCAGTTGCATTTTCTTTGCCCGACTGTGACGCAATGTTTGTTGAATGAAACAAACAATAGTGCTGATCAGCGTGTTTTATAAATATGAATCGTCAGGTCCGCACCTTAGGAATTAGGATGTCCTATATGAAATAAGAGTTACTGGATAACCTACTTTACATATGACGACCTCTGTGGCGCGGCGGGCGAAGGTTCACCTGCGACGCAGGTTGCGGGTCCGATTCCCGCCTCGGAACAAATATTTGTACAGGGTGTTCTGGGTATTTTTCTATGTATAATAAAAAATATCTATGTATGTAATGTATTGTGTTAAGTATATCAGTTATCTATGTAGTACCCATAACACAAGTTCCGCTTAGCTTGGGGCTAGATAATGTTGTGTGAAATGTTCAGCATCTATTTATTTATTTATTATATCTACTTAGGAAGTTGATAAACTAACTTATTGGGAAGTTGGGAGTATCTATACCTACCTAGTTGGATGCGAATAGCGCAGGAAGATAAATTATTTAGATCTTAGGTTGCCCAGTGATTAACCTGAGGGGTTTGATATGACCCCAAATCTCGAATAAGAACCATTAGTTTGTATATAGGCGTCATAGAAGGTATACGTCATGTCATGGACGTGATCTTACCGGGAATATGGACCCTGACCTGCTGGCTGATGAGAAAGAATCGTCGAATACCTAACAAAAGCAATAAGTCTAAACAATACCATTTTCAGTCTTCCTCGTGCCCTCATTACACACGCATGATTCAGCAACCGCTCTTGACACGGTTATAACAATTCGATGACCAGACTTATACCACTATTGCTTATACGGTATCACGTCACTTCACGTAGAAGTAAGATTAGATAGATACATATACTTATCCTCTTATTCATAATCAAATTTTAAACCTTCTATACCTAAAATAGCTTGTCTTATTTTGGCGTATGTCATTTTATATCAGTGAGGAGAAAACAAAAGCTATTTTAACTTAAATAGGTTTAAAAAAATATTATGAATAATCCCCCCTTATGATCGAGTTACCTTAAACGCGAGATGCCAATGAGGGCATTATACCTAAACATGAGATTTGCCTAAAAAGCTGTTTACCCTAAACGAAAGATGTCATGAAGCAGTATGCCTAAAATGTAAAATTGACTAAGAAGCATTTTTAAATAATCCAGGTCATTGTAAGTAGTTATCTACTTTCAGGTGATGACCTAGGCTCGTTGATGCTGCGCGAATCCATTATGCGCTCCCAACAGATCACCTGCCCATCTCTCGCGTGGCTACTCCCTTCGCCGCTGTTCTGGAAGTCATCAGAAGTGCTAGTTCAGACGGACAAGTTTAACTACACTATTGACCACTTTGAGAAACTGTTTAGGTGAGTTACGCCAATTACCAACCTTGGAAGCCCCGCATAGGATCGTGACTTGCACCCAAATTTGCAAAAGTTGAGAAAAATAAATTGCTAAAGGCCATCCAAAAAGCTCGGTGTGCTCAATAGAGCCAAGCAGTATTTCCATTCGGGGCAAAGACTGCTACTTATAAAGGAGTCGCAAGTCCGGCCTCACTTGAGTACTGCAGCCATCTCTGGGCAGGAGCACCTGGGTACCAGCTAGGGCTTCTTGACTCTGTTCAAAGACGGGCTGTGAGAATTGTTGACGATCCCGTGCTCACAAGCGGTATTGAACCATTGAGTCTCCGGGGGGACTTTTCCTCCCTTTGTGTTTTTTACCACTTTTATAATAAGTTGTGTTCTGAAGAATTGTTTGATCTGGTGCCAGCGGCTTCCTTCTACCATCGCACCGCTCGCCGTCGGCATTCATCCTCATACTTTGGAAGCTATGTGGTCGCGCACCGCCGAGGTTTTCTCTAGTGACTACAATATGGGGTTCTTCAAAAAGGGCGTTTCAAAGTTCTTAAAGAGTCGGCAACGCACGTGTGTTGCCTCTGGTGTTGCAGGCGTCCACAGGCTACGGTAACCGCTTTCCATCAGGTGGGCCGTATGCTTGTTTGTTTACATTGATTTTGGCAAATAACTACCCCCCCCCCCCCATTGCATTCTATGGGGGAGGCCTCGTCCAACAGTGGATGTCTCTAAAGGCTGCTGATGAGATATGTGTGCGACAATCGGTCCACTCAAGAGCTGTTGTCTAGAAACCGTCTGTGTGTTATAGTGATATGGAGCTGCCGAATGCGTGGGAGATGCGAAAGGACGTAGAGAAGTACTCGCGGGACTTCCAGGCGCCAGGTGTGGAGGTGCACTGCATCTACGGATACAACTTGTCGACTGTCGAGCGGTGAGTGGCGCAATACCCGCCAGAGAGCTGATTCTAAGTTTTGACAAGCAATTGACAACGGACGTATGGTGTAGTGTAACACGGATTTTTGTATGGAAAATGAGGTCCATAGAGTGTACGCTAGGGGCGCCATACAAAACCTTGTTACACTACACCATACGTCCGTGTCAATTGTGTGCTAAAAACTTAGAATCAGCTGTGTAGTGAGTGTGATGTGTATATCTGTTGTTACATATCTTATGTAATCAGGGAAATGGCTTTTTCCCTAGTTCTCGAGCGTTGTTTTGGATTCGGTTGCTATGTCTCCTAGGAAGATGGGCATTTCTCTAGACTTACTTCGTACCCTTAGGGTAAAACGGACCCTATTACTAAGGCTCCGCTGTCAGTCGGTCACCAGGCTGTATCTCATGAACCGTGATAGTTAGACAGTTGAAATTTTCACAGATAATGTATTTCTGTTGCTGTTATAACAGCAAATACTAAAAAACAATAAAATTAATATTTAAGGGGGGTTCCCATACAACAAACGTGATTTTTTTGCCGTTTTTATAATGGTACGGAGCCTTCGTTCGCGAGTCCGACTCGCACTTGGCAGGTTTTTAAATAATTAAGAGAATTGGGCCTCTGGTGTGTTCCAGGTTGGTATACAAGCCAGGCACGTGGCTGGACGGATACCCGACGCTCAGCAACGGCGACGGCGACGGTACTGTGAACCTGCGTTCGCTCTCCGCCTGCGAGCACTGGAAGAAGCCGAGGCTGCGCAAGGCTAACGCAGGTAACTTGTCTCAGTCCACCTGTTACTTGATCCTATTCCATTTTGGTCGTGGTGCATCTTTGCAAGCCATGGTATCTCAAGAGAAACTTATCCTGCCTTCAGTTCCAAAGATCCTGGTTCGAGCTAGGTTCATCTAATATTATATTATAAAGCATTATTTTTGTTCAAAAAGTGAGGAATTTATACATCTCGTTTCAAATTCATCATATTAAAACTATGCATTTGTCCGATACTAATTATATTGGATGCATTTGACATTAAATATTATTGAATCCACGGATCTGTCTGAAATTTATTTTATTGAACCCACGGAGCTGTCTGACATTAATATAAATTTAATCCATGCATCTGAATGCTATTTGTTATTGAACCTTACTTAAATCAGCCCCCCTATTCCCTGACTGAAAGTCACTCGGTGACCAACGTTTCACAAGTAAAATGACCATCAATCGCTCAAAATTATCACTAAGAATTGTCAAAACGATGGTAATTTTACTTGTCAAATGTTATTCACCGAGTGATTTTCAGTTCCCTAACTGGATTAACTGGAACCTGACTAGATTCCCTAATAGGAGGACTGATTGACTTAATCTGACATTAATCTTATTGAATCCGTATCTGTCTGACATTCATGTTATGGTTCCTAACCATAGCTAGAGCATCGGATACGATCGTATCTGTCCAAATGGCAAAAAAAACAAAACTAGTCTTTATTGACAATAGCGCAAGGTCAAGGGAATTCTATCTTCTATTGTCTAGCGACCCTACCGGACTGTCATGGTAGGTTCTATATAAGTCGAGAAGCGCTATCAGTAGAATCATTTTAGGCGTATTATAATTCTGGTAATTTTCTAAGCTTCTGTTTATTACAGGCAAGTCCATCAAAGCAGTTCCATTACCCAACGCAGAACATCTCAAGATTCTACATGATCAGAGGGTTATCGACTACATCGATATTGTGATGAAGAATTGAGCATTTACACATTATAAATAGTGTTCACAGGCATATGTGCAATTTATGTTTATATATAAGTATTTTAGTTTGACGTTTAGAATAGTCAGGGGCTCAGAACGAGTTTTGATAGTTTTCGAAACTGTATGAAGTTTCGTTTCCTTCCATAACTTGCAGCGCCCCTAGCGAAAACGAGAAGAAAACTAAGGACGTTGTCAGTAAATGTATTGAAGGAAACGAAACTTTATTATAGTTTCGAAATCTATCAAAACTCGTACTAAGCCCCCTGAGGCCGTACCATGAGCTCTTATAGCGATTCAGTACAAAATATCGGTTCCGTGATGTCCGCAGCTATATTTAAAGGCACAGTAGCAGAAGGTCTATAGACTTCTGCGATTAAAGTAATTCAATGATGACGAATGTCAACGATGAACCGATATTTTTTACTGAATCGCTAAAAGAGCTCATCAGAGGTAAGGCCTCTGATGTCTGAATAACTTAGAGCTTCCTGATTTTTCGAAAAGTGGTTGCTCTTAGGTGATTTTGCTCAATGGATTAATATATAACATTATTTGGCGATGAAAGCCTTAACTCTTAACAAATAAGATTTGTTATTTGTAAAATACTTGCCATACAGGCGTTGATGTCATTTGGGTGTGTTCTCGTACAAAGCAGAGGCCCAATTCACTAACTAAAAAATAGTTAAAATAGAGTTCGGATCATGTTTCGATCTTGTGTCGATGTCTTAAATGTCAGAAATGGTATTCTCCTGACATAAAATACAACACTGTAATGTGATTATATCGAAATGTGACCGAAACTTGAACGATTCAAAGTTTTTTCGTTAATTTTAGCACAAGTAGTTAGAGTCTCTCTTTACTATTTCCAATTATATATATAACTATCCTACTCTAATGGTGGTCACCATGAATTGATAGTAGACTAAATTTTTATTTATGAGGGAGCAGAAATTCAACTTTCAGTCAATTTACAATTCAGTCTCGATTTCAGTGTAGTATTAAAATAACTAGAGAATTGGGCCTCAGGTATCAGCTAAGCAGCGTTTTGCTAATATTTATAAAAAAAAGCGCGTGCGTTAACCGGCGCCTATACCGGCTTTGTACGAGAACGCGCTAAGTTTGGTCTCAGTCTTATTCATAATCATTTTTTAATTCTATTTTCGTTAAAATAGCTTTTGTTTTGTTCTCTCTGATGTAAAATGACATACGTCAAAACAAGACAAAAGCTTGTTTAGCTATCAAAGGTTTCTAAATTAATTATGAATTATAAGAGGGAATACAGATGACAATCTATTCTCATGCTTACTAAGCTCTCTAACTTTTCAAATTTATAGAAATAATAGGCATAATTTAATTTAGAATTATTTTTATACTTAATATACGGTTAATCTATTTACCTTGTGCAATTATATCTATACCCAGATTTTTAATTTTATACAATTTTTGTAAACAAACAAATGTCAAGATATGCCACTGTGTGTAAAAGTATCATGTATGTGTGTCATGTGAATTTACACGTATGCTGCACATTCATGACACTTATACTCACACTAGTATATCTTGACATTTGTTTGTTTACAATTAAAAATCAGGGTTTAGAAGCTGTAACATGTTCTAGCAATTACTAAAGCTTTTAGTTATGTTTAAAACGTGTATTAATTTTCATCATCATCATCAGCCTATATAAGGCCACTGCTGGACATAGGCCTCCCCCTTAGAATGCCACGACGCACGGTCTTGAGCCGCCTCCATCCATCGACTTCCTGCGACGTTTATAATGTCTTCAGTCCATCGAGCGGTGGGCCTTCCTCTACCGCATTGATTTTAATTACTTTAAAATATGTTAATCTACTTCGGTTACTGGTTCTTTCTTGGGCTTGCTTTATGTTAGTGACCAGCTTGTAAATTAGCTGTGAAAAGGGCCTAGTGACTTATGGTGCGAGACCCAGTGTGGTGAATGGATTCAATGCGCCATTGTTTTAAAACATGCCAGTTTTCTCACGATGTTTACCTTCACCGTTTAAGAGCACGTATATTGAGCTCACAATTTTTTCAAGCGTAACAATCCACGACCTTCGGATCGGAAGTCGGCGTCCGTCCCACTAGACCATCAGTGCTCTCAATGTTTCACTTAATTTATGCAACAAAGCCAAGTTTCGGCTGTGATACTTACCAGTTATTTGTCAAACAAATTAAATAATAATATCGTAAATATATCTTAAACCCGAAATATTATCTTGGTGCAGTGGTTTTAGTTATAATTTTTTTTTATTTCTTTCAATGTATTGTTCTGATCATATTTTTAACCAACTCATGTATATTAAGATTGTGAACAAATTACTAAATAAACTTATTGGTGAAAAATATATATATTGTTTTTTTTTGTATCAAACATGCAGGGCGATTCGTTCCCACTTCGAACTTTATGTCCATTGTGTACCTACTTGTGTAACGTACAAATAAATAAACGCGTTTTTATACGTAGAAACATATATAAGTGAACATAATATTATTTATTTCTGATTATAAGAAAAAATTACCTCAGGGATAACAGCGTATTTTTTTTATAGTTATATCAGAGACTAGTCTCTGGTTATATTATGAATTATGATAGAGTTCGCGACCTCGATGTTGGATCTTCTATGACTTACACAACAGAAATAAAGTTCAAAATGCTATTGCATGTGTGCGAAACTTCCCTTCTCGTTCGCGGCAATGTTTTACCCTTAGGCACTGATCCCACCGCGCGCCGCCGAGTAAGCGATGAGCTATCGGCGATTTTCTCGCCCAAGAAACGAACAAAAAGTAATCGATCCCGTGTAATTAAGAGAGATTATATTTATAGTTCATCGCTGGCTACTCGTTCTACGTACAACGTTCTACTCGTTTATCGCTCGTCGCCGGGGCGGTGGGACCAGTGCCTTACGATCGCCAAGGCAACTATTATCGAGCGGTCCTGAATCACTAAGCAGATCTAGCAAATGGTGTATTGAAAATCATTTTTTTTTGTAATAAACATTTATATCGTAACTTTATTTGTTAACACCCCATAGCGCCATAATTTATATTGTAGGAATATTTCATCACTGACAGAATGCTGTTGACTCTGGAGTGCGATTTTTGAGTGTCATCGACTCAGAATAAGTCATTATTCTGAGGTCAAACTAAATCTAATGCCGCGCTAAAATTATAGTGACTCCTTTATAATTATCATTCAAAATTCCACTGCTGGAAATAGACCACCCCCATAGGATGCCATGACGAATGGTCTTGAGCCGCCTCCATCCACCGACTTCCTGCTACCTTTAAAAAGTCATCTGTAATCTTAGTTGTCATACGGATTTCTGTTTCAAATTCCGTCGTGTAGTGAAACTCCGAGCATATCTCTCTCTATAGCCACCTACGCTACTTTGATCTTGTGTATGAGGCCAATAGTAAGCAAAACGTCTGTTAAAGCCGTAAGTCAAAGTGTAAATAAATAAATAAAAGTCATCACTGGCGGGTTATCATCACATACAAAAATTTGTCCCGCAGCGGGAATCGAACCCGCAACCGCTTGCATCTAAGCCGGCTACTCGCCCGCCGCGCCACAGAGGTTTTCATCTTAAGCCTCTCTTTACAATACACTGAAATAAAAGAGACGGCTATAATTTTAGCGCGGTTTAGTTTTAAAACTATACAAATGGACCAGTATCTATTTTCCAAGCCTTTATAATGGAGTAGCCTTCACATTACCGAACACGTGGTGTGCTATAAAGCACCATCCGTCACATCAGCATCCCTCCAGTGATGAAACAGACCCCTAACACTTAGATCTACAATGAACTTATCTTATAGCCATATAATACAATCAAATAAAACCAAGCAAACTCGTACAATAATGGTTACATAATAATGAACCCTTTCGCCATGGTCGGCCACGCTCAGAGACCCAAATTATGTATATGCGTAGTAACTATCAACTAATCTATAACAACGTCACAAATCGAACAGAGCCTTTACATTTTCGAAAGAAAAAAGATTTCCACTCCTCTGCAGCAGAAGGACAGATCGGCAAAAAGGCAGATAATTGTAATGTCGTCGTCAAAAAAGATACAAACCCTATTTAACCTTATTATCTATATTTATTATATTGTCACTATTCTATTATTATTTGTTACTATTGTTATTATTCTGAAGACCAAGTGAGGGTAGTTTCTGCAGCTGCCACCACTTCTCGACGGTAGCTCCATGTACTCCAGTCAGCCCGCGACCATGATTGCTGTAACGCATTCGAAACGTCGGGAATAATAAATAATAAGGTAACACGCGACAAATACCCGTGACAATTATATAATAAACATGTGTTCTAATCGCGAGAGTTTAAAAAATAACCTTATTATCAATTTGTGACCTCTTTGCTTTATATATCTAAATGGCCACTTTTAATTGTTATAAATAGTAAAGAAAATATAGATATAAATATATAAATAGGTCAAGTTATCAAGAGTTTATTCAATGACAAAATTTCAGCAATAGAATGTTTGATACATTTGGCCCAAGTTACAAAGACGAATTAATACGTCTTAAAGTATTAGGTATTTTTGTTTTCTGTGTGGGTCTGTACTTTTGCCTTTATGCAAATCTGTCTTATCTGTCCTTCTGCTGCAGAGGGATTTCCACTAGTAGACTTGTAGGAGCTTAAATAACATAAGTAAGGTCATCGCAAAGGTAAACCATTTGCGAAAGGTTCAATTAAATATTACAAGCTACCAATCGTTTTCTAATATTATAAAGGCCAATGTAGTCAGTGTGCAGCATTCTCTGAAGTTAAACAGTGCGAGCTCTTTCTAATAGACCGAAATGAAAGGGACCGCGATCATAAAGAGTCATGGCGAAAGTGTACCTGCGCCTGCGAAACAACATAATTTGAATATCCATAAATGGTGCGACAATAGCTTAATAAATTCCCATCATTACATTTTCTACAAAACTTGGTGCAAAAATTAAATTAATTATGAAAATATCGATCGGCCCCATTAACAACAGCCCGTCATTCGAGCTTTTTCGCCATGATGCATGGTCGGTCGGTGCATTTGACATTGACATCCTATGCCTCGTGTCAAGAAAACTAAAAGTGGCATAGAATGGAAATGATTTCTGAAAACCAGATAGATTTTTCAAAAAACTATTTAATTTTTTCTCGTAGTTTTGTACTGGGGATGAACAACTAATAAAATAATCGAAAAGTACCTGATGACCAATGGTGTACTCTATTCCGAATTTTGGGTACACAAATGTTCTCAGTTTCGCCATGATTCTTTGTAACCTCTTCAAAACCAGAAAATTATTTCGGGAAACGAAATTCGGTAAATTTGGAATTCGGCCGAACTTGCTATATTTAGAGAATGCACTATCAACACCGACAGCGTTTAGTTCTATCTTAAGAAAGATAATCTAGACTAGAAAGAAATTAATTCTCTTTTCTAGATTAGAACTATCCACAAGTTCATTACTTAAACTTCTTATACAAGTTCATTTTAACGGATCTCTTTACAAACTAACAAACATTCCAAGATCTACCAATCACAATTAATAAGTCATTAACAAATATAAAAATAATGCAAAATATTTACAAATAAAACAGTTTTAAATTATTATCTAAGGGAATTATTAGGTTTACTTGTAACGCAAATATTTTATTTCACAATAAAAATAATTAAATGCACAGTTCCCTTTCGAACAACACAACACTGGCACCTATAGATGGTGCGATACAAAACGTGTTTTATCTTATCTTAAAATAACATATCACATTTTTAAAACATAATATACAAACAAATAATTTTAAATTAGTCTTCAATGCAATTTGGAAATAATTTAGGTAGGATCCGGTTAGAATTATATAAATACATTTTAAATAGGTAGGTATACACCAACTAACCAAAATAGGAAGTACAATAATTTGATTTAATTCAACCAATATTTTCAAGAGTCTAATTCCAAAGCATTCCAACCTTTTACTGGTACTTGGAAATATAAGAAAACGCAATTTTAAGGTTCCCAAGTACACCTCGTAGATGTTGTCGTTATATCGTCATCTTACGTTAAATTGGTTTTTAAAAATTAAAAAACCAATATAACGTAAGCTCTCATTAGAGTTTCAACGACTCTGTGGTTCAGGTAATATTGGGTATAATAAGCTTGATCGCGCTATGAATGCCGTTTACAAATTTCCGTTTTTGTACGCTCAGGGCCCCAATTCTACTAAAAAAATTGTGTTTGAATTGTTAAAGAATTATCTCCAAATGGTCACTTTTGACACTTTTGCTATACCAAAAGTGTCAAAAATTACAATTTTGTGATAATTCATTAACAACTCAAACACAATTTTTTTTAGTAGAATTGGGGCCCAGACCCCCTATTCCCTAACTGAAAATCACTCGGTGACTAACATTTGACAAGTAAAATGACCATCAATTGCTCAAAAATATCATTCAATATTGTCAATTTATGGTAATTTTACTTGTCAAACGTTAGTCACCGAGTGGCTTTCAGTTAGGGAATAGGGGGGCAGGAAGGCGTTTATTAGAGCGAAAAAGATAACGTATGCATACGAAGATTAATTAATAGTTACTATGTCTTCGCACAAAAAGTGGGCATCACCTTTATTCGTAATTCAGGCGATAAGTTCCACGAGGTGTACTTGGGGCTCTTAATACTTCAGTACCTGGGTGAACGAGCTTTGCTTAGAAAACTTGGAAAAACGTGTTTTCCCAGAGATGAGGCCTAGCTAGAACGATTTTTTAACCCCAAACACCTCCATATAGCAAATTTCATCGAAATCGTTGCCGTTTTCGAGATCTCAAACATATATATATACATATAAATATTGCTCGTTTAATAGTATAAAGCTGCCACTTCACTTGGTTCATTCGCAAATGTTTGCGTTATTTTTCCAACGTACAATCAACCATGAGTCTATCGGTACATAATGTTATTTTCCTTGGCAAAATAACGAATGCGAATATACACCAAATGAAGTGGATAATGTATACAAAGTTCATACATCTTTCCCAAATTGTAAGGCAAATAGAGTACTTATATTAAGTCTTAGCTTGCAATATTCTACACTAATGCATTAGCACTATTTAGTAATCGTCTTTTCATTGCAAAACCTTCACCCACATTCACTTAACGGGAAGGCCGTCCAGTGGGAAATCACTAAAACAAAATAAATAAAACTTAAAACTGCAACATAATAATAATTAACTAAATACTTAACTAAGGTTCCAATAAAAATAGGCGTAGAATTCACTTTATACTTATACAAGTAGAAAAGGTCTCGCCTTACTAATAAACAAGATTAGACAACCACTAATAAAACAACTAAATGAAAAAGCATTGTAAATGATCGTGTTCCAATAAGTTCCGAATGACGATTCGATTTAGAATTTCGCAATGAAAGATGACAAACCAAGCACAATGAGATGTAGAATATAAATACACGGCCGTTGTTCTCCTTTTCTCTCCAAGCACATTTCAATAACAAGAGAAAGGGACAACGGATAGCCAAGTAATGTTCTAGAATGGTCGACGCGATCACACTGATTTAACCACTCATATAAATAAGCCATCATAACAATTATGAGATTCTCATTCCAAGCATACATGTTATTTTTAATTTTAACAATTTAATTACAAAAGAATACTGATTATTCAAAAAATTCAGCGCAGCAACGATGTTACAACAATCATACGTCACAAATACATATAAATAATATTATTATGCTACACTAAAATGTTCCTTATCACCACAAGATAAGATACACAAGCGGTTTGCAGTTCAACTCTGGGCGTTTTGGCATCGAATCTACACTAAACAAGCACCATGTACTGAGAAACTAAAATAAAGTTATTATTATTAGAAATGCTAAAAGATTTATTTAGAATACGCTTTTATTCATTTAATTCTTTTGTCTACAGAAACAATATTAAAATAACTTTCGTGAATTATATTATGAAATTTTCACGCACCGATTGTTGGTGGAAGCACCAACAGGTTTCGACCCTAATCGAGGGTCTTTTTCAAGGGGGAATGCGATCCGCGCTACAATAACATAGCACCCAACACATAACATAACACCCAACAGTCACATACAGTCTTGATCCCACACTAGGATTTCGGGGAAAAAAAATCCTGAAATCCCCTGAATAAGACCCTCGATTAGGGTCGAAACCGGTTGGTACTCCCACCAACATACGGAACATGAGAAATTTCCCGTTTAACAAAATTAAAACAATATTAGTTATAAATTCAGACATGATTGTGGGTGCTAGTGTGATTCAAATACCTTGCTAATAGGAATAGGTGCCGTTGTAAGTAGGATGAGAACATTTATTGAAATGTGATATTAATATAACTATGAGATCATGCGAAAGGCGCGTATTACTCATGTGCGTTCTTCGTTATACGAGCAGCGTATTTGCAAAACTAAATTGTAGCTAGTAGACGACAGAGCATTGCTTAAGACGTCACCTGTAGCTAGCAAAAGGGCGCTTTAGTTTGCTTCTAATTTGGCTATTATTTCTTCTAACTCCATGATACTTTGTACTCATGATCAGTACACTAATATAAACAAACTAATATACCAATGGGGGGCAAACTTTCTTAATTGGGGGCCAGAAAGTTTAAGAAATTTCAGAGGAGGGCCAGAGTTACACGAAAAATGCATTTTATGTTGAATTTTTAACCGATTTCAAAAAAAGGAGGAAGTTTTCAATTCGGTTGTATTTTTTTTATGTTTGATATCTCATAACTTCATCATTTATAAACCGATTTGGGAAAAAACTTTTTTATTTGATAGGACATTACTTCCAGACAGGTTAAATTTTTATCAAAATCCAGTTTTGATGATGATAGTCTAGCTGTCTATTATTCTACTAAGTACCTAGAATCTGCTTTATACTTCTGCATCGTCAAAATATTATTATCGCGGGCCATATACTAGGTATTCATGTCAAACGACCGTCTCGGCGGGCCGGATTAAATGCTTTCACGGGCCAGAGCTGGCCCGCGGGCCGTACTTTGCCCACCACTGATCTAGACTAATATCTTGATATTATATGGTTACCAAATCATAAATAATCTAGATATTAGTGCATTGACTGATTGTGTATAAAATTTCATGGAGTTTGATGAAATAATAGCCAAAATAGAAGCAAACTTCAGTAAGCTTCTCTTAAGAACTTGAGAACTAGTTAGAATGTTATCGTCATTGCTTCTTTGAATAGTAGTCTAAAATTCGAGCTAAGAAATGATTGCACACATCTGAGGTCCAATTCTTGTAATAAATCAAAATAAAGTTCGAAACGCGTTCCGATCTAGTGTCGATGTGTTAAATATCAGAGGCCCAATTCTCTAATTTCAAAACATTCAATTCGCAGTATAATCTCGTCTCAGTCGCACTGTCAGCTGTCACCTAACTATATAGTAATTATTGTATACGCGAAGATTAAGTAATAGTTACTATACGAGACAATGCGACTGACACGGGATTATATTGTGACCGAGATGTTTTAAAATTAGTGAATTGGGCCTCAGAAATGGTATTCTCCTAACTTAAAATACAACACGGTAATGTGATTATATCGAACAGAGACCTAAACTTGAACGATTCAAAGTATATTCGATAATTTTATCTTAAATAGACAGAGTTTCTTTTTACTCTTTCCAATTATATATAACTATCCTACTCTTAAGGTAGTCACCGTGAATCGAAAGTAGACTAAATTGCTACTAAGAGGGAGCAAAATACCAACTTTCTGTCAATTCACAATTCAGTCTCGATTCGGTCAACTTTCAGTGTAGTTTTAAAATAATTAAGAGAATTGAGCCTCTGGATTTTGAATGAGATGTATTCTATTGTGTAGTTTTCTTTCGTCTCAATAAAATCCATCACCTCTTAGTCCGAATCTTGTACTATAATGGAATTAAATCAACGCAATACAAATGTTAACTGACCTTCACATCAGAGATGGTCTAACAACGGCACCGCCCCCCCACAACCCCCTACGCCCTGAACAGCACAAACCGGTACGCGTGTCGCTACCTGTGGAACAGCAGGTCGGGCCGGTAGTACACAGCCACGCCCAGCAGCACGGTGGCGGCGGCCAGCAAGCCTCGTCGTGAGGTTAGCCGCGCCAGCGCGCGCAGCCAGCCGCGAGGGGGTCGTGCGCGAGGGGCCAGCCGCCGCCGGCGCATGCGCTCCTCGTCAAGGCGCCGTTGCTCCTCTCTGCAGAAAATAAATTCGTTGGGAATGATTACAGGTAGGGCCATCATTATCAAAACGTCGTTATAACCGTTTCGTTAGTAGTAGAACTTCTTGTGAAAGAGTTCGTCTGGGACCTATTTCTGCCACCAAGCAGTAGTGCTCGCATTGTTTCGGTTTGAAGGGTACGGGTGCCGGTGAAATTACAGGCACATAAGACTTTTCATCTTCATGTCTCAGAGTCGGCAGCGAGCTTGTGTACCTCTGGTGTTGCAGGCGTCCATAGGCTATGGTAACTGCTTTCCATCAGGTGGGCCGTAAGCTTGTTTGCTTGCCAAGTAGTATAAAAAAACCATCATTATCATAACTTTGTTACAAGCCTCGTTTGTGCGATGTCAATATTGTCATAGAATATAATCAGTAGAGCCGTGTTGGCGCAGTGGGGGGTACATTCACCAAACCCCCCACTGGGCAAGTGTGGTGGAGGAATATTCGAATTGCAGCAGTGAAAACATGTTATCATCATCTGCATAGGGCTGCACTGCTGGACGAAGCTTCCCCTATGGAATATAATGCGGATTGGTGATCGCGGTACTCATTTTGAGTACTCAAGTGAATGCTGCCACCCGTCCCTTGGTATAATGCACATACCGGGCGTAAAAAGACTACTCCCGAAAACTGAAACAGTGCATTCAGACCATGATTCTGAAAAGATTTAAAACTGAAACAGTGCATTCAGACCATGATTCTGAAAAGATTTAAGCCGAAAAAACACAAAAAAAATATGCTCACTTTTGGTCTGCTTTTTTCGTGTTTTCTTTTAAATATCCATAAACTATCGTTAAAGGAGCACAAAAACCTATTTTCCATCATTAAAAACACGTTAATAAATAAAAACATCAAAAAAAGCAATGAAAACCACATGAGAAATATTGGCCGTACGGGTCGATCAGCTGACCGGGAGCGTTGAACTCGCGCGGCCGGAATAAATGCGTACATTGCTGGCTGACAAATACGAAACGAAAAAAAAAAGGTTTTCTCCGGTATGAATCACCTCTCAGGCGAAAGCTATTTTATATAGCTACGATATAGGTAGCTTTACCGGTACCTTCAGTATTCGGGAGCGGTCTTTTTACACCCCGTATATCTTCTTTGCTTCACAGTAAAGTTACTAGCAATAGCGCTGTTTTAAATATACAAAGAAAGTTGTATGATAACTCACTCTCTCCTCTCTAACGCAGCTACTTCTTTCTCTAGATCAGTCGGGTCGTTCTCTTCGTACAGCTTCTTCGCGCTCACCAAGATGTCTTCAAACGGCAAGTCATCCGGTAGCTGGAATGTGCAAACAACAATCGTACAAATGTGAATACTCGAAATTTTAGAGAATTCAGCTCCATCGTCAAGCTTTAGGGCAATGCCACACGCATCGGGCTGGGGAGACGAGGTGGGGAAGGGAGCTGCGTTAAAACGACGGAGCGGCAGCGCAGTATTTAATAGCATATCGAAGCATAGCATGGCTGCGTTGACGCAGCGCCGACGCAACGCTAATATGGCATTCAGTGCGTTGAAATTATGTGATGCCACACGGGCGTTGTGGTTGCTTTGTGGTTGCGACGGTGCAATGCAACCACAACGCCCGTGTGGCATCGCCCTTAGAGTCTAAAGCTTCACGATGGAGCTGAATATCGGCATTCAAAGAATCGTCTATCGTCTCTATTGTATTTTTTTTTATGCTACTTGGCAAGCAGACAATCTTACGGCCCACCAGATGGAAAGCAGTTACCGTAGCCTATGAACGCCTGTAACACCAGAGGCATCACACGCGCGCTGCCGACCCTGAGACATAAAGATGAAAAGTCTCATGTGCCTGTAATTTCACCAGCACCCGTACCCTTCAAACCGAAACACAGCAGTGCGAACACTACTGCTTGGCAGCTTGGTGGTAGTACTTCCCCGGACGAACTCTTTCACAAGAAGTTCTACTAAAAAAACAAACATTTTGTCATTTTTTCATACAATTTCTCAGCCCAGCCCTTTTCCCTGATGTGTTTGGATAGTCTTAACTGCATTCTTTATAAGCCTGTTTACGTCCACTGCTGGACAAAGCCTCCCCTATTGAATACAATACGGCTGAATAGATGGCTGAGATGCAAGAGGCTGCGGGTTAGATTCCCGCTGCGGAACAAATGTTTGCATGATCTGCAAATATTTGTTCCAGGTCTGGGTGTTGTGGTACCATGGTACTCGTAGTTCCTGATACCCACGACACGGAGAATCCTAGTGTAAGATCAAGGACTATGTATATGACTGTTGGGTGTTATGTTATGTTCATATTAGTATAGATAGTGTGTTCATAGCAACACGATATTATTGGAAAAGTGGCAGAAGAAACTCACCCTTGACAATAAGCAGTGCAGCATCGCCATATCACACTCGCAGGTGTACACCTCGAGCGCGCGGTGCACGACCAGCGCCGCCGTCACGTACACCGGGAACATGGGCGGCGCGCACAGGAAGTAGTCGTACAGCCGCACCACATCCGCGTAACGCTGTAGACTGTGCCCGAACCACGTCAGGTACCACGGCAGCGCGAACATCGTGCCCACGCCCGCTCTGCGACAAACAACGCAACGAAACTGCTAAAAATATGTTATGCAACGTTATGCGTCTATGTATAGTTTTTGTTATGATACATATTAATCTATCAAATATATTTAATTTGCTTATTGAATAATGTAATTTAAAAAAAAAACCTATTCTAGGTAACTTGTAGTGTCTTAGTATAGACTTACTTACCCTGTGTGTAAATATGCTTATAATAATATACTATCTACTTTTGAATTATTTTGTACACTACCTTGAAATTGTTTTCCACATACACAAAGGTTAGCTGGAAGAGAATGCTCTCTAGCATTAAGTTCAGTATGTACAGTACTTTTAAGTTGAGTAGTAAATAATTGTCTATTTATCTATCTAATAACTAGCAAGCGCAGCGTGCTGTCTTAATTCAGTGAGGCGAAATACTGTTAAGATGGAGAGTGCAGCAATCATTAGGTTCTCTTTGTTCTCGAGGCACAAGACAGGCGCTTTCCACCTGTAGTAAGGATCACCAAAAACAAACCAAACCGTGTTTGTTGCCCTGATTCGTCTAGGCTTGGTTGCGTTGGAACAGGTGTAATTTAAGTTTTTAATAAGATTCATAATGAAGCTTGTGTGCAATGCCACGAAGAGTGCGTCCTAGGTGGACGTGACTAAAGAGGTATTGCATTTGTAATTTATTTATTTATTTTACTAAGACTAATTTAATTTAAAATAAAAAGACAAGTCTTTACTATTAAAAACAGTTGAAATGGACTCGGGTTACCGCCAAATGTACCGCCAACCCGCTCCATACAAAACAAAGTTTGCTCCTCGTTTAGATATTAATTAATTTGAGTGAAATTTTATAGTCACAATCTAGAGACAAATATCTATGCTTGTGGTTTGTCAGATTTCCATTAAATTGTATAGGATCAAACTAGCATGGGTCTAAACAAGATTCCATACAATCCATACGATTTCCATACAAATTTTTAAGTTGGTTTGATTTGGAAACCATATATTTTTATAAGAACCTGAGAAACCACAAGTCTAGATATTGATCATATTTACAAAATTTTATGCAACTTGCATTGTGTTGTAGCGGGCGATGCAAACTCACTTATCCAAGTATTCAGCCAGTTCCTTCTCGGCGCGCGCTACGACCGGCAGCATGTAATTGAGCAGGTGCTGCGTTGGCTGCATGGTGACCTGCATGAAGGGCGCAAGCGGCGCTCCGGCGCCGTGCGACAGGCGGCACAGCAACGGGAAAGACGCGCGCGAGCCGCACACCAGCAGCAGCGTGATCGCCACGTCGTGATAGCCCTGAAAACGTACAACATCTATGTATATAGACATATATTATAAGTGTGTATGTATGTATGTGTGTGTATGTATATGTGTGAGTATGTATGTATGTGTGAGTATGTATGTATGTGTATCGATGTATATGTATGTAGCAGGGATTATGCGCGAGCTCTTAGAGAATTTATGTAGGGAGATGGCATGCTCAACTTCTAGTACTAAATTATTTCTGCCACTTTTTGGGGGAGGCGAGGTAAACACGTACAGCACACATTTACTTACTCACGCACACTCATGCAGAAAGTTGAGGCGTCTCTATAAACGCACACGGAAATAAAAGCTGTCACACTAACATAAAACAAGCACACAAATAAATTATTTGTGTAATTACACTATTGGTTAGTTACACACTAGCGCAAAAACTAGAGATGGGGTGTAAAAGACTGAATGATATTAAGATTATTCATTGTCTATGGATCTACTCTGTGGATGTATGTTTATTATGTTTGAATGGGTGAATAGATTCATATTGATCAAAAGTAATCGCGTAACAAACATACAAAAAAAACATTAATGCGACTTGAGAACCTCCTGCTTTTTTAAGTCAGTTAAAAATTGATTTTTAGGATTTAAGAGGTCACCGGTGGGACGCGTACGTTCTTTTGCACGCGAACGAAGTTTGCTTCTATTTTGGCTATTATTTCTTCAAACTCCATGAAATTTTGTACTCATGATCAGTACGCTAATATCTAGACCCGTAGTGCGTTGGTTTCTTATACAATTATATGGTTTTCAAATCACACGCATCAGGCATGTATGATCTGCAAATATTTGTTCCGGGTCTGGGGTTATGGTACCATGGTACTCGTAGTTCCTGATAAGCACCTACGATACAGGGAATCCTAGTGTGGGATCAAGACTACGTATCGTATGTGACTGTTGAGTGTTAAAAAACAATATTTTGGCTCCTGCTCGGAATGGATGTAAGGTTGGGTCCCGTGGTACTAAGGAGCTTCTCTTCATTGACATGGCCATCAGACAGAAGGTCAGGAGGAGCAAAGGAACCTCTCGGCTGCCTGTATTGAAAGGCCTATGATTCGGTGCCACATAAATGGATTTAAAAATTATAAGCTGGGATTAAGACATTTTATTTTGCATTGTTTTAATGAAAATATAAGCTATTGGTTTTTAAAATGGGTCAATTTATTGTTAAGAAAATGTATTTTCGTGTATCTGCCTTTTTCATACGAGACGAGATTCAAATATCCGTATAGGTACTTAAGCATACCTTCCTAATTCCATATTTTCCTATACCTATTCTGATAATGAGAGATTTTCAACTTCGATTAAAAAGAAAAAAAGTAGTTCAAATTGGTTTGATAGATAGCGCTGACTCAACTGTATCAATCAAGGTGCACGCGTACGAAACTATTATTCTAAGTAGTCTGTGGCTATTAGTCATGATATTCTGTTTGTCATTCAGTGGTTTCGTGGTGTTTTTAGAAGTAGGCGAAAATAAATACCACGAGACGAAAATTATTTCTACGTTGTCAATGTTGACATTTCACTTTATTTTGACACTTGACAGTTACGTTACAGAGCAGCGTCATCTATTTTCAATGCTGAAAGCATGATTTGAAACGGCCGTGAAAACCCCTCATTTCATAAAAATCGTTGCAGCCTCTTTCGTTCATTTGTTCGTTCGTTGTTTTCACATCACTTGTCCCCGTACCAAGAAATTACGTATCGTTATTTCTGTCGTAAGCTTGCAGTAAGAAAAAATATTTTACGGTGAAATTAATGGCTTAATTGTGTTGTCAATTACTTAAATGTGATAAGAAACTCCATATTTTGTTAAATTTGATGTTTCCGACCGCCATTTACACGAAATTACAGCACAACCAACAATTTTTAGGAGCTCCGTATAGCGACAGGTATGAACACAGAATGGCGACCGATCGTGGCTAAACTAGTTTTTATAAACTGACACGAACGACCGTTCATGTACTTCGGCAGAGGGGAAAGCGTGTGCTTGCCATCTCCCTACTATAAATTCTCTAAGCGCGAGCTAGATCGCCCATTATCCCTATCTCCCCTTTACCGTTTTGGCAAAAATATTTTATTGATAGGCTTATTGAGTTATATTTGACTACCGCCAACGATTTCGTGCGATCGAGCCACGCTATGGAATCGGCCATCCAAAATCGTTGGACATTATTTAGCTCCACTTGATTTTACACATTAATCACTTGTAATACAGTTCACAATCAGTTACACTAGATTTATAGTTCATAGGTTGCAACACCGCAGCGCTAGTGTTCAAGGCAATGAAGGTAGCTGCACGACGCCTGACGTTCTGAACTGAATCTAATTTCTGTATTGTTATTCAATTTCATTCAGTGAGGTTATCGACGAAAGTTATCTTGAATCATTGGAATTTCTGTTTCCTATTTAATTACCGCTAAATAAAGTGAGAAACTGTATAAAAAGGTGGTTACTAAATGTTGTGTCAATAAATGACTCCAAAAGCGATCATAACGTAAATGCACTGTTTTCCGTGAAGTTTGTGTCTTAGACAAATAAACTGTAAATCTTTGAGTTTGTATTCGTATAATACTAACCAATATGAGTAAACGTGTTTGTGCTAAACATTTTGAGCGTAAGTTTTATGAAAATGATCGCATGAACTGCATTATTGCGTGGCTAACTATGTTCGGCTCGAGGGGCAGAAATTTGCAGTGGGATTCCAAATGGACAAAGTAAGTAAAACCCTTATTTTTAGTAAACTGCATCAACTGTAGTGACTAAATTATCTTTGTACGATGATATCATGAATTGTATTGTGCTTTAGATTTATTTCTAAAACAAAACAATATAAAAAATAGGGATGTGCAATACTATATTGACTATCGATGTTTTGACCTATATTTACAATATTTTATATACAATAAATTTGTGGACTTTTTTTATACTACTTTGCAAGCAAACAACCATACGGCCCACCTGATGGAAAGTAGTTACCGTAGCCTATGGATGCCTGCAACACCAGAGGCTCTCTAAGTATTATGTACAAAGATGACCCTGAGACAAAGATGAAAAGTCTCATGTGCCTGTCATTTCACAACATAACATTAAACCAATGCTAATACTAATACACTTAGAGATATCAGGCCACTGAGAAACTTAACGGACGAGCACATTCTTCCTGATAAGATTAAAGAAATTAAGGTGTCCAACTGTGCACAAGTTTTCAGTGAGAAAATGGCAGCAATGCTGATATTTTATTCCAAATTCGGCACAGTTACCATTACTGAAACCTTGATTTTGAATGTTATTATTGTTTCTAATGTATATTGCAATAATGGTACTCATTTATTTATTTTTTTCCTTTTTAGGTTCAAAAGATTGGGACGAAGAAAATTTGACGATAAGTAACACCGCTGCTCTGTTACTTTTCTTGGATAAGCTCTTTGACAGTGTAAATTCTTCAAAAGAGACCTCTTAAGATAAAGGAAAAATGCGTGTTCCTGTCAGTCAACAGTGGCCACGTCGAGTTTTGGAGAAATGCTATAAAATTGTAAAAAAAAAATAACAAATGATGTTGATATCAATGTACATAATATATAATAGCCTATTAGAAATACATCAACATAGAGATAATTATTTAAAGAATAGATATACCATTATTATTTATACCTAATTATAATTTAAGGAATAAGGACAAACTACATCAACCATAAGTGAGGCTAGCGAAAGTTCAAAGGCAGGGGGATTATTTTAAAATTGTATAATAAATTACCAACGATAATAACAAATTTGGAGCATGTCCGAGTTCAAAAGGAAAATAAAATACTTTCTAGAAGGAATTGCATTATACAGTTTAAGCGAATTCATAAATTTAAATTTGTTGGGCTCGTCATTCATAAATGACCATGAAACTATACTTGCTTGACTCCCTTAATCTCCCATGTGTAACGTATTTCCATTTTGTTGAAATGATTTTTTTATTGTATACTATGTAACTTGCCTAGTGTAACAACCATTGCAACAAGGCCAAATAAATGAATGTGAATAAAACTTACGGCACGCTCCTCGTGGCATTCTAGGGCCTATGTCCAGCAGTGGACTACTACAGGCTGATGATGATTATGATGACAGGTTTTATAACGTTATGTATATTATATAGATTTCAACCATTTTAATTTACGTAGATTATATTCGAGTTACGACCCGACCTGAGTTAAACCCGTTCAAATCTATATAATCATGAATACGAAAGATGATTTCGAAAGTTATGTATATTTTTACTCGGAAATTTATGTAAATATGTAGGTAATGTTTAATAAACAGAATATCAAATCCTTCATACTTTTATTTCAAGTTCAAAAAGTGTACAGCCGAAATGGTAAAAAGCAAGTGTATATCGATGATAGGCGGTACATCACTAGCAAGAGGCAAAAGATAGCACCATATGTTTGTCTCTTTCTAAATGCACACTGGCGACGTCGTGTTGCAAAACGGAACTATATTTAGCGTCCACGGCTGTAATTGGTCCGATTCCTATCTGTACTTTAGTACTATACTTATAAATCTGTGGATCGAGCATCGCGTTTCATAAGTTATTACTAGTTGAATAATTAAGTAATGATGAAAAATGATTGTTGGCTTAGTCTAACGTACCTACAATCGCTGATGCAAAACGTGACACATCAACCAAATCATTTGATTTCTACTACGTACTACTATCATCATTATTATGATCAAAAATTATTTCATCATAATCAGCTGATAGACGTCTACGTACTAATATTTATTCTGTGCGTCTACTGTAATGACGGGATTTGTCATAATCACCACGCTTGGCAGGCGGATTGGTGATTGCAGTATTGGTCTCAACTCAGGTGGATGCTGCTGACCATACCTTGATGTATAGATGATATAGTGCTCTACAATCATTACAGTATTGGCAACTTAAAGTGGCAATGGGCAGGCCATATAGCTTGCAGTACCCCCGGTGGGGCATGAAACTGGTATACTCATCATCATCAGAAGGTTATGTCCACAGTTGGCGTTAGGTCTTTGCAAAAGAATGTCATTAAGATGAAACCACCAACTTCTTGCAATTGTTACAATATCATCAGTCAACCAAATGGTTGACCGTCCTACACTGCGACTTCAGGAACTGTTCAATGAACAGTGTTATTCTTTAGGCTAAGTTCAGCTGAACGCGCGGCGACGCGCGGTTTAAGATTGTAACAAATCAATGTTGCTGTGTACGTGACCGCGCGCACCGCCATGCACCGCGCGTAAGATCTTGAACTGGCGCAAAATCTTATCTTCAATCCTGAGTTGACCGGCGTGGTTTGAGGCGGACGGACGCAAGGAGCCACGAAAACGGAGGAAGAGATATCATACAAAAAGTCAAAGGATGCAATCGACATCCTAAAGTAGTTGATAAATCGATCTTCGTGTAGTCTTAGTGTGGAATATAAAGTCACAAACAGGCTTAAAGAAAGTCTGGCTGGCGCTGAATCGCGCAGCAGCGCGCGTCGCCGCGCGTTCATCTGAACTTAGCCTTAACATAATCTCCAGCATCATTCATATCATATTGTAGGAACGTTTAGGTTCAGTAAAACCATTCAAGAGCTAGGGCTGCCCTTAACATGGTATTCAGATAGACGAAGTTAGGCGCACGACCTAATACAAACCAGAACATACCTAGCATCGGTAATTGCATCATAACATAAACATCTTTACGATTTCAATAAAATGATAACAAGTTAACTGCACATTGTTGTATGTTTGTTGACATACTAACGCATTGCTTAACAGTTAACCCCGGACAATGACACTGGCGTTCTTTATAAACATTCATAAGTACATGAGTGGAATCTTAAGTTCTTATAATTGGTATTCGGCCTGTAGTCTTTTTACAAAAAAAATAACGGTAAAATCAATTGAGTTTGATTTGCCAGTAAGTTTTTGTATAATATATTATCTAACCACAACAAATACTGGGTCATGGTTATCAGATTAGCGCAACGGGCTATAGAGGGAGCTATGCTTAAACTCGTAGATAGTGCTAGAGCAATTTACAAAGGCTGTGTTTATTTATTATTTAAAAGGATCTTGCCGTTTCAAAAAGGCAGCTCGTACCACACCAAAAATAATTGCGTCAAAACAATACCTCGTGTATTATGAGGATAATAAACCGTTTTTGCTTTACCAACAAGCCTTTTTAAGATTCATGACCGTAATTCATAGTTTTTGGGACATAAAGTTTTGAGGTTAGTTTTAAAATAAATACATTCTTTAGTATCTTTTGGGCCTTGGCATGATAAAAAGGATGTTCTGATAAAAAATAACTTACTTCATAAATAGTCTGCATAATCTTAGCACTTACTACTTAGGTAGTTACAATATCCAACATTTTGGTAACATGGTAGGTAGGTACCTACTCGTGATACCCATGACAGATCATACATATACGGATACGGATCACATGGAGATCCTAGTGCGGGATCAGTAACTGTTAAGTACGATCTAATAACTCGATGAGGTATTTAAATATTATTAATAACCAGCTATTAGTGAAGTCAGGAAAGTAGCAAGTATAGGTACAATAAAACATTTCTAATGTACAATAAAACACTAGATAGGTACGTAGCATCATTTTCATTATCATTATAATTTCATCCATTTGACGTCCCCTGCTGGACATAGGTCTTTCCCATAGAATTTCACAATGAACGGGGTTGTGCCGCCCCTATCCACTGACTTCACGCGAACATTAACAGTGTCGTTGATTCGTCGAGTGGGGTATATATAGGAAAATAAACGATATTATAAAAAAAGGCATGATGTTCAAAAGCCAATAAATAATAATAAAAGAAAAAAAAGGTGGTTCCAAATATTTATGCATGCAAAACACACACTATGGTGACCAATGCTAGGTTCAGGTACACTTTCAGAATTCAAGGGCGTTGTTTCTTGTATTTAATATGAAACATTCATGGCCTAGTATTTTATCAGGGGTTAACTGTAACAAATTAATGTTTATACAATCAATATCTAACAATAAACTAAAATCCTTATTTTATTTTAATGCAGATAGTACAAACAATACTTACGGGGGGGTGTGGGCTCAATCCATGATCAGAGGCCCAATTCTCTAATTTTAAAACATTCCAGTCACAATATAATCTCGTGTCAGTCGCACTGTATCGTATAGTAACTACTACTTAATCTTCGCGTATGCATGCGAAGATTAAGTAATAGTAACTATATAGGTGACAGCTGACAGTGCGACTAAGACGAGATTATACTGCGAATTGAATGTTTTTAAATTAGAGAATTGGGCCTCAGATAATCCACATTGATCACAGCGTATGTCATGCCTCAAGGGCATGACATGTATCCGTAAGTTTCGCAGCACTAATGCCAAGTATGATGACCTGGGTTCATCAAAGCAATCATCCATCGCAAGTTGAGATGCATTATTTCTAGTTTCTAGTTAGTTTGAGTAAATCGAGTATACGTATTTTAAAAAAGCCGCTGTCTTTCACAGAGCTATCCTGTCATGAATGATAATGTCATCTGTGAGTCTTACGTAGTCATTATTCTGAGGTATTACGTATAGTAATTGCATCCTCTTTGTTTGTGAGCATAGACTATACCTACCTGCAATAATTTCTCTTTGTGAGGTTCATTGCCAAGCAATGGCACCGTCACCGCACGGAAGTAAACAATACAAAATCCAATTTAACTTCATTTCAAGATCACGGGTTCATGTAAATCAATCGAAAATGTTTACGTAATTTAAAAAATATGGGTAATTTTATGAAATACATTTGATTTTGACGCAATTGGTACTAGCTCTCGGCGAGATCCTTTATTAGATTTTTTTTTTCACTTTTTGTTTGATATTTAAATGTGTGTCAATATTAGTTCCAAGTAGTGTAAAGCTGTAACTGTGTTTTAAGAAGATATATGTCATTGAAAGTAGCTTGTACATTGAGGATAGGTTTTTGGTGTAGTCGAAATTCCATTACCTAAGTAATTTACCCTGGCTTATAATTTATGTATTTGTATTATAATTTACATGGGTTTGTCCTTCACAAATACTTAAATGGTATTGTCCTCACCTGGTAGTATTTCAAATGTGGATACTTCATGATGACTCGCAGAATGAGAACTGTGAGCTGATCCTGCAACGCCACTCTCTGTAGGTACGGGATGCCAGGCGGGAACCGTTTCAGGGACCGATTCACATCCAAAACCACCTGGTGATGAAATAAACATCTAATATTGAAACATTTACAACTTGTCTTGTCACAATTATTTACCTACCTACGTAATTATATAAAATCACGCATAATGGACCATCCATAGAGTTCGAATGCGGAAAAGGGAGTTCTTTAACATTCATTATATTAAATAATATGTTTTTAGAGTTCCGTACCCAAAGGGTAAAATGGACCCTATTACTAAGGCTTCGCTGTCCGTCTGACCATCCGTCCGTCTGTCACCAGGCTGAATCTTATGCACAATGATAGTTAGACAGTTGAAATTTTATGATGAATGAGATGATGTATTTCTGTTACCGCTATAACAACAAATAATAAAAAAAAGAATAGAATAAATATTTAAGGGGGCTCCCATACAACAAACATGATTTTTTTTGCCGTTTTTATAGATAATGTTACGGAACCCTTCGTGCGCGAGTCCGACTCGCACTTGGCCGGTTTTTATTTTTATATGAACCAGGAAAACCTATGACCAGGAAAAATATTTTTTTTTGTATTATTATTTATTTAGGTATTTGTACAATCTGCAGATATTTGTTCAGGGTGTTCACTGTTCAGGGTATTTTTCTATGTATAATAAAAAATATCTATCTATGTAATGTTGTTGTATTAAGTATATCAGTTATCTAGTACCCATAACACAAGCTCTGCTTAGCTTGGGGCTAGATAATGTTGTGTAAAATGTCCAGCATTTATTTATTTATTTATAATACACATGCAGCTCTTGGAGCTGATTCATGTATATCTTAGTCCTTGTCAGAGCACTTTAAATGTTTTTCCAGCCTATTTTTGAAAGATTTCACTGATGGGGCACTGACCACTGAGTCTGGTAACCGGTTCCAAGTCTATACAACAGCTTTGATATTAAGCATATAAACTATGAACAATACCACAAATTCGAGGATACTCGCTGAAGCTGCAGAGTCAGCCAGATACTAGCAATCCAAGAAAGCACATTGCACAAGCAACTGTAACCCCAGAGACAGTGACAAGTGCTCCATCAGTGAAATCTGCTAAAAATAGACTGTATACACATTTAGTGCACTTCAGCTACTTTTATGCATCACACACATTGTATCAAAATTTCACACTGCTACCGTTACATAGCGTCAATTTATATACTCTTAGTTAGTAGAATGCTGGCTCTTTCCACCCACACACACACAGACTTTATGTTAGTATACACGGTTGATGGGATATGACATTACTGACATAAATGTTTACAGATAACTAACATGTTACAGCACCAAGTTTATAGAAGTCATCTCATAATGTATTGGAAGTTTTTGTATCAATGATCGGGCACTGCCATTGAACATACTAACAAACTATCAAGCAATATCTATACAGATATAAATACATAGGTACAATTAAAATCTTATCTTAGAATTAATTTTGATGAAATTTAGATGTATATCTTATACATGTTTTTTTTGTTGTTTTCTATGATATCCGCAATCAGCTGGCGGGCTAAAGGCGGATGGGTGGATAGGTTCTTGACGTTTGGGATCCAGACTCATCAGTCCTTCTTCCCACATTATAGCAGGTTATCCAAGACAAGGTTCTCTTACAATATTAAATAGACAAACAAATATATAGTACCAATTAGTAGTATATAGTAGTATATAGTATATAGTACTCCTCTCCAACAAGTTCCGAACACCGAACAGAAAGAGGTCTTTCTGTTCGGCGTTCGGCGAGGCAACACGGCTGCGGAGTTTTTGCAGTAGTGTGTCTTTGTTGTTCTAGAACGCAGTAAGCCTACTGTTTCCTGAGGATGTTTCGTTGAGAGGCGAAACACGTGTCAAATTCTTTCAGAGTTTTCGTTGGAGAGCAGCGGAATTGTTAATATATATTTGTTCATCTATTTTATATTGTAGAATGGATTTCCGCAAAGTCACGCTTGAATCAATTAATTATTATGGTTCTCTTAAACCGCCTTGTGCCACTTGAATTTATAATCAACGTCCTTGCGAGCAGATTGGCATGACTTTTGAGGCAACACACATAGTTTTAAAAAATGCAGCATTTACTTTATATTTAAAATAGAAATGATCCCTTTACCTGATTGTATTCACTGTGTGTTGAAAGTTCATCTAAAGACGGAGGCTCAGTCATTTCTTCCAGTGTCACTCCAACAAGTAAAGGCCAAATCTTTCTCCGGAACTCATCTGTTAATAATCAGAAATAATGTTAAATTGAAATCTAGACTATTGCAAACAGTGTTATTGTAGTTTGAAGGATACCAACCACTAATAAGACCTCCTTTACTTGTTGCAAAGTTCTGCCATTGCTCCAAATTCACTGAATCAGGGTCTTGTAAGCATTTCTCGATCTCTTTCCTTTTCTCGGTAATGTCAGGGTCCTCATAATCGAATTCTGAAAGGAATTGAGTACCTTTAGATTTATGCAACGTACCAACATTCACTCACAGTACGTAAAAAAGTACCGAACTGATTATCAACTGCAAGCTACAAAATCTCCAGTATATGGCGGAGCTATAAAGTGAGGAAGTAATTAGAAAGTATTAATAATTGATTACAAATACCTTGGTCGAATTTCAGCTCGGAAGGCGTAGATATGTCATCAATGTTTTTGGCGTGATTCAATTCGATGGGCGGCTTTTTCAGCGTTGGAGAACAGTTTCCATTTGAATTACACTTATCGCCGATATCAGCATCCGTATTATTAGAATCCATTGTGGAAAACTAAAATATAATCCAACGAAAACATTACACCATCTTCCGAGCAAGTGATTTTGTGTGTAATTTGTTTGACATTTAACATTTATGACATTTATTTGGTCTCATGTCATTTTTTTTCCTTTCGGTCAGGCTATAGTCTGAGACCATACCACTATCAATTGTCAAAATCGACGAATACCGATGAATACGTAATACCTACGGAGGTAAGACGTATGGCATGGCATTGTATGTTAGTTCTGAAATGAAGCGCGAAATCAGTCTGTCGCAACTAAAAGAAAAAAAAAAAGATTGTATGAAACGCAGTAGAATTTTAATGGTGACCATTTTTATCTCACTCACTTCCTCTATCTTTCTCGTTCTTTGATGACCAGTGAGTCACATTCTCACATTGTCAGTTTGTTTCTCTGTTTCTCTTAGATAATATTGCGAAATATTTTATTATTGTGGTCTATTAATGCTAGAATACGTTTATGTGTGTTGCTTGCTTCTAATTAATTTCTGTGAATATGAAGTACATAAATTGTGAAATATGCGGCTTACAATCAGATAGAAAAAAACGGCACAAAACTTTTTTATGGCCAGGTTTCCTCTGGATGAAGTCCGGTGAGTACCTACCTAGGTTATTAGATAAATTATCAGTCCTATACCTACTTCCCAAAATATCATAATCCCAAGCATTAATAATTTTGATTCTGAATGATAGTGTGGTGAACGATATCTTCATTTATAAATATCGATAATCGATACTTTTATTTTTTAGGTGTAAAAAATTGGTGAAATTACTAAATCTTTCATCATCAACCCAAAGAAGTCTGCAAAGAACTGCTGGACATAGGCCTCCCCCATAGACTGCCACGATAAAACACTTAAGACACTAATTGTAGCACATGTACATTTAAGATGCTTATAACCTAAATGTTATGGGTGAGCCTAAGGTTGTCTGGAAGAGATCGCTCTTTAGCGCTAAGACTGCCTGGTAAATGCCGAAAATAAATGTTATGTTTTACTTTATGGCGTTTTTTTTGTACACAAATCCAATAAACTGGACCTTGTGCCACTGGTTTTGTTTTAGTGGTGCTAAAACAAAACTGGTGAAAATAATAATACAAAAATATTAATTCAAACTCTTGGTAAGGTCATTCATCAATATCGATAGATTTTGAATACTGGCTGCACATCACTATTCCATTTTTGTATGTTGGTAGAACTGATTGTTTTGTCAATCGTCCGTCATGTTGGCTTTTTGCGGTATTTGTGTTTTGACGACAGTAATTTTTTTTACTCTTTGTCCCGTCTCTTCTTACGTATAGTTCTCTTTGCGCGAAATGTCAAAATTTGTAACCCAACCTGATTGAATTTTTGTAAAATAAAATTCGTAAAATATATAAAAAATATTACTGCACAATGGATATAACTGATCATAATCGCGATGAAAAAATAAGGAAAATTGAAGACATCATAGATATCCAAAAAGCCAACGGAAATTTTTCCATGCGACAAGTAGCCTTCAACCTACCCTCCCATCCTTCGGATTCCGCGAGCAATGTCTCAGCAAGCTTAGCAAAAAGTTTAGAATCTGGTTTAACCACAACTAAATCTGATGGAACAGAGAAAAATAAACTGAAGAAAGCAAGGTCAAAACGACATTTTAAAAGTCCCATGCCTGATGTGATCTCATGGCCTAGCGACTCGGATATCACCGTGCTGAGAATGAAGCTTTGTCTAAACAAAGATATCAAAGAGAAAGTCGGTAATATAATTCCTGGAGATGGTCTCCATCAACCTGATGGTTCCTCAATGGTGAACTTGGCTACACTCATACGCCAGTCACAAACAGCGTCAAAGCACAGCATCAATGTCGAAGAATATTTGCTGCCATTGACTTCTTGGGAAAGGGAACCTGAAAATAAAAACCAGATCGCTGAGGAGACGAGTTCTGAAAACGTTTCTCAATTTAACCAGGAGTTAGGAGTAGTTGATGTATTGTGCATTCAACAGAATGATGAAAAAATTTGCGTTAACGATAGCGAAATGCAATCACAATCCACAAAAAAGTCGAAAATCGCGAGATTTCTTCGCTTGTACTTTTGCCCATGTTGTAGTTGCCTTTACAAAATGGAAAATATGAAAATACGTGATGGATGAGCTGACTATTCACTAAATACAGAACCTACGGGTTGATCACACACTTCCGGTATAAGGCTATATGGTTGGATATCAGGGTTCTCTTATTTTAACTATGAAATTGTGAAGTGTGTTCTTGGTCTGAATAAAATACAGAATTTACGAACTGAAGCTTTGGTAAGAACAAAGCACTGCCATTAGGTATTGCTATTTCGAAACAATAGGCTCTTTGCCAATCATGTACCTATCTACTAGGTACTAGAGCACAGTTGCCTACCTAGGGAAGTACTATACCTACTTAGTAGGCAAGGTACAATTTTCAGTAAGTACCTATTGGATAGGTGTAGGTACGAGATGTTCCCATAGTGTAAATCCCATTGACATATATATTACTTTATCAATGTTTGATCCCCTCAATATTATATTTCGAAAGGAATCAAAGTAAATCTAGTTCAATCCTTGGTAAGGATGTGCACTAAGACGCAATCAGAAGTCTTATCAAAGTAGGTACCTAGGTATCAAGACATTAATACAGTAATTTTATTTTACAAGTCAAAAACTTTATTTTGTGGTCCTGATTTAAATACAGGATTTTTGTGCTAAGTCTGATGCAAAACAGGTATACCAAACATTATTCTGTTTTTAGGGTTCCCTACCTCAATAGGTACCAACGGAACCATTATAGGATCACTCAGTCAGGTGTCTATCTGTCACAGATTATTTTCTCAAAATCTACTGGACCAAAAAAGTTGAAATTTGGTAGGTACATAGTAGGAAGTGACCTAATCACGGACGTAGGTACCTATAGCGTAACAAAACGAATTATTGCGGGGATTAAAATGGTGAGGCAAAATAAAAAATAAACTAGTGTCAAATGTATTATGCGACATAACATTAAATGAAAGAGCTCGAGAAATACCAATGTGTTTTTTATTATTTTTAATTTTTTTAGTTTAAAAGATATTTGGAAAAAAATCGATTGACCATTCCTCTATCCTCTATCAACTATCCTTTCCACTAACTCAGAAATTACTGAGTATAAGAAATGAAAAAAAATTGGAATATTAGGCTTCACTCATAGTTTACAGGAAAACCTAAATAAAAATCCATTACCATGGGTAATGGAAAATACTCGTAATGAGAAAATGCGTATAAAATTGTATTGATTGACAAACAAGTTCATTTGTCTAGTGATTACTATGGTAGCCAATTGTACGGAACCCTTCTATGCGAGTCCGACTTCCTGCTTGACTGTTGAAGGTATAACCACTGAATAAGTATAACAAAATAATTCAACGGTTGGTACCTACCTATAGAGATGCGTAAAATGAATGAACCTGCCTACCGAATTTATTATACCTACTACAAACCTTCGGTTAGTACAGACGGAACAGCTGATTGGTTACCCCCGTTTCACAGATTTAATAATAGCTAGGTACTACGTCCCGCGTGCCTAAAATTGGTAGACATTGAGGGAAATTTAGGTTTGTGCTAATTTTATACCAGTTCAAGAAGGACTCGCGTGGAGAGGGTTCCGTACAAGTAGGCTACCATGGTAAACACTAGGCTAGACCAATTAAACTTAGTTATTAGTCAATCAACACATTTTATACATATTCTCCCTCAGTAAATATTTTCCTTTTCCCGTAGGAACTTAAAGACTCTTAGTATTTTTATTTAGGTTTTCCTGTAAACAATGATTGAGGCCCAGTAATCCGTATTTTTTCAACATTTTTGTCTCAGTAGTTTCGGAGATAGGGTAATAATTATAATGTTATTATTATTATATAAGTTCGCATTTTTTGCAGCCCTAGCCTCCGACCGCTTGGGCCTTGCTCCGCGGCCGGAGGTTTCTCGTTTTGAGATATATTTTTTACTATAAAGTTTTTTATACTATTATGTTTTTGTAGATAGACCTTTATAGTAGAAAATGTAGTATTTAACGAGATTATAAATAAATTAGTGAAATAATAATAATAACAATAATCGTAAATTTTCGCATATTTTCTATCTTTTAAACTAAGCATTAAACAGTTATCATTTTTATTTTATTTATTTTAACGAGTTCTTTCATTTGATATGACGCATGCAACATTTGACAAGTTATTTTTTGAATTTTCTAGTTTCTGATTTCGGGGGTTAATACCGGCAGGCGGTATTAACCCCCGAAATCAAAATTCGTTTATTTACGCTACACGTCCGTGATTGGAGTACCTTAATCTATAAACACAACGGGGGGGAGGTAGCCAAGTAGCTTTGCGGTCTGTACCAACCCTACCTTCCGATTTGTGAGTCAGGTTGGTATATTTTTTCTTTGGTTTTGCTCTCTACCTCTAATAAAAGGTTGTCCTAATACATTTGGAAGAATGGATGATAAATCGTTGGCTTTGGTTGATTAGATTAAGAATACAAAATAAAAGCTCGCATTTTTTGGAAGGAAGCGAGTGAGCTCGTTGGTGCGCTTACTCAATATTGAACTGGGGTGCTATTTTTGAATGTGATCGAGTGACTAAACGTCAGTATTTCCAAATTTCTATATATTGAAACTCATTGATGACTACCATTCTTATACCTATGATATCAACACAAGTGCCTCCTCCAGAACATTATCTTGAAAAACGGTGATTTGCGGCCTTTTTGATGATATTTAATCACTCAGTGACACTTAGGCGCGGTTTCCTCTGGGACCCCTCCATTTAGTGATCGGAACCGTGAGCTGCAGGGCTATTCTAAAACGTCGGAAACGTTTCCGATCGGATTCGTTAGTTTTTCATTTCGATGTGGTAAGCAACTAAAACAATTTTATAACAATTTTCTCTAGTAAAACACAGTAATATACAATATATATTGTTTTTTACGTTTTTTACTGTGTTTACGTGAGAAAATTGTTTCAGTTACTTACCACATTGAAATGAAAAACTAACGAATCCGATCGGAAACGTTTCCGACGTTTTAGTATCGCCCTGCAAATCAAAATGAGCCCAAACACTGCCGGCTACTATTAATCATTGGAGAGTTCTGTTGTCCACCTTTCTCCATCATCAGATCAGCTCGCCGTCACCATAATATTGTGCTATCATCTGAACTTGACAGGTATGAAAAATTTCAGCTTATTCAGTTGGGTGGAACTGGTTCAAAATTTAGTTTCAAAATGTGTCCCACACTAACTATGATACATATACCTATTAACAGGTCAAGTTGTAACAAAAATAATTGATACCCAGACACCGTTAAATTTCAGTAGAGTCACACCGTAGCGCCTTACCATTTCAGTAGAGGGCTACGGTATCAAATTACTATTTCAGTAGAGTCACACCGCGTAGCGGCCGTGCCATTTCAGTAGAGGGCTACGGTATGAAATTACTATTTCAGTAGAGGCATGCTGCACTATGTTATATCAATAGGGTCACACCATAGCACCGTGCTAACTGCTATTTGAATTGAGGCCTATTTAATTAATTTGCTATAGTTACACGATGTACCGTGCTTTAACGGTTGAGTCCCACGGTAGCAACATGCTATCTAGCGTCGTGAAAAAATAGTATCGAGGTAAAATTCACCTCACTATGATCTCATCGTCCACATCTTATGTTATGCTTTTACAATCATCTATCAGCATCACTTTCGATTTTATAATCGAACAGTTCAATCGATTTATAACCGAGACGCTTCGCATAATTTATTATTCCATACTTCCGAATCAAATTGCTGACAAAAGATTAGATCAAATTTCGAGCAAACAAATTCGCATTTACAGAATTTGTTAGTTTCGCGTAGTGTTGCCAAATGGTTTCATTTTTTGGGTGGTAGAGACTGTTGTTTATTCTGTGTGGGTGCCGCCGCTGCCCACCGCGCGGTGCAAGTTATAAAGCCCGGAGAAAGCACTGCGGCCGAACAGTCACGTCTTGCTCGGCCGTAATATAGCTGTGAGGCCGACTCGCGACCTTTTTTGAAGTGCACAGTGTTGCATTTTTCGGAAAAACTGTTCGGACATGGGAATGAGGTAAGCAACGAGCTTTTTTTTTAATTTAATATAATCTTGATTTAATAAGTATTAGATTTAAAATTAGTTGTAATTTTTTGTGATTGCCTTTCCTACGATTAGGCTACTTGTGTATTAATAGAAACATTGCATGTAAGTAGCATTATAATTTCTAATCAAATAGCAATGACTTGTAAACTGTAAGCTTTCTCAACCTACTACATAAACTACATGAACTAGGTAAGTATTTGTGGAGTCATATATTTTAAGAACATTTTTTCGGAGGAGTAATAAGGGAACTTCTCCCTTTCAAGATAAGGCCACTTTTGTGAAGTGTGTGTTTGTGTAGGTAGGTATGTATAGATGTATGTTGCTAAACAGGTGTAGGTAGTTTTTGATAAAGTGAAACACTTTCGTTTTCAATGTACTGCGTCTAAAAGTTAGTGTAGAGTGATGTAAGATCTAATTACTCTTTATAATCACTGACTGTAATTAATTTTACTGAGCATGCTATTCATTTCTAACCCAATATTTATATGCCTGCCTATCTTTATCTTACTCTGAATAGATAAAAATACCTTTGTTGGTAAAACGGTAATAAAACGAAGAATATAACAATACCTAACAAAGAAAGATCATTATTTTCTTAGTTAGGTATTGTCTTTTTATTTCAGACAAAGGTTTTTTTTTTGTTTAGGTTCTCGGGTAATGAAAGCCAATATACAGGAAAATCTCTTTTTGACTAATTAAAAATTTCCTAAATTAATACTTCCTAATAATTTTAGAAAACATCTTATTTCCTGGCTTAACCAACCATAACTTAGTCCACAAAACGTTTGACTTAATTTAATTTCGAAATGCTGTTTAGCAGAACAAATTAGTTTTGCTGAGAAAATTGTGAAATTGAATTGTCTAAATAATAGGCATTATTTTATCACTGTAGAGCTAAAATTCAAGGGCGTTTTCAGACTTACAAAACAGGTCAAGTGCGTGTCAGACCACGCACAGTGTAAGGTTTTATATAAACAATTAACTAGTCATAGTTTTCTCTCAGTAACTCGAAAATTTTTGATAACAGCATACCTACTTTGAAACATGTACAAAACCTCACTTACTTTTTTTTAGTTAATTTTCATTGTCCTGGAAATAAAATTATGAAGTTTGCTTTCTTAAAATTTTTATAACATAAATACATACGTAGACTCACGCCCTTTTTCCCCGCAAGGGTAGGCACAGCCTCAATGGGCCTTTTCACCGTAGGTCACACAATTGCAGGAATATAGACGTAACCAGTGGTGAATTCATCGCCACCATTGCTTTCTCACACCCAACTCAGCTAATGCTTTATTCCAGTAGGTGCTAGTAGTAGTTTTTACACCTGAATAAGGTAGCAGCTAGGACAAATCTTATATCAACGAAAAATACCCGCCCAGTCCGGAGGTACCTACATCTGAGGTAATATAAAAATTCGTGAATTTCGATATATAACTATAGAAGTTTTATCATCATGACAGACTAGAACAAACGGACCTAGACGGACGGATGACGGATTGTAGGTATCTATATCTATCTATATCTTTTAAAAGTTTCTTGTCGTGTTGGACTACGGAACCCTAAAAAGTGATAAAAACCCTAATCGATTAAGCGCAAACAAGAGTCTTAATGATCTTCAAATAAGATAAAACACTGGCATGAAGGACCAAGATAATTAATAGTAGTGAAAAGCATTAGGTTCTTCACTCATTGTCAATTTTCATATATTACAGTTTCAGTAGGTAGGTAAAACTCGGAAAAATGCGTTTTCCCTGTGATGAAACCTAGGTAGATCAATTTTCGCCCCCAAAAACCCCCATATAGCCATCGAAATCTTTTGAGCCGTTTTCGAGATCAACATAGTAGAAGTAAGTATACAAATATTGCTCGTTTAATAGAAGATATCACATAAAGTGTATGTATACATACATAGACACCTACATATGAAATGAGAAATTAGTAGTATGTATGAACTAATATATTCAAAATGTTGACAAAATGTGATACTTTTTGAAGAAACACCAGTGAGTTTGTGTACATATTTGTTGCTTTATTTTCTTGATAACCCAGCCCCCCCCCCCCCCCCCGAAACTAAAACCTAGCTACGCTTGTGGCTAGCTTAACAGGCAAATCATTGAATTGTGAAGCAACTCATTAATGAAAGTGTCAGAACTATTGCGTTAAGTAACATAACATTAGCAAGTTTACATTAGGTTGGTATTTTAACTACCTATACCTATCTAGCCGTCTGAGACGCAAGAGGTGTGAGTTCGATTTTCACTGCGGGACAAATGTTTGCATGATCTGCAAATATTTGTTACGGGTCTGGATGTTATGGTACCACGGTACTCGTAGTTTCTGATACCCAAGACTATGATTCCCTATGCTATGTGATTGTTGTATGTATTTGTCCTACATTTTAAACCAGGACATTTCATCAGTAGGCAAGCGGTGTAGGCAACTCACCCATGTCTATTATTGTCTTCTAAAGACCGTCGAGCACCGTGATAATCTTGTAAATGAGTTCGAAGTTGGGAAGATGTGACATAAGCACTTGTAAGAATACTCACTAGATATATATATACCCATAACTAATTGTCCAATATGAAATTGTCCAACTGTCCTACATTTTACACCGTGACTTTAAATCAGTAAGCAAGTCACCCATCATGCACACCCATTGTCTTCTGGTGCTGCATCAGTACCATGATAATCTCATAATAAGTTTGACGCGAATCTGTAACAATTACCTACTTACAATGTACGCTTTTGTTACACGTTATGACACGCTTGGGTAATGTTGTGTTACTGTTTTGACATGAATGAAGAATTTTGTTATGGGCTCTTCACTAATCTTGAAGCAGACATATTTGAAGAATTTTTTTAGTAGGTATTAGCGAAGGTAGATAATGATGTACCTACTTATATAACTGGCAATAATAAGTTTTGGATAAGTTACTCAGTTCTGACAAATTATAAGTACATAAATAAATAAATAAATAATCCTGGAGTGGACATTTCACACAACATTATCTAGCCCCAAGCTAAGCAGTTACATAAGTTTTGAGTGTTGAATAAAATTGAGAGTTCCACGTTTGCGTAGATATTTAGTAAGTAGTCTATTTCATGAACCACAAATCGGTCAATAGAATCTAAAATTAAAATTACTACACATTTATTTAAGTTTTAAACATTGTAAGGATAGGCTTGTGAAAGGCTAGCAGGTTTTCAATTTTCACACAGCCTCGTGCTTATGTAACAAGCGGGACGATATCACAGCTTACTGAATAGTTTGATAACAAGATCTTGTTTTGCAAATATTATACAATTATACACATTGCTTCTAGATCTGGGGCTATTAGGTTGATTTCTAGTAATCATTTAGTAGAGCAGTAGGATAAAGCGAAAACAACTATTCCGTAAGTACCTACTTAGATTCGTTCTGACTTTTCTTCTCATTTTATTCGCAATGTACCTACTTACCTAATAACTTACGTATTATGAATTGTGATTGTATAGTTTTGTAGTATTCGGTTCAACCGTTCAGACCTTTACAGTTACGAAAAATCGTTATTTCGTAGGCGCGAGCGCGTTGAAGTCTTTTGTATCAGAAATTATTTACGCTCCGGAATTAAAACAAACTAACCAAAACTCATGGTCTAACACGATATTGAAAAGTGATCTGAATAAAATGTAGGTATTTAACCCCCAAACCATGTAAGTAAAATACCTATTAATCATTTTTGAAGTGTTTGCACTATGGAAAGCCAAAAACAAACAAACTAAAACGCAAACTATCTAAATAGTAACTTACATGTTAATTATTTCCAACTATTTCAGGAACAATCCATAGTAGGTAATATGTGACAGTCGGTAATGAAACTGGTAAAATCAGCTAATTCCATCGCGTGCTATTACACTATTTATGCAACACATTATCGGCATTACATTATCGAACGTAATAATTAATAGCATTAACTTAGTAAGGAATGTCCGGAAACGGTGAGCAAAGTTTTTTGTTTAAAAACCTGATTTCTACGACACTGACCTGAGTCTTAGGAAATCAGTTATTTTGTATAAAACGTTGTTGTTTTCATATTATTATAATCTGTGATGACAAGGGTTTTCCTAAAGGAAGTATCAGTTTAAAGTGATTCGGGTCATCACCCGAATAATAATAGGAAATTGGTTGGAATTGGATATCATTATAATAGGATATTAAGGTAATTATTGGCATTATTATAAGAAAATTTAACATTTACACGACAATCTGATCAAATACAGTGATCTAAATAATAGAGTATGAACCAATGTTCCTTTATTCAAGCAAATAAAACTTTCATTTAATTTCATTGCAATTGGAGGGTTCTTCTTCCTCGTCTGAATGGTTCTATCTTGGTGACTCTGATTTAGTTAATAACGAACAGTTTATGATGAGTAGGTACATACTTAGTGTCGATTTATACATAAGTAGTTACCTATGTTCGAAAAGTTTCCTGACGATTTGTACGTTCAAGTAGATATCTGACATGACCTACCTACTTATTCCAAATTACACATTTAAGCTTACGAAAGAAGCCATAAATCTATACACTCGCGATCGCGTGTGAATCAAATTCACAAAGGCCGATCAATTCTCGCATTGCCTAAGCGCACGCGCCGCTGATAAATTCCCGCTATTAACTGATGACACTGACATACAATCTACATGTGACAGTGACATGCTAGTCCATCTTAAAACGATACAGGGACAAGTTGAACTGGATTCTGCGTACGTGCGTTGGGTAATCGACATGATTACCTGCGAGGCTACGAACGATGTGATAAGTAATGGCTTTTTTAAATGGCGGACGTTGCCTAATTGGAGTAATTGATTTTTGTGTTGACATTTAATTTAATTATGTTTCCCAATGCAGCAAATGATGATATTTCAAAAGTTTGGTGTAGAAACACATGTTTAGGGGTGATAAGGATGTGTGTACGCGAAGCTAAAAGCCTCATCTTGCTTTTCTATATAGCTGGCTGGAATAAGAACCATCTCAGAAGATAATATCCCAGCCACAGCAACATCATTAGGTATTAATACAATGCTTTATTAGATTTTAAAACTTAGATATTTTTTGTAAACAAAGAAATGTCACTGTGTGTATAAGTGTCATGTATGTGTATCATATCATATGTCATACATATTATATATACACGACACTTATAAAAGATTAAAAATCAGAGTAAGTAATAAACTTTTGCGGCAACATCAAAAGATTATTGGGAGCAGAGCTCTTAAAAACTCCCAGAATAACTTCGGAATACAGACTTTGTTCGTAAAATTTGATGTCATCGTAAATACAAAATGCGTGGGTTTCGAACACTGCATAACGCATTCAAAAGGTTTCTAAGGCTCATGACCGTTTAGGTGGTTCGAGGAGGAAAAATGTAGCAGATTTTGGGGGTCATTCCACTTTCACAGTGTCATCGACGAATATATCTAAATACACCAGGTATAGTGACTTGGGTCAGCGACTCTGACTAACATAACGTAATAAATAACGCATTGGATTATGGTGCCTGCTGATTTACATATATTTCTGTCTTATTGAGATGGCGCGTTACTTAGTAGGACTTAGTAAATACTGAACAACGCAAAGTCAGCTATCATCAAATATAACTTACTAAGAAGATTACTAGACGGAGAGATCTTCAAAGATTCTTGTTTATTTCAGCATATTTTTATGTTGTCACTTTAATTTCCAAAATCTCAATCACAAAACAGGTTCTGCAGTCTTTTTGATAAATAGTTAAACTGTTTATACCTATTTAATAAAGAAACTTTAGTGATTGAGAAAATAAACGTAATTATTATTATTTCCTTTATTTCTTAGCATGATATAATGCAAGTAATTACCTTATCATTGCCAGAGTTTTTAAGCACGTGGTCTTTGAACACATGACAATGGAGAGCTAGAATTTAGTTACCTCTCTACTAATCTGTAGGATACGTACCTCGCATAGAGAGTGTCTCTATGTATAAGTAAATATAAATATAGTTTCTATGAGATGTATGCGGCATCTAATTTGAATGCATATTGTGACACAGTTTACTACACAGTAACAATGTGGGAGGCTAGGAGGTTAGACCTATAGCATTGTGAAAGCCAAGTCCTTGTCCTGACATGAGCATTTGTGCCACGCATGACACCTAAGCTTACGCGCTGCACACCTGCATACCTATTCTAAAAAGCTTGGACTCTATATATAACCCAACACGTTCCTAATGATGACCACTTATCACCGCGTAATAAAGTTCAAAACTGTGCATAAACTATGTTTTCAAATTATTTGAACACGAACCTAGTTTTGAACACTATCAAGGCGTAATAGTAATACCGTCTAATATTGTGCTTAGCGTTGTATTTACAATGAGTATGTAGGTACATTGGTTGGGTGCGCCTTGTAATCGGTAACACATATAATAAGTAGCCCACATGTCGCGCTCTCTTGCCCCTGCGCATGTCTAACGACTATGTAGTACTCAGCTGTAGGCTACATTATGCAGTGATTAGCTTATTATTATTGAGATTACCATACTCGAGCTTGTACTAATATTTATTCTGTGACTCGAGACACAGTAGTATCGATTGCCGGCAGCAACAGAAAGTCGCAAGGAATACAAAATTAAAAGTGTGAAAGGTTAAAACAAAATTGACAAAAAGCTTAGATACCTTGTATTTGTACCAATCCTCCCAAAGGGAGGTATCACAATCGGTAACTCCTCGCGCACGATGGTGTGAATCCAACCTCATAGAACACTTAACTACTCAAAGCATGATGCTTTCCATTGATCGTGACTGGATCGTCTGTCACGCGGTATATTCACTTATTTAACTTAACACCCAACAGTTATATACATAGCTCTGAACCCACACTAGCTAGGATTCTCTGTGTCGTGCGTGGTCAGGAACTACTTAACTTGGTAACTAAGAGTACCACAACACCCAGACTCGGAACAAATATTTGCTTATCATGCAAATATTTCTCCCGCGCGGGAATCGAGCGCGCACTTCTTGCATCTCAGCTGATGGCTATTTAGCCGCCGCGCCACGGACCCATGAAACGTGGACCCCATCACGAATGGGAACGGTCCCCCATCGCGCGCTCATTATATTCTCGGCTTAGTGAGTTTTATGGTGTAAACTCATGTGTTTTTATGCCCAATTCTTTTTCTTTCCAAATATATAATAATATACAGAGACAAACAAAATATCGGTATCATTGAATTCATAGTTTAGACAGAGGATTTGTTTTTATTATGTACAAGAGTGATTGCTTCCACCATCGTATCATCAACCGTTAAAATTCCACTGTTGGTCGAGGTCTCTCCCATAGAATGCAATGAGGGGATTTGCCATAATCACCACACTTGGCAGGCGGATGAGTACTCACGTGGATGCTGTAGCCCATCTCCTTATGTAATTCTTAATCAGCTTTAACGACATCCACGAGAGGAGACGTTGGAGCTTATTGTTAGGGCTAACATACCACGGCAAGTGATTGCTTTACCCAGCAATTATTCTCGTCAACATGCCCCGTTTCGGGACTTAACGGTACACAACACACGTCAAAACGTCCAATAGGTTTAATCCAAGGATTTTTTATACTACGTGTTTAATCGTCTCTGTGAGTCTGAATAGCTAAAACAGTCGGATCGTCTCTGTGAGTCTGTATAGCTAAGACAGTCGGATCGTATCTGTGAGTCTGAATAGCTGAGACAGTTGGATCGTCGATAGACACTTTTTTAGATTATGCAGTCAGTTTCAGCATTGTCCGGTTTTTATTAAAACCGTTAGTACCTACCAAATTTAATGGTGTTATTAAATGAAATAGCTTAGTTTATATATTACCGGATTTGTTGATGCTTTAAATAAATTTATTTTCTTTTTTTTTTTTGTCTCTGTGGGTTTGTATAGCTAAGACAGTCGGATCGTCTCTGTGAGTCTGAATAGCTAAGACAGTTGGATCGTCTCTGTGAGTCTGAATAGCTAAGACAGTCTGATCGTCTCTGTGAGTCTGAATAGCTAAGACATTTGGATCATCTCTGTGAGTCTGAACAGCTAAGACAGTCTGATCGTCTCTGTGAGTCTGAATAGCTAAGACAGTCGGATCGTCTCTGTGAGTCTGAATAGCTAAGACAGTCGGATATCTTGTCTTACTACCTACCACTATTGGCGGGTACACGGAAACACATATCTCAGGATTGTGTCCAAGGGTGTAAGTATAGTATAGTGTCCCCAGTTTTGTTTCTGTTTTAAAAACCTTTGATACTGATTATAGAGATCAGGCAAAGTTCGTATCCGACAACCTTTTCTATGGTCTTCTATGCCCTTATCTGTTTTTACTATACCAATGGAAAATAACTAGTAAAGCTACAAGGTATATTAAATTGTCGCGAACTTTTCGTTCCAATAAAGCCTCCTTACGCAATGTGCGAAAGTGAAATCCGGATAATGTCACGTCAGCTCAGCACGCGAGTCGCGATAGCAAACACGACTATTGCTACTGGTTGATTTACGGATCCTATCCGGTCACTGTTTGAATTGGACATCATTTTACTATTACTTCCGTATTTTTTATGACAGCGATTATAAGCAGCATCCTCCAACTCTCAGAATAATTTATTATTCTGAGCTCTAACTGGTCCAAATTCAAACTGCCAACCTAGTCACATACATTTCAAAATCCGAGTAGATACGTAGGTCCTAAAAAGACGGGATTGGTTAGTTACAGCAGTTTTGCTGGTTGAACCCTTATTCATGGAAAGAAAGAAAAAAATAAAAAGCATTTATTTGTGCCAACTAATGCAGATGACAAGAATGACGCTGGAAAATACAAGGGACAAACAGAGATTAACAAAGATTAAAGATAAGAATTACTTATATTATTAAGTACATACATATGTTCGTAACTCTAGCTAGCATACTCTAGATTTGCAATCGTTGTTTGAAAACTGTATTTAGGTATGTTATAATAATTTCTTCGTCGTATCACTGCTTCTTTCTAGAAAGAAGCAACCTAGCTAGCTGTGTTACTGAAAAGGGCCTTGTGAAATGGTAAATTAATTCAGTACCTTGCAAATGCTCCTTCATCACTGTCATACCTTTTTGGTTTAAGACTTCCTGGTTTAACGATTTCATCACCGTTTGAGAGCACATTTGTATTGCTAACATACATTTTTCAAGCAGAAAAATTCATTGGCGCCAAGGAACATAATACTCTCTAACGAGAGACTGGTGCACTACTGGGGATTTGATTTGAACCTCTAACGACCAGAGGGCCTAGTCTATAATTCTAACAAGCAACTACACGGTCGTGTGGTGTACACTAAACAGCCCCCTTAATTACAGTAGCAAATAACAATGGGGAACGCAACAATGGGGATCATTTTGCCAGCCTTAGCGCTATCAAAATCTTCTGAAACTTGAATAGGGGAAACTTTTTGAGCTAAATATTCCTACTTTTAGGCTTCAAAAGATATGGACAGCGCTAAGGCTGCCAAAATGATATTCATTGTTGCGTTTCCCATTGCCATTTGAAATTGGGGGGCCAGTTTTTGTATGAAAATTGAGGTTCTCAAAGTGTCCGCTAGGGGCGCTTTATACAGTATTCCTATATACAAATATCCGTGTGGTATACACCACACGTCCGTGTAGTTGCTTGCTGACTTTGTACACTCCAGCTCAAGACCCGGGGTCACTATCCACTAGGCACTAGATACCCTAGCTAGTCTATAGGTTTTGCAGCAACCATAAAACCTAACGATGACGATTACGATACGATTACGACAATCGTCTGTTTATTACGTAGTAACTAGCCATTAATCTGTGCCATTTCTGACGCGATCACGTGCACAGATTATTTGATCATCGTACGATGGTAGCTGAAAAACTCGGACTTTGGGCTCAGTGCTCTCAATCAGATTACCAAAGCAATGACCAGCATGGAAGGATTCATTTAGCAAGTCATTGCACTGTAATAGTATGTACTAGCGATGTACCTATGCAATTATTTGTACTTCCGTAAGCTCTACGCGGTATGTGTCAATCGTTGTTACGACACCCTGACATAATACTATTAGAGATACGTATTCAATCAAAGAAAGTCAAGCATGACTCTCTTAGCTGACTAATGATCTATTATCAACCTAGCTTTTCATTCCGGAGACGCAGCTCTACCATAACATTGGCTAGCAATTGGTCTTATCTAGGGGCTAGCAAGAGGGTGAGCGCCATAAAATCTACCACGTATCAATGCAGATTTATGGTATATCACGGTCTCCTTTGCTTCTAGGGTTCCCGTGAAAGATATGATGATGATGTGATGTGTGATTTCTTAAGTTAGTTGTAAAACTTCTTGTGAAAGAGTTCGTCCGGGGAAGTACTACCACCATACCTATTTCTGCCACCAAGCAGTAGTGCTCGCATTGCTGGTGTTCTCAGGGTCGGTAGCGCGCTTGTAATGCCTCTGGTGTTTCAGGCGTCTATAGGCTACGGTAACTACTTTCCATCGGGTAGGCCGTATGCTTGTTTGCTTGCCAAGAAGTTTTAATATAAAATACTAGGTAGTAAGTTTTGAATGCGGATATTACCTTAGCCTAAGTAAAACTCATAAACCTTACCTATTGGTCACGCTTGACACCGGATTCGAAGTCATAAAGTCTTTGTATCAAAAGGTCATTGCAGTTTACAAATCATGATAGTTTTAATTGTAAATTAAACAGCCAGGAACATTAATGTTTTGGAAACAATCGAAAGCAATTCGTTTTGTAACGGCTCGCTCCAATGTTGCGTTATTGGCAATGAAATAGTCAGCGTCACGAATTCACGATACCTAGCTAACCACGCACTCTACCACGATAGGGTTACCACTACGACTACCAACCTAGGTCAACTAGAGCGCTTTGTAAACAAAGCAATGATAGGTACTTATGTCACATAAGCCATTGACGTTTCTTTTGACTGATTTTGTGATTGTAAACATAACTGTAGGTCGATTTTTAAAGCGTTTATTTAATGCTCCTAAGTGTGCAGCTAGAAGTTACACTTACCCTCGTATTTGACGAAATTAGAGGATTTCCTCATATCCTCATATTACTATGAATTAAATTATGTTAGATAGGTATGTTTTTCTAGTGGTTTTTGCAGGTTTTAAATACAAAACGACGACTGATTCGCGATTGTGATATAACACAGAATTAATAACCTCTTTTTTCAAGTTGGTTTACATTTCAAACATTATTTAGCTTTGAACATATCCAAAATAAAAAAAGAATTATTTATTTTAGTCATTGCTCTGCGGTTAACAGAACTGGCGATCTGACCTTTGATCAAATTGAATGATACAAAACAATTCTATCTAAGATTGGACATGCATGATTCATGTCATGTCTTTATATACCTAAAGTTTGATTGTGGTTCCTGGCTGTGGTTCGATTTTGTATAGGTAGCGTATCATTGTGTATCGCAGAGTCGCATTGTGTATCTATAGTATGTGTTCTGAGTCCAGAAAATATGTTACAGAAAGATGGAAGAAAAATATTTCACAATACCCAAGTTCTAGTCCACAATCTCTCATAGCAACATCATAGCAACATCATAGCAACAACAATTTGAGTTTGATTTGAAGCTTAACTTAAATGCTAAGCTCTGCTGCTGTAGAATAATGCTACTGCAGTTCTTGTACAGAGAGAATGAAATAGATAGGAAGTCCAAATAGGAAGGTACAAGCATGTTTGACAAGAACCAAGAACACAACAGGCCTGCGAGACTAGGTAACTATAATTTTAGTCAACAAGATACAAGTTTCTATGTTTGTGATTCAATACAAGATCGCTGTTACATGCCCGAGATTAAATGAAGCTTTGTACCAGAACTTGTAAACAGTCATGTACGGTAACTACCGGATTGTTTTTTTGATTGCGTTGCCTAAAAATACGCAAGTTTCCATTTCACGAATGGATGATTTCGATGGAGAAAGCAGTGGAATGAATGAATATTGCTCTACTTTTAGTTGTCAATTCTTTATCAATAGTTTTCAGCTCTATTTAGTTAGTTTAGCAATTTTACAAGGTATCCTAGAAATACCTAATGCTAAAAATACTAAACATTGATAAATAAAACTATATTTGTAATAGTGACGTTGTAAAAGCACGTTTTTGTAATTACTAGTGCAATAAATAAAAGTCCAAGTTCAATAACTAAAAGATTAAGTAAGATTAACCTAAGATTTGCTTGAATGTACGTGCAAAAGTTCAACAGTGCCATTAAATCTACGTTTCCTTATTTTCAGGAGAACATAAATAATATAGTTTTTTTAAATAATTACTTAATAACTGTCTAAAGTTCAGATAACCCGTATCTGATTGATCTACGAATATTATTATTAACAGATCTTGGTCAAATATATGGTCTACAAAGAAGTCTTAAGCTTTAGAGTAAATTTTTCTTCAATTATCATACCAAAATTTGCCAATTTTTTCGGACAACATGCTTAATATGGCGTTACTTATATGTCTTTCATGTCTTGCAATGCATCTCGCAATTAAAATAAGCCCGGTTGGAATGAATAACAGCTTTCTTACATTAATTAAGTATGGCAAATAAATACCGCCCATGTGACCACACCCTCGAGACATGTTGTAAGCTCATACGTCGGCCTACATCTATGGTCCAGTTGCTTTGATAAACAACCTCTCATTTAGTTGACATGATTGATCATCTAAGTAAGGGAACTAAGCTAAGCCCTAAGTTATGATTTGGTAACGTATTTATTCAAGCTAGTTTCATAATCGGAGATTCTTGCTTTGTTCGTGTTTATGAATCATACTTAATTAAGTACCAATAGGTTACTGAATATTTGCTAGACTATAGCTAAATTACTTCGTTGAGAAGATGGATGATCATCCAGGCAAGCCTAAACTAAGTGATTGATACTACTCAATTACGCTATAAAGATGATTATTTATGAATTCATGTTAAAACCGAGAAGAGACTTCTCAAGAATCCTAATTCACTCTTAGTGTAACACAAAAAGCATTTAACAAACTAAATATGGTCACAGTTAAATGCACGTGAGTTCCCTACCTTTTCAATTTTCTAGGACACTTGTCTCCTAGCTCAGTTACCCAAGATAGGCGTCTTGTTCTTGCATCACATGTTTTTACTTACATTCCTTGATGCCTGTGTGACTGGACATGCCTGGTTTGATTATGATCAGAGTCTTCTAGCCTACCCTCACCTTCATGTAGAAATTAAAGCTGATTTGTGAGAAACTAGCACGAGAGACTTGTGGCGAACGTATCAAACTGAAGAGATTGTATATTGCAGATCATGTATTATATTGTACTAACTGATTACTGCTATCTGATTTGCTGTGGTGTGTCCGGCCTAAGAATATACCCCTCCGTCTCCTCCCGTGGATTTTGTAAAAGTCGACTAAGGGATTATCATGGGATGGGCAGCAGCGTAAGCGTGGTAATTATGATAAATCCCCCCATTGCATACTATGAGGGAGGCCTCGTCCAACAGTGGACGACTAAAAGCTGATAAAGAAAGTAAATAAGATCAAAAGACTACCACCATACTACTACCATAATTATCTTGAAAGTTTTCGTCTCGTATTTATTCTCAAAACTTATATAGATACTACTGTACCAACATATTCGACTGTTTGGACGTCATCTAAATTCATATTGTACTAGTTACCCCTTCTTTGCCATCATATTGTGATTTGCCTATACATACAGAGCTAGAATGTTACACAAATTAGACATTAGAGCAACCGTTTATCTACCTCTTCCATAACGTCATCTGACCATCGTACCTGGCTTCTAATATAAAGCAGATACTTAGTCAAGTTTTAACAAGCTCGTATGACGTAGTGTAACAAGAATTTTTCTATAGAAACAGGTCCACAAAGTGTACGTTAGGGGTGCATTGGTGTCTCCAAACTGACTATAATCTGCAGTAGGTACCATAACTCATACAATATCGTCTCTTGACGCAGTGTACGAAAGCCCTCCTCTCGATGGACTAACGATATTATCAAGGTCACAGGAAGTTGGTGGATGGAGTTGACGCAAGACCGTTTGTCGTGGCATTTTATGGGGAAGGCCTATGTAAAGTAGTGGACTTCTTTATGCTGATGATGAGTATACGTATCTTTATTGTATAAACGCCTTCGTGAACTAAATAAAACCACAAGATTGTCGCTGCCGGCGGTGTTCATATTTAAAACTTATGTAGGTACATATTAAAATGGTTAACTTTCAGATTGCACATCGCAATAATAATTCAACTCCTTCACACCTGGCCCATAATGCGGACCAGTTCCTCATCAAATAAAGATACAGTGAAATTACACAACGTACCGTAGGAATTACTGAATACTCTGTGGTTCTGTCTGTGTCCATTTTGGAGAAATTGCCGCCATTGCATAACTCCGCACATGTTTTACATGCTTTTGTAAGTGTTATTTAATGCGAATTGTAAATGTCACGTGTGTTACCTACATACAGACAGACATAGGGCAGTAGGTAAGAAATTATAAGTAAAAAAGCTTATGCAATAGATGACACCCACGCTTTGATCATTTATATTGTACCTATAAACGAAACCCAGCATCAACGGATGGTCTTCTTTTAAAATAACTACAGAAAATAATAGAATATGTTGATCAAAACTTATAAAATAGGGTCACTTAAAAAAACAACAACACCTCCTAAACTATGCAAGATAACGTATTTAATTATAATATGAAACCTTTAATAAAATTAGATTTTTCAATTTGTTTTCTTTTATCACTATGTATTGTTTTTTTTCTATGTAATGTTGTTGCATTAAGTATATCAGTTATCTAGTACCCATAACATAAGCTCTGCTTAGCTTGGGGCTAGATAATGTTGTGTGAAGCGTCCAGCATTTATTTATTTATTTTGCTTAAATGAATTGTAATTAATTTTCTGATAATTTACATATATTTTAATTTTGTTAAGATAATTGAAATTAAAATCACATTAAAGTATTATTTCATATGGCATTAAATAAGATAACTAACCATAAATGCCTACAACTACAATTATATAATATATGATATAGTTGTATATACAACTTGTTTACAATAGATAGATAACTCTTTACCATACAAAAATACATAGGTACCTATACAAAAAAATAATGAAGGGTAATTCAATGGGCGGCCTTATCACTAACAGTGATCTCTGCCAGGCAACTTTTAGGTTTCAGAATGATGAACGATGAAGATTGTTAACTACTTATTATGAAAGACTTGCTAAACTAAGCTCCTTCTCTTTGTTCCAGGTGGCAATATCTCCTGGCGCTGCTGCTCCTTGGCGTAGCGCTCGCTTCAGAGGAAGACGACATACCGGATGCTGGTGTTGATGGCGATGATGAAGAACTGGCTTTGGATCAAGAGGTATGTTCCTAAATATTTGCTATTTGATTATTTACTAAAACACTTCTCGAATTCCAATGCTATTTAAAAAAGATCGTCGATTCAAATCGAAGTCAGGCTTTAAAAAAAAACCACTCAAAAATGTATGTTGTGTAATAATGTCCAGCATGTCATCGAACCAAAAATTCAACAACTGTGTCAGACGGTACCATTCACCACATTAGTTCTTCACCATACGTCACAAGGCTTTTTTCAGAATCATCATTATCTCTGGCTGCTCAATGACCTAAAGCAAAACAAAAGAACATACAAATGAATGAACGAACGAACGAACGATTTAACTCAAATAATCTAACAGTAAAGGACTCTTTCGTCTCCTCTTCTGCACCTACTATATGCCTACGTACTGCTAACATTCATGAAACATATATATTATGTATACATATATAATATACATTAATCATAAGTAAGGTATATTTAGTCTACCTGATGACCACGGAAGCAGCAAATCATTCAAAACGTCAGCAATAACAAAAATAAATAATATTTTACGTACGTTAGTAATATATAAGTCAATTTAAATACGCAATAAACCCGTTTAAAATTGTCTAATTTACAATGTTTAGCAATCGAAAACTTAATTCTTATGGCATACATACATAAACACATGTCTTTTTTCCGAAGGTGTAGGCAGAACCTCAAAGGGCCTCTTTTCACATTACTATACTTTGTAGTATCTAACATACCCAACTTCTACTATTTTTAATCGTCTTCCGAAAAAAGGAGGAGGTTCTCAATTCGGTTGTATTTTTTTTTTGTATGTTTGTTACCGCATATCTCCGGCGTTTATGAACCGATTTGAAAAAATATTTTTTTATTGAATAGATATACTTCCAGATATTCATACTTTCAGAATGCAGTTCTGATGATGGGATCCATGAGGAATTGAGGGAACTCCTCAAATATTGTAGGCATACATATGGCGATTTTGATATTTTCAGCAACAAACCAAGCATTTGCATTCAAAAAGTATGATAATCCTTTCACCACTATGGTTCTTTCATCATTTTTTTTTCATCCAAATATTTAGTCGAATACAATGGCAGAAGTCGGTTTTTTAAATGAAAAGTTATCTTCTGTGCTATTTGATTTAAATTGATGCGATTTTTACCACTCTGTAGAAATTAAATCCCGAAAGGTTGTGGGTGATGCCGAATGAAATAAGCCGTGGTAATATATCTACAAATATAATAGGAATGTATCTAGTTAAAAACCATCATATCAAAGAGTTGTGTAATACAATCAATCTAATCAAGTTTTCCATTCAAAAGACATCAACGCGCTCCCTCTACGAGATGCTACGAGCATTAATGGGTTACTTCAAATTAATCAACTCTATTTGAACAAACTATTAGAAAGTGTTTAATAAATTTGTTGTTGACATCACATAAACTGCCTATTATTAATAAGGCCTAATATTTACTGAGGTACTTACAATTACAAGCCTCTAAAGCGATTCAAAACACATCCTATAAGAAAAACGAATAAGTTAGTTTATGCTCGTATGGTCAATTAATTATATTTAACGCTCAGACGCATAATATTAATAGTTACCTATCTATCTGTGCTACCCATCGCCCGGTTAAATTATTTAATTAAAAAGTCACGAACCAATGTAAGTACCTATCGACACTATAGGTACCTAGATATGCATATCGATCAGATAAGAATTGAATAGAAGAGTAGTTACATTCACTTTGCCTTAGTCCCGTAGAGTAAAATACTTTCTGATGCGTGCCGGGATAGAGGTTTAACTTTCGATTGCCCCGGGTTCTTTTAACGTGACAATAGTTTCAAGGTTATCTCACGTATTGCCCAACTGTTCAAATTAAAAGAGAAGGCTATGTTTTAGACCTTTTATAAAAAACTCACGGAACCTATTGCTAGCTATTTTAACAGCTCATCATAGCTCGTAGTACTAAGCACTTACCTAGTCATCCTTATCACCAGCCGTATGGCGTTCACTGTTACACGAGGCTTCTCCCATAGAATGCAATGGGGGGATTTCCACGGTTGCCAGGTAGATTGGTGATCGCAGTTACTAAGGTGGATGCTGCTGCCAATCCCCTTGTGTAATCTCTTAGTCCGCTTTTACGACATCCACGGGATACGGAGATTACTTTTCTTAGGCCGGACAAACGCTCAGTGATGTTGCTATGATATGTCTAAGTGGTAAATAATTACCGTTGATTAATTCATCTAAAAATTACTTTGCCTAAAACAATGCATTAACCAACATTTCCAAGTTAGGTACATTGCTCACGTAGCAACTTAAAAGCTAGTATCTAAATCAAAAGAAAATAATCTATTTAGAGTCCAACAAAATGCTGGCAACATGAAGCGGTTAGTGACCGAAATCGAGAGTGTTACAATATCGTTAGATTACAAGCTCCGATGCAATTTTTCTACACCATTTGGCGTCAATGTCCGCCGCAAGGCCGCCGAGAGTGAAAGTCGAAAGCAAACCTCATTAGTTTTTTATTATCTTTCCTCCTTTTTGTACGATTTCTGAACGAAATACAAATTGACACTTGTCATGTCAACGATTTGGCGCGTAAATATGGCAAACCGGAACTTAGGAATTATTAAGAAATGACGGATTTTATTTGGCTTTACTAATCTTATCTCTTCACAAATCTTTTAATAATTTAAATGCATTTTATTTATGCATAGATGGATAATGTATGCCAAGATACCAACATTAGATAAGCATTATTAGAAACGAGTGATCTACATTTGCGATCTCGATGTAAACACAGTATTCATTTCTTTGAGTAATCGCGTGTGAAAAATTCACAGATCGCACGATTCATTCAATGGATGAAATGTGCGTGTGTATATACTGAGTATCAGAGTTTCTGAGTAAATACTCAGTACTTTCAATTACAAAGTATTCTGTTTGGGAAGCAATCATTGTTTTGTTCCAATTAATTATTATTTGCACTAGTTGACTTGCAAACCATAGTTTTTTGATATTCAATGATTAAAGTTATGGGACTACAACAATGAACGCACTACGTTGTTTGTTGTGGGTGATAGATCTTGGCAGAGGTCACGTTATGCATGAAACACGAGCATGGGGTAATTTTTTGAAAAATCACGTACACAATGATGACGTCAAATCTCGAATGAAAACCATAATTTGGTATGGGCGTCATACATGATAGGTACAGACCGTTCACCGTAAGATATCCCCTGCCGGGACCAATTCCGTAAGACATCTTACGGTGAACGGTCTGTAGGGTGCGTCTTGGTGCGTCTATCTAGCCTAAAACTGCACTTGACGTTTGAAACCGGATGTTTTTTTTACACTATTGTAAAACTGAACGCCCCACTATTACATTAATTAAATAGGCGTCTATACGCACTCTATCTACCTTCTTATGACGTCATCTCGTGGAGATTTTTCCAAAAATAAGGGCCCAGGTCTGTTAGGTATATCCCAAGGTCTAGAAAGTCATATGGAGGGCCCCGATAGACAATCTACGCAATAAGACGTAACGACCGAATCACCTTCATTACGTATACTTGGGGTAAGTACGTATACTAAGGGTGCAATTCAGCATAGAGTGTGAGGCATGTCACCTGCATGGCATGTACCATTTCCCTTCCTCCACCATTGTCCACCACACACTTATACCTCTCCACCTCTCTCCCGGATCTACGTGATGATATAATTCCGGGCACATAATTACCACAACGTCGCGTCGTCGTCGTCTCGCACGAATGATCCCATTAAAGTTTTTTATCAATATATTACACGTTATTGTACGCTTCTATCGGTATTAAGCCTTTATGTGTCGATAATTACGTAAATTATATAATAATCGAATTGTTAGTGCTTCGTAATTATTGTAAAGGAAACACTTTCACAAAACAGTACAGAGAGCTGATTCTAAGTTTTGATAAGCAATTGGCATGGACGTCTGGTGTAGTGTAGTGTGGATTTTTGTATGAAGACACTGATGAGCGCCTCTAGCGTACACTCGGTGAACCTCAAAAATCCGTGTTACCACCATACGTCCGTGACAATTGCTTGTCAAAACTTAGAATCAGCTCTCAGGTAGGTACATCAAAGTTAAAGTTGTCTTATTATGAATAATACTGAAATATGATAATGAAAACTAAGAGAGGCCCTCTTCTCGATGGACTAAAGACATTATAAACTTCGCAGGAAGTCGAAGGTGAGTGGAAGTGGTTCAAGACCATTCGTCATGGCATTCTGTAGGGGACGGGCTGATGATGATGATGACAATCTCATATAGGTATAAGAAATAGCCTAATAACTTGAAAAGAAGTTTTATTCCGTTTCGCTGTGTTTTTTTTTCTAAGTTAATGGTGTTTAAGAAGTATTTTATCTTGAAGATTACGTGCGAGTGTTTGAGTCATACATAGCTCATACATATTACTTTGATGTTCGGTCATTAGGCCAAATACTTACATAAAGGTGAACATTTATGGCTGCATCAGAAAGTAAAGATTTAAGAAGAACCGAGACTGATTACTGTATAGGTATAGAGTACTTTGTTTATTTCATTATTTAGTATCTGGGTGACCGAGTGTTGATCGGAAAACTCGGAAAAACGCGTTTTGCTAGAGATGAAACCTAGCTAGATATTTTTTTTTGCCCCCAAAAATCGCTAGGTACCTATACTTCTAGCAAATTTAATCGAAATCGATAAAGCTTTTTTCGAAATCTCAAAACATAATATATATACAAATATTGCTCGTAGAATAGGATGATGTAGGTATACAAAGTTCATAAATCTTTCCCAAATTGTAAGGCAAATAGAGTAAGTAGGTACATACTTATAACTCTTAACTTTATTGAAGACACTGTAAGATTATATTAGAGTCTCAGCTTGCAATTCTACACTAACGCATTATTGCTATTTAGTAATCGTCTTTTCATTGCAAAATCTTCACCGACATTCACTTAACGGGAAGTCCGTCCAGTGGGAAATCACTAAAACAAAGTATAGATGGAGGAATAACAAAGGTCTTTTTAACTTTTCCAGGAATCCCGGAACCTCAGGCCACGGGCATACACCCCTACCGCTTACAACACTCTACCCAGTGGGTTCCGGCCCACACCCTCACTTGCCGAACTAGCTGGATACCAGCAGCAGCCGCAGCAGCAGTTGCAACAGCAACAGGAGTACGCGCCTCCTGCGAGGCCACAGCAGCAGCAGCAATACGTTGAAGAGCAACGACAACCAACCAGAGCTCCTCACAGGAAGGTAAGCTAAGCTTAAAATAACTGCCTAATAAGCATTCATTAATTTATTCATTCATTCATTCATTTGCATGGTCAGCCAATGAAATCCCCACAGAAAAGTAAACTTCTTATTCAAAATATAGTCCAGAAGCTTTGGTTCTTAACTAAACTGGCCATTATTTTCCAATTAGTCGTACATAATATACATACTTAAACAAACTCTTTGTTCCCCAAAGGGGTGGCAGAGCCTCAAAGGGGCTTTTTACTGTGGGTTTCACAATCGCAGGAATATAGCGTGACAAGTGGTGAGCTCATCGCCGCCATTGCTTTCCACAACCTTAACACACACAGTTAACGCTTTCTTCCTGTAATAACAATCCTTTTAAACATTGAAACGTTTTCTATCCCAGCCCGACCAGAGGCCCATCAAGTACCAGCAGCAGCTAGAGGACGAGGAACTGGACGAGGAGAAGGAGGAACCTGACCGCCTCTCCACCCTGCTCCAGCAATCCAAGTTCAACTGCGTCAGCAAGCAGAGCGGCTACTATGCTGATGAAGAGCTCAACTGCGAGGTGTTCCACTATTGTCAAGATAACGTGAAGCATTCCTGGGTCTGCCCCGATGGATTCTCTTTCCACCAGGTAAGATAAACAGCAAGTTGGACAGGTGAATGCCTGATCAAGGTTTGTCTGATGGAAGATGTCGATTTAAAAAACAAAAATCGGTCATAAAAAACCCGCATTGAAATCCTTAGACAAGGTAACGCTAGTAGAAAAGTCCAAAATGTATGGGATTGACGTTAGCTATCACGTGGTCTATTGTATTGTATTACGACTATAGAAATGGAATCGCTTCGATGCGAATGCCGTTTGGCTAGGCCTGCAAACACCATATCACAAACAAACAAAACACACTATGGTCTCAAACTTACCCCTCTTTTTAATCGGGGGTTAAAAATGATGCGACGGACTTGCTTGCAACCTATCACGTATGGAATTCTAACTAATGTAAAAAGTGACCATATGAAGGTACCATAATAATGTTTGGACTTGCCGCTGTCTACCTCGTAGTGGGGACATCCTTGCGAATTGCGTACTGAGTAGAGATCTGAGGACATCCTCAGATCTCAGGTTTACTAGTTAGCGGACTCAAAAAAACATCTCGTTTCGTTTCGAGCCTCTTATCCATCATGGAAAAGCAATCGAGCATATTATCTCTATAGCGTCAATCAATCTTACATTTACTAATTCCCCATGCTATTCCAGGTCCATCTTATCTGTATGCCGCCGACCCACGACAACATCTGCCAAAAGTCCTCGAAGTACCACTTTGTGAACGAGTACCTCTACCGGCCGATCAATGAAGAGGAAGTCCAGAGGAAACCTAACGTGTCTCTCAAGTACTCCGACCGGTACTACCCTCAGGATGTGTACAGGGACGACAGATACGAGCCGGAAGAGGATGAGGAAGAGGTGAGGGCGATACATCATTTCTTACCAGACAATTTTTCCCTTTTAGACTTACATGCTTGGATGGAGCTGGCTCAAGACCTTCATAGTGGCATTTTGCCTTTGTCCATAGTGGACTTCTACTGGGCTAATGTTACTTCCATGCCTACAAATGCTTCGATGGGCATTTTCCCTACAGCGCGACTCTAGACGCGAAAGGTGTTCGATTCCCGCTGTGAGACAAATTGTTCACATAGATCTGCAAATATTTATTACGGGACTAGATGTGGTATCATAGTACCTTCGTATAGTTCCGATACACAGGGGATCTTTGTGTACAATTTAATCATGTGAATGGTATTTTTCAGCAGGAAGCTCCTCGTCACTACCAGCCCGTGTTGCACCAGCTACAGGCGCGCCCCTCCCCCTCCCCGCGGCCGCAAGCCCCTCAGGTGTTCCGGTCCGCCGAGGAGGTGAACATCCCGCTCGGCCAGAGGCGTCCCACTCGCCCTTACGACTTCGACTTCTAATAACACCATAATCTATTTGGGGTTTTCGATGAGGTGGAGGTTCTAACCGCTAGTCTCTCCTACCGAGCTAGGACCCCACCACCTAGGTGCCTACCCTCATTTCCGTCTACTACTTATTGACAGGAATTATAGGTTCTTTTTAAAGGTGCTGATAATTTAATGGGGTTGTCTCCTTACATTAGATCAATAATTTATTTATAATGTTTGTAAAGTATTGTATCGAATCTAAGTTACAAATTAGTTGTAAGCTAGTCTTTGTGGTACTTAGAACTGATTAAGGTTAATAAAGTATAGAAAATAAAACCTTGTTTTCGTTTTAGCCTATACGTGTGCCATGTTTTTCACACGCAGCAATCATCGATCCTGTATTTATTGATTATCAGAAATAGTAAGTATCACATCAGCACTCAGCAGCCTTTATATAGAAATCCACTGTTGGACGAGGCCTTCACTTCCCCATATAGGATACAATGGGGGGATTTGCCATAAACACCACGCTTGGCAGGCGTATTGGTGATCGCAGTATTGGTGTTGAACTCAGGTGGATACTGCTGCCTTCCCCTAGTGTACCTAACCCCGTAGTCGGCTCTTACGACATCCAAGAGAGGAGACGGATGGGTCTATTTTTAGGTCAGACACACCACAGCACCGAATAATAAGTAGACCTACTATGTACCTGCCTACAAAACAAAACGAGATAAAAGATACGAAATACCTCTAGACTTCTAGAGGTAGGTACGTTAGTAGTCATTACAAGGTAGCTGAGGAAGCGTGGGGCGCTGCGGGCTGCGGCTGGTGCGGCGTGATCTTCATGTTCACATTCTGACTAATTGTATGTATGATGAGAGCATCTTGTCCGCAGCGGCCGGCAGTCCCGATCTTGACTTCGTTCGGGTGACGAGGTTTGGACCAATGCTAAGCCTAATGCATGGACCAAGTAATAAGAATATAAGTACATAATAGTAATCAATCACTTGATTACTTTCTTGAGTTGCGAGTAAGAACCTCTAACTGGCACTATTTACCCTAGCTTATTCGATGAAAGCTAAGACTTCCAGGTCACAGGATACTGCCCAGATGCCTTTTTGGCTTCAGGTGATCCATCTGAGGCTTTTGTGTTGAGCTCATGATGGAGCAACTCCAACTTCGCTCCTACCAAGGCTCCTACGGGGAGTCGGGGACCAAGGTTTAAAATCAAGGAAGGTTGGATGTAAGTTCCTTGGTTTAGATGGCTTCTTTTTTTCTTTTTATTATGTCCTCTGAGTAGTTAGGTAGAGATTTTAAATGGCTTTAGACTAGCAACACTAACTCAACAATGTCTAAACTGACAACTATCTGTCATGTCATGTGTCCAGTCCACCCACTCCAAATGTCTCCAAATGTCTCTCCATCCAATGCTGTTCCAAACTTCGTTGTTTATTTTTATTTATTTTGATTAATTTGAATTTTATTAATTCATTAGTTTTAAGATAAACTTTCTTTCTCTTCTCCAGTTCTCCTAGTTCTTCCTAGGTTAATCCATATTGTTTTGACATAATTTATTTTATTAGGTTACATTTAAGAGCGAGAGTAGTACCTAAATTCCTTGCATTTTGATAACTAATCCTTGCATATTTTGTGATGTAGTTTAGTTTGTTTGTTGTGGAAGAGGGAAGGTTTCAGGCCAATAGTGATCGGGAATCGGAAATTATTATAAATGTCCAGTGTGGGTTGTTCATAGTCCACATGCTCATAGATGGTGACAAGATAAATCTGCAAAATACTATGTTTTGTGCGTATACATCTGCAAAGTTCTATTGTTTGTGCGTATACTGAAATCGCAGCTGCATCTCGTTAATAACCATGAAAGATCAAGACATTGAAGGAATGAACGCTACTGAATACAAAATATACCATGAATCCCTGATGCAAAACAACCATGGAACCTCTGCTTTACATGTATTCTGTTGCATATTATTCACAGTACAATGCTCCATCTATTCATCTGTAAAGATCAAAGACCATCAATATCAACAGATTTATGAGTACATGGTCATAGTGCTGCCCCTGATAATGGCACACACAGTGCTATCCGACTACTTGTATCTACTAAACTTCATAATTCTTGCCATGTTACTTCGAGAAATAAAAACACATTACTATCTAAAGTACATAAAAAATGTGAAAAGAGAATCGTCTAACCATAATCAGAGAATACAAACAATATCAGTGATGAGAGGTCTGACCTATTTGATAACAACTTTGTGCATATTGGCAGTTGATTTCAGAAATTTCCCCCGAGGGTTGGCTAAGACAGAGAGATATGGTTACAGTCTGATGGATACTGGAGTAGGATTATTTGTGCTTATGAGTGGCATAGTGCACAAGGACTTATTGAAGAACAATTGGAGAAATACCTTTTTGGGAAATATGAAGTTTATAGTTATACTTGCTTCTTTGGGCATAGTAAGGTATGCTACAATAAAGCAGCTGGATTACCAAGAACATGTGTCAGAGTACGGTGTGCACTGGAACTTTTTCTTCACACTGGCTGTTTGCAAGTTTCTCTCTACCTTCATATTGTATTTTTCATCCAAATCAAATTCATCAACTAACACAATAGTTCAAAGCTTTATATTACTAATAATTCATGAATTTTTATTGTTTTGCGGTGTGCAACAATGGGTGTTTGGGAATACACCGCGAGACTCAATATTCTCAGCAAACAGAGAAGGATTGTCATCCTGTCTCGGTTACGTTGCAATGTATTTATTTGCATCACATCTGAAGGATGAGCTAATGAACAAACATGTTGCCAAAAACATGTACTACAATGGAACAAGAATGGATATTACCTTACTGAAACTTATTTTAGGCTCTTTTATTTTATGGATTTTGTCATTTTCATTAAACTATTATAAACCTGCTTCTAGAACTTTAGCAAACGCAGCCTATTGTACTTTTATAGAATCTATTCTGATAACAGTAGTGGCATTTTTGTATTTTTTCGAAAAATACTTTTATAATGAAAAGGGTAATTTTAAGATGCCAAAGATTATTGAAAATGTGAACTCAAATGGACTTCTCTATTTTCTGATTGCTAATTTAATAACTGGAGCGATTAATCTTTCCATAAGAACCTTGTTGGTATCAAGTTTAATGACTTTTGTTATACTTAATGTGTACATGATAGTAACTCTTGCACTTCCAACATACGTGAAGAAAGCAGCTGGTATTCTATTCTATTGAAACACAGTTTTAACAGAAATAAATAATTTTATTGCAAAATCAAAAAGTATCAGTCATTATTAATTATTAAGCTAATAAGTTAGGTATAGATTCTTACAGAATGCAATTCCATTACTTGTGTAAGTCGTTTTTTATGAAAGTTTTATTACTTATATTAATCAATTGTATTTTCCAAGTTATAACAAAAGGTATGTAAACATATATGTAGTTAGAAAATCTATAATGTTCATTCTTTTGTAAAAGTAAATCATGTAAGTATTTATTATTATTATTATGGAACATTCCCAGAATTTACATGGTTGAATTGCTTACAGATTGCAATTATACATGAACACATTGTGTGCTAAACATAATTAAAAATGGCATACAACATGCTTACATAATTGTACACAAAGGTTAAACAAAAGACATAAAACGAAGATTAAAAACATTAACTGGTTTGAACATGTGATAAAAAATTAACCACTATAACTACTATCCTAACTTAATCATATTAGTATTTTATCACAATATTTCTAGTGTTTTTTTTATTTGCTCGTTGTCATAACAAAAATACTAGGTAAGTATTTTAATTTGGCAAGCTAAAGAGGTTTTTGGTTGATGAACTTTTTGTTAGTATGTACTTTGTACTATGATTTATTAGTATTACATACAGTCATTCTGGGTAAAATTGGACCACACCCAAAACAAACACTTTTCATTATTTTTATCAGTTACCGAATGACTGTAAAGGATACCTATATGTTTTATTAATATTAACTGAATTTGTATTTTTGTATTAGTTGTATTATTCTTTGTGTTAATAAAGATTGTTTTAAATAACTTCCCTAAAAGGAAAGTGATCTAAATAAGCTACTTTTCTCATCAAAAAAAATCGAAACACTTCTCAAGTTTGTGTTTGGAATTTTTTGTTTTAAAAAGTATTAATACAATATAAAATAGACGAACAAATATATAGTAACAATTCCGCTCCTCTCCAACGAAAACTCTGAAAGAATTCTACACGTGTTTCGCCTCTCAACGAAGCATCCTCAGGAAACAGTAGGCTCACTGCGTGCTAGAACGAAAAAGACACACTACTGCAAAAACTCCGCAGCCATGTTGCCTCTTCGAACGCCGAACAGAAAGTGACATCGTACATAATTATCTTAAAAAGTATTGTTAAAAACGGAAAAATAAAATTGACATAACAGTAGGTGGCAGGAATTTAGTATACCATCGATTTAAGGGGGGGAGGGGTAGACCCCCCTTCGAAGGGGAAGTTGCGGAAGCAACTACTTAGTTGAATTATTTTTAAATAACCATATCTCGGAGCATTGCAAAGTTTTCACGAATTTCAATTAACTATTACTTACTCAAAAACTATTTGTTTCCTCAACTTCAAAATTTACGTGTGGTCTTGTTATAATATAAACTATCTACAATAAAAATCCTGACCCCCAACTCTACGGTAGGTAATCTAAAACTTAGCCCAGTAGGTAGTACAAGGTTACAAACTGCCAGCAAATATAATGTTGAAATAATCCTCTTAATTGGATATTTGTCGCCAGAAAGAAAATCTTCGTAGGGTTTCGATTTTTTTGATGAGAAGTGTATTTTCCTAACAATTCCTTAGATCAAAAGCGGCACTTTATCGTAGCTCCAAGATTCAGGCCGTCTGAGTAATCTTTTAGTACTGCGTAGTATTTGAGCTGCACAGAATACTAGGCAGTATAATACAGCTATTGTTCCAATGACAGCGTAAAAAAATAGGTATGGGAACCTACGCGGCGACCAGAAGACAGTGTAAGAAAGTTCTCTGGTGAAGTGGTCTGAAACAAAAAGATGGCAGGTTGTAAGAGCTGTGTTATGTGAGTGGACATTCTGGCTCAAGAGCGCGGGCGCTTTGGTCGTGGAAAGCAATGGCGGCGATGAGCTCACCACTTCTCACGTCTATATTCCTCCAACTGTGCAACCCATGGTGAAAATGGGGCCCTTTGAGGCTCTGCCTACCCCTTCGGGGTAAAAGGCGTATGTTTATGTATGTATTTTCTCACGTTCGCATTAACTGTTGATTTGTATGGAGATATGAACATCGCCCCTAGTGGGAAGTTCGTTTAACATTCACATCTCCATAAAAATGAGGGTGGGCGCGAAGTGCCCCTAAAACGTAAACTTACCTAAAACAGCCGCACCATATCCAATATGTTGTGTGCCCATCCTATAGGAACATGTGGGCACGTACACCTCGTAAAGTGTGTCCTCGCCGACTGACACTTTCAGCACCTCGCCGTCATCCTTCAACCAATGCGTGACGCGGTGAGCGAGCTCAGAGTCTTGCTTCACAAACTTGGAATGGTGATCGTGAGCACAGAAGTAGATATCTGGATGGATTTCGTTGTTTACCTGGAAGCAAGAATCCCTGTTTGTCAATCAAAATATAGTAAGCCTTGTGTGCAGTCAGATTCTTCTATCCTAGGCTAAATTGGTAACAAGAAACAGGGGCGATTCACCTTGAAAGGATTACGCGTGGGGATGGGCAGCAGAGCATCTACCTCCAGTACTTAAAACTAAACTGTGATCACTAATCCGCCTGCCAAGCGTGGTGATTATGGCATATCCCCCCATTGCACGCTATGCATGCTATGAGGGAGGCCTTATCTGGACGCTTGACCTTGACATGAATAGGCAACAAAAACGGGACAATCAAGATCACAGCCTCTAAACCAAACGACTACTGCGTTTCAAGCAGAAACTATTGGGCTCCTCATGGCAGCTAGTGAAGTATCAACATCATTAGAGTCCACAGATAGCGTTGTAAATGCTAATCTACAAACACAGATCATCTTCACAACAGATAGCGCAGCACTTTTGAATGCACTCGGCAGACCTGACACGAGGTCTAAATCCGTTGCAGAATGCCACAGTGCCCTCCAAAAACTAGCTGAAAAGCACATGGTTATAATAAAATGGACTAAAGGCCACAGCTCTTGCCCATGGAATGACAAGGCCGACTTCCTAGCAAGGAGAGCAGCTAAACTCACACCTACTTCTAAAGACATCAGCTTATCTAACCCACCAACAGTGGAGATTAAAAACAGGCTGAGACTAAACTCCGAAAGGGAGCACCAAAAAATATGGGAACGTAGACTGGACTGTAAGCAAACAAAGAAAATGCTTCCAGCTAAAAACAAAAGGATAACAAACACATTGTTAAAGATGAAACGCGAAGACCTACGGATGATGGTGGGCATCATCACGGGACACTGTGATCTCAACCACCATCTGCTGAAGACAGGGGCTACGGACAGTGGGCTATGTCGTGGCTGTCTTCAGGACGAGGAGACAGTGGAGCATGTTATATTGTACTGCACAGCCACAAATGAAGCCAGGAAAAAAACCGGACTCCAGGAGCTGATAGAGTCCTGTTTGACTTCATCCGTTACTCATTCGGGGACACTGGAACAGTGCTGCCATCAACCCAGAGTCCTTCTCCGTTATTTTAAGGAGTTGGGCTGGCTGGGGTAGGGTTAGCAGGGGGACAATGCACAATACACCCCAATGCGGGAAGTCAGTGCAGATCTTATCTCCCCCATTTTCAATTAGAATTAGAATTAGGCAACAAAATAAAATGCAGAAGGCAGCAAAATTGTCATTGCGCGCCCACTCCAGGATGTAAAGGATGGTATAGCAGAACATTTGGCGGGCCGCGACCCGTCCACCCACCAGTGGGACCACGGGGAATTTCTTTTTCCCCGTGCACCCACTGCCTTATGGCGGGAAAATATCGATATCAAAGAAAAAATCATCAAGGAATGGTGCATGTACAACAGAAGGCACAGAACTAATAACGTTCCCGAAAGCTGGAACGCCGGCATCAATAAAAAAGTGAATAAAAATTATGTAGGTAACGAAAGCTAAACTTCTGACTAAAATATATTTAACGCCACAATCTAAATTAAACGATTCACGGGAAAAATATTATAAATTAAGAGACTATCAGATACTTCAAGCACAAATGCAACTTATTCACGAAGAAATAAGCGTTGGTCATTTTTTGGAAAGTTGCGTTAGGAATTACTTTTTGTTTTTGGCTTCTATGTTATTTATGATTTATTAATTTCTCTTTAATAATTCGGTCGTCTATCGTTTTAATTTCCCATAGGAATGTGTTGTTTTGTTTGTAAAGAATTGTTAAAATTGTATTATATATATTTTTCCTGCCTTATGCATAAGGTTGCAGTGGGTGCACGGGGAAAATGAAATTCCCCGTGGTCGCACTGGTGGGTGAAGCTGGTGGGTGGACGGGTCGCGGCCCAATTTGGCTAACTCTTTAAATTGGTAAACCTACAGTAGATTTAGGATTCAAAAACCAAATTACCTGATGCCCAAACAAAGGCTCTCTAGTCACAGGATAGTGAGATACAACTATCTTGTAGTCCCCATCCCCATCAGACTCTTTGGGGTAGGTATGTGTGATCCCGTTCACTTTGTAGAATGATATGTTACGGTGAGTGATCACGGACGATTGCTCGAATACCTTTTCGAATTCAGCTATTTTGTCTCTCTTTATTGGCTCGTTTTCACCTCCTATGTCGTTGTCACCTGGTAGCCAGACTTGCTGCAAGTAAATTAAGAGAATTAGCTTAAGGGATTGTGTAGCCGATTAATCTAACTTGGATGGACAGCATTCGGGAAACTACGCCATACCTTCTCGTTAGATACCGTAGAGCCTCAAGACGAAAGTCTATAATCAGTGCGTGTTGTGATGTACAGCACTGAGACGTGGTCCCTACTATCAGCCTCATACACAAGATCAAAGTCGCGCAGCGGGCTATGAAAAGAGCTGAAATAAGGAGATCCACAGAAGAACCAAGAGCACCGACATACCTCTTAGATTTAAGGCCTGGTTAGAAAGTGCGAGCTAGTCAGTTACTGCAGTGCAGCTACTCGCACCGTGTTACCGCATCATACGAGTTACTGTCATGTGCGAGTCGGTCAGTAGTCATCAGAACTAGGTACAACAATTTTCATTTTTACTATTCACTCGCCTTCCCCCACCTCGCTGCAAGCAGCAACTCAATTCACACGATGTTGTGAAGTGGCTCGTAAGCTTTTATTATGGTATGAACTGTGATCAGTCGTGTATTTTTTGACAACATTGCACAAGACTGAAAAGATGCGAGTATACAGGAGCTGAGGCCCAATTCTCTAAAAACATTCAATTCGCAGTATAATCTCGTCTCAGTCGCACTGTCTCGTATAGTAACTATTACTTAATCTTCACGTTTCTTGCGAAGAATATGTAATAGTTACTATACGAGACAGTGCGACTGAGACGAGATTATACTGCGAATTGAATGTTTTTAACTTGGAGAATTGGGTCTCAGGTAGCTACTTTCACGCTAGCATCTCGCAATTGTGTGACCGGGCGAGGTGAGTCGAGCTACTGTCATGCGACCACACAGGTGCAGTAACTGTCCACTGTCAGGTCAGCAACTCGTATTGTGTAAGGAGCCCTTGCAAGAAGCTTGAAGTGGCAGGCAATGCAACTTGCTGAAGTGACATGGGAATAACGGTTTTCGAGTGGCGATTAAGAACCGGACGACTTAGGAATGCCCCCGCCTTCTCGATGGACCGACAACATTTTATCAAACACCGCTCAAGACCGTTCATCGTGGCATTCTTCGGGGAGGCCTATGTCCAGCCTTCTTCTACAGACTGATGATCATAATTGTGTAGCTTAGTTATTGGAAATAGAGGTGCAATTTCTTTATTATCAAAACCGGCAAAGTAATGGCATCAAAGTTATGTGTGGTGAAACCATGTTTTACATGTTGGCATTTATTGGGAATTGAGCATGATATTGGATACCTATGGATGTTGTAAAAGCCAATTAAGGGATTACACCAGGGGATGGGCAGCGGTATCTTAGCACTAATACTGCAATCACCAATCCGCCTGCCAGTCATGGTAGTGGTCAGTTATGTTAGTAATAGAACTTGTGAAAGAGTTCGTCCGGGGAAGTACTACCACCGTAGCTATTTCTGCCGCGAAGCAGTAGTGTTTGCATTGCTGTGTTTCGGTTTGAAGGGTACGGGTGCCGGTGAAATTACAGGCACATGAGACTTTTCATCTTTATGTCTCAGGGTCGGCAGCGCGCGTGTGATGCCCCTGGTGTTACAGGCGTTCATAGGCTATGGTAACTGCTTTCCATCTGGTGGGCCGTAAGCTTGTCTGCTTGCAAAGTAGCATAAAAAAAAAAAAGGTGATTATGACAAGTCCCCCCCCCCATTGCATTTGATGGGAGAGCCCTGATCAAGCAGTGGACATCAACCGGCTGATGACGTAGCATGATATTTAACCTATTCGAGATAGTAGGTAGGTAGATCTTACCACAAAAGGATAGTCTAGTTCAAAGATACTGAACAGTCTCTTGGCATATTCATGGAACTGTACCATAGTGGCTATGGACCCTTCATCCATCAGGTCTCCCATATACACCAGTACGTCTGGCTTAAAGTGGCCAGCTGCTACGTTGAAGGTGGATCTTACATAGCTGGAAATTGAAACAGGTTAGAAACAAGCAAAGAGATATGATCATATCAGTCAAAAATTTACAAAATTATTCTATTTGAGCTACTAGAGCAAAGTCGAGGGAATTCTTCTATTTCACAACTCTACCGGTTAAGCTGCCAGTAAGCTGCTTGTTCATTATCTATCATCAGTCAACAGAGATGTTAACTTTCATCAGTTTATTTTTAGAAGGCAAAAATTCCAAAAGCACTAATTATAGCCTAGAAGTTGGTAACAATTAGGTCATGCTTTAGAATATAGAGGCACTTGAGCAACCCCCCCAAAAGACCTCACTTACCTTCTAATTTAGAAATAACACTTTAGGATATGAGCATAACCGGGCACCGTTAATCAAATAGTTAACTTCGTTAATCGTTAATCCGCTACAAAAAAAGTTAGCTTCGTTAAACGTTAAAGCGTTACATTTCGGAAGAATTAACGCAAGTGAACGTTAATCGTTAATCCGTTAATATCTGTAAAATTGCATCTCTATATCGTTGCATTAGTGAACTTATAAAACCTGTTGGTTTAGGTTCTGGAAGTTAACAGGTTTGGAAGAAAACACTCGTCACTCTAAGCACTGGCGCTAAGTAATGAAATGATCAAATGAAATAAATCTCTTCGCGGTTTTCTTTCTCACTCGCACGCGCCGGCAAAATATACCTAGTTTTGTTTTTGTTTCATTCGCTGCCACGCGCCGCCCGGCACTTGTCGGTGCCGTGTGGTTACTATTAGGCATAGGATTAACGATTAACGGACTTCTGCATATTAACGGAAGTTAACGTGTCCGTTAACATTGTTAAAAGTTAATCCGTTAATCAAAATGTTAACTTCGTTAATTAACGATTAACGGATTAACGAGTTAATGCCCAGCTATGGATATGAGACTGTGAGAGACAGCACTAGGTGAAAGAGGGGCTTCCGAGTCAGTACAACTTAATTGAGTCAGAGGGTATTCGAAACTTGGGTTAAAAGTTCAATGTAACTTACCGATCACTATCCCATTCAAAGAGATAGTTCAGCGGAGCAGATATGAATAAATCTCCCTGAATTTGAGGGTCAGCTATGAATAGTATTCTGGTGCATGCTGTTTCATCCAGGCATTTCAACTTTGGCCAGAACACCGGCTGCATGAAGTAAACGAACCATTCGCAGTAAAGTGCGGCGCCTATATACGCCGCAATAAAATATTTCACAACTGCGCTGAAATATTGTCGAATTTATTAGTTTTACTTTTTAAGTTGCACTTACCCACATACAATACACACTAAACTACACAGTTACATACAGTTTGTTTGTCGTGTGTTAGTAGTCGTAATTACCTTCTTCGTAAGTGCATTTGGCACCAGGTTTTTAATTTTGGTAGAGTAAAAATTTACGCAGGTACGTATTTATTACAGTTTGTTTGTTTTTTTTAGTAGGTACATAATTACATTTACGTCAACTGTCAAGTAACCTAATTGACATAGGTTATAGGTTACGTTCCAATACTTCACAGACTATCCATGGAGAAAATAAATATGAAACAAACCTCGGACGAAGGAGACAAACAGTCTTAGCCATAGCCATTTAGCCATAGAGAAAGTGTTGTCGACTTGGAGGAAGGTGGAGGAAGGTGCCGACTTGCTTTAGTTGTCTAAGTTGCCAACAGGCAAACGTAAAAACTTCCGAATCCGAACCTAAAAAGATCCGGAAGATCCGTTTTGTATATTGGCATTGGGGGTGGCAGGGGTGGGGGGGTTGTGTAGCAGGGGGAAGGGCTATCTCGCGACAGGTATGCAACAGGCGTAAATTGTAGAATCAGGGCTGCCCAGTAACTTTTGGATGAGAAAAGTGACGTTTGACAGCCCTGATTGCATAATTTACGCCTGTTGCAAACCTGTGGCCGTGTGGCGAGATAGAGAACAGCCCGACGCCGCGCCGACGCGACCGAGTGGCTAAAGAGCGCACCTTCGTGATCCTGAAGACCATCTTCCGTCTTTTCCTAAGTCTTAATTAATCTCAAATGAACTCTGTAAACGAACACGGCTTCATGCATTGATGTACCCAGTCAGTATTTGGTGCTTGTAAAACTTTTTACGAAGGCGAATTTTCAATGTTTTATCTGCACTAAAGCAGTGGCGCAGCAATACAATGCAAGGCCCATATCGATTTGATGAAAAAAAATGTGACTATAATACCATTTTCGTAGCTCTTTATTGTACTCGTTCGAGAAGGTTAGCATCCTTTTTGAAGTATGGGCTCCAAACCAAACGATTCCCGGTTAATGTATGTGAAAGCCTTCCTTATAATATACATTATAGAGTTTGCTCTTTTCACTATATGCACTCAATGTTCATTTGTTAAAAAAAAACAAGGACACAACTCCTGCAAAATGCTCTCTCACGTCGCTCGTTTTTCTGCTTAGTACAATTTTTATAGAAAAGTAGGTAACCTTGACGCAATGTATATAAGTGTAATGTTGTACTATCAAAAATATGCACGATCCTTATAGACACTATATCCATCCATGCTTATTGTAGACTGAATTTGAAATTCGAATCCGTAAAGTATGAAGCAAAAATTTCAGAAAATTATTACTTTATTGTTTGTCTGATGTTGGTATGTTTCCGACCGCCATTTACACGAAACCACAGCACAACCAACCATTTTTAGGAGCTCCGTATAGCGACAGGTATGAACGCAGAATGGCGAACGATCGCGGCTAAACTAGTTTTTATAAACTGACACGAACGACCGTTCATGTACTTCGGCAGAGGGGAAAGCGTATGCTTGCCATCTCCCTACTATAAATTCTCTAAGAGGATAGGAATAGTTCTGCGTAGAATGAGACGCAGATTTAAAACTGGGCACAGATAAAAAAATAAAAATAATGGTTTTAAAAATCGTGGCGAAGTTGTGTTATGTATGTGTATGTCACGCTTGCTATGTTACCGTAGTAATAAGATGCTGAAAAACACTACTAATTTTTGTGCTATTTTTATGCATCGCGATAAGTGTTCTAGTAAATAAAATATAATCGACAACACGACATTCCATTTTATTCAGAACGCATACCTTCATCGAATCAGCGATTGATTTGACAGGTCGCTTTGTTGAGTGTGTTTGTGCTATAATTTTTAGCTTTTCGTCTAGCTTCAGAGAATTCGTGTATTTATCTTTGATTTACACGCAGTAATTAAAATGTATGAAGTCTTAACAGTGGCGTAATTTGTCCGTTAGATTGTATGTAATTGCACTTACAGTGTTACATAAACCGTAAAGGCTAACCGTGTCGGCGAACCCGATGCCTGGACCTAGTACGATAGTGAACGAATGGTGTCTCTAAGATAATGGATGTAGATGCTCCTAACTTATTGAAGAGGTCCAGCAGCGCACCTTTGATCAATGAGGTGTCTTGCACGTCGATGACATCGCCCACATCGAACGCCGCGCCCAGGTAAAGTGCGATCAGCGATGTTTAGTTACGCCTACTACGGGCTCCGATAAAGGTTGTTGCTAAGCTGCTTTAACTATTTTTGACAGCTGGTGAAGTCGTCTGTGGGTGCCGTGCCCGTATTTAGTGCTGTCTTGTGCCGCAAAGTGATAATAAACGATTAGCTAGAGGACCATGTTTTGGATGGATGCATGGTTTCAATTTACAGTGTAATGTTGCAGTTTGCAGTTTTCTGTAATGCACTGCAGTTATGAAGAAGAAGTGTTGTGTATATTACCAATTGCTGATTTCTTCTATCACTAAGATCAGATTATCCAAAACAAAAGACAAACAAACCTAATTACTAAATCAAGGCCATAATAATTTCAATTTCAAGGATGTAATCCAATACCATTGAGTGCCAAGTTACATTATGAATTATCATTTTGTTACTAAGAATACATTCTAACACTGATTGTTTGCTCTGGTATCAGCACTTATTTTGAAAATGATAAACCTATCGTTGATAATACCAACACGGGTGTCACTCTCAGTTAGATAAAGTGAAGGTGCTATCAAAGAAAAGAGAATTTACATACTTTCATAGTTTCATCATTCTATTTGAATATGATCATAAATAGTTCTTGTAGAAAAATATTCTTTTAGAAATGGATCAATCTACTGTTGAAGAGTTTTGTTGATCAATTTGATCGTTGGATCGGTGTCGTCATCTTGTGTTGACATCAGATTTAGTGTAAGTTGCCCAAATCATAACATAACACCCAACAGTCACATACGTAGTCTTGATCACACACTAGGATTCCCTGTGATGTGGGTATCAGTAACTATGAGTACCATGGTACCATGAAACCCAGACCCGAAACAAATATTTGCAGATCATACAAACATTTATCCCACAGCTGGAATCGAACCTGCAACTTCTTGCATCTCAGCTGACTACTCGCCTGCTGCTCCACAGAAGTCATCATCACGTGGTTGTAATCACCATGCTTGGCAAGGCGATTGGTGATTGCAGTATAGGTGTTGCCAAAAACTATAAACTATAACACTTATAAAAGTTATTGTCTATAAAATGAGTCCAGTTACCGTTTGACACAATGCAATAGTAAGGGGTGGTATGCTGTGGTGTGTCTGTCCTTAAAATAGACCCCTCCTTCTACTCTTGTGGATGTCTTAAAAGCCGACTAAATGATTACATCAGGGGATGGGCAGCAGCATCAACCTGAGTACTTAATACCAATACTGCACTCAACAATCCGCCTGCCAAGCATGGTGATTATGGAAAATCCCCCCATTATAAACAATCTTCTTCAAGAGGCTTCGTCCACCAGTGGACATAAACAGGCTGATAAAGCAAAAGTATTCTTATCAATGGCAAAACCTATCATAAAAATAAACTCACAACTTTAATCACAATGGTGGAGAAACTCAGGCCTCTACTCAGTACGAAGATCTGTGAGGATATTGTACTAGAGGGTGGCCAGAGGCAAATTCAAACATTACATTAGGCACATGCCCACTTTTTGTTCTATCATCATCAGCCTGTAGAAGTCTAATGCTAGACGTAGGCTTCCCCATAGAATGCCACGATAAACGATCTTGAGCCACCTCCATCCACCGACTGTTTGCAACCTTTAAAATGTCGCCAGTCCATCGAGAGAGGGCCTTACACAGAGTCGTCCGGTTTGTGACCCCACTCAAGAAAATTTATTCTTCAACCGTTGTCAGTTCTGCAATTTATATGGTCTGCCCATTGCCACTTTAGCTTGCTAATTCTGAGAGCTATGTCGGTGATTTAGGTTCTTCTATGGACCTCCTCATTTCGGAGTGTATCACATAGTGAAACTCCGAGCATAGCTCTCTCCATACACAAGTGTGCGACTTTGAGCTTGAATAATTTCAGAACATAAATTGCCATCAAAAAAACCTGGATACATGGGACATATTTATGAACCCAAGGCACTCCCCAGTTCTCTCCTAGCTTCTGATCCTAATTGGGAGTAGCCAGAGGCAAGTTCAAATTACTCATGTTTAATTCTTAGATAATTCAGTTAATTCTTTAGAACAGTAGGATTTGGAAAAAATAGAAAGCATCATGGACGTTTTCAACAATTCACTGTTGATATCACAACATGAAATGTTATTTAAATAGACCACAGACAACCTGAGTCAAATTTTATTATTGTTTTTATCAATATGAGCCTACCATAATATTGTTTGTTTAATTAATGGATTTAATATGCTGTCTGGTTGTTATATTGATACAAAATATTTAAAGTGGCACTGGCAGAATGCCAGAAAGATGATAATTGATAAGTAAAAGGTATTTAATTACTTACCTATAAATAAATCACAAAAAAATAAACTAATATAATCATCATCATCATCATCAGCCTGCAATAGTCCCCTCCATCTCTTGCCGCTGATGTCGTTAAAGTTGACTAAGGGCCGGTTTCCACCGAGGTGGAGAGGAGACGAGAGGAGATCTGTATGAATAAACCAATCCGATTTTGTTATTTCCTTTTCGTTTTTACCTATCAAGCCTGCCAGCTTTGCTCTCGTCTCCTCTCATCTCTGCCCCGATGGAAACCGGCCCTTAGGGGTAGTATTATCTATTTACTGTTAATACCATTACTTTTTTATTTTATTTTATTTTTATTTATTTAGGACAACAAACAATTACACTCGCATAGTACTAAATATAGGACTAAAATAACACAGTGATTCTAGGAGAGTAACCAGCCCCGTTGTCCACAAGTTAGGTATGATTAAACTATAGGGCAAATAAAGAACACATGATTTAAGTTTAAGTTTAGTGTGGACAATAGTATGAATAGCATTTCAACTGCCAAAGCTGATTGACCCCTTGACAAAGTAGTGTCCCCCTCTTGCATTCCGACCACAACTACTAGAAAGGGAGAGAGGACAGCACCCAGCCAAGGCGCCAGCCAGTCAGTCAAAGTTGAAATGCTACACAAATCAATGTATAAAAATTTAAGATGACGAGGATACATGAGTATGTAGGTACTTAATTATAATAATTGTAATAATTGAGGTCAAAACTCATCCAGTGAAATCGACACAAGTGTATCTATTACACTTTTTCTGAATAGGCCAGGTGAGTTAGCGAACAATTCAGTGCTTGTAAAATGATTATTAAACAGTTTCATTATTCTATTTAGCGGTGCACGCTCACCCGCGATTGTTTTACAAGGGATAGGTGCGAACAAATATTGTTTACGAGCCTGTCGGTTATAAGAGCGATAAGGTATATGAATATATATTTGATTAACTAAACTACTACAATCGAACTTACAATGACATACATTGAACCTTACAATGATTACATTGCACTTGAGCCTAGGTTATTATACTAAACAGAGAATCATGGCCAAGAGCCCAGACACTATCTATGAACTAGGTACTAAAGCTAGAATAATACTCGATTTCAAATAATTTCACCTTCGAGCAACACGGACTTCCTGCCGGGAAAATTCCACGCATTGCGAACGTCTGACATCGATCTGTCGATCTGTTTCCATAGAAACTTGTCAATTTGACATACGATGTCTCGTAAAATGGCAATATTGTCTCCCGACAAAGGGCCAGAAAAAATAAAGAATGAATTGGTGAAAATGGCAAGTCTTATGGAAATAATATAAAAAACATTTTATAAGTATATTTATATGTCAACATAATATAATAAGTATATTTTATTATGTTGACATGGCGCGGCGAATAGACGGCAGAGACGGCAAAAGGTGCGGGTTCGATTAACGCTGCGGGATAAAAGTTTGCATGATCTGCAAATTGTTCCGGGTCTGGGTGTTGTGGTACCATGGTACTCGTTGTTCCTGATACACACGAGAAAGGAAATCATAGTGTGGGATCAAGACTATATTATGTGACTGTTGGGTGTTATATTATGTTATCGATTATTATGAAAAAACCAGTCCACCATTTTTTTTAAAGATACGGACACTATGTAATGTTTGTCCTTGATAATAAATGCGTTAATATTTAATGGCGTGGTGTGTCTGGAATAGGAATAGACCCCCCCCTTCTCCCGTGGATGTAGTAAAAGCCTTACTAAAGGATTGCACAGGAGATGGGCAGCAGCATCTACCACTGCGATCACCAATCCGCCTGCTAAGCGTGGTGATTATGGCAAATCCCCTCATTGTATTCAATGAGGAGGCTTTGTCGAGCAGTGGACGTAAACAGGCTGGTGATAATTATGTTGATGAAAATATGTAAACTGATCGTCATCATGTTGTTCCAGGACCTCGTTCTTCAGTATGTTCTCGAACAACCCATCAGCCTCGCGGACGCGGCGCTACAGCGGTAGCTTCAGTCCTCTTACGCCTCCGGGAAACGTCACTGTAAGTTACCCACCATCACCATCAGCTAGAAGTCGAGCTAAGCCGTCTCTATACACTGTCTTCCCTCTTTCGACTATTGTCGGTGCTACGGTGGGGGATAACCGTTCTGCACTGCGTTTCGGTCGTCCGGTTCTTGGTTGTCGGCTGCTTATGGTGCTGCATCAGGTTAATTCAACGTTTCGTCTGATTTCAAAGCTATTAACGGCCTGTAAAATACATAATAATATCATATGGTTATTCATATCTTTGGCCAATGGTAGCGATTCTGTGCACCCATAAAAGTGCACTAAAAATATCGCGCGCTCTATCTAAAAGACTAAAACAAAAGGGACAACTTTAGTGCAGTTTAGATTTAGAGAATGGTGCACAAAATCGCTACCGTTATCTCCCATTTTTATTTTAATCTTTAATTTTAAAACATTACTGAGTAAATAAATATTAAAAATGAGCTAATTTTGACGTAAAATGCTACTTCTAAATGCCTGCACCGATTTTGTAAATTTTGTTTCTAATGAAACCTGTACCTATAGTTTGGATTTTAGTTTTTTAAAGTTTTGATATAATATTCCTTGATAAAAAAAAATTCAAGGTCCTTCCTCCCCACCCTAGATACTTGCATTCTTGATTGAAATCCTATCTGGTACCTGTCTTTACCACTCGGCGGTAGGATACCCTGCGTGTTTCGGATTATTAATTTTTCAGATATACTGTACTTACTAAAAACTCGATAATCTACCGCGCGGAGCGCTAACCCTTCCCAAAGTTTTAAGTTCGTCAGTTTGTCCTTGGTTCAAAGATATCCTCACTGGTTGTTCCGTTATCGTTGTGGGAGGTAAAAACGCACTTCATAAATACCTATACTATAGGTACTTAGTACACAACTTCTTCTAAATATAATTGTCATTAGAAACGGGATATTTACCATGATTTTTGAGCTTTATTTCGTTTCTAATGATAATTACGAATGTTCATATAATGTATAACCATGATAGTTTCAAAAGTTCTTCTAAATACGTAATAAGTGAACGAGCGAAGCGAGTTCTCTGAGTCAACTTGGAGGAATCGGCATTTGTATGTATGTATGTATGTTTGTCCGATGAAAACTTCCCAACCGTTAATCCGATCTTCATGAAATTTAGTACGGGGGTAGATAGTATTGGTACAATTTGTGGGTAAGGTTATGACCTATATCGGTCGAGGGGTTGATGAGATATTGGGGTCCAACAGGGGGTAAAAAAATAAAAGTGAGACAGTCGGATCAAGTGGGGTGTCTAATGAAAGCGCTTTGGCTGGACATTTCTAAACTTTTTTTAATTAGTATTTAGACTAAGTAGTTTCTGAGATATTAAATCGAAAAATCGAAAACGTAAAAATCAAAAATTCTAGGGTACTTCCAGCAATCCAACAATGCTGAAATTTGGTATGCTTATAGCTTTTGTGTCACAACTACAGAGAAAAGTTTGAAATTAAATAAATTAGAAACTTTTACTCCATAAAACAATAACCAATATAACACCATTTGTTGAGCTCCCATTTCTAGGAATTTGAATGACGTTGGAGTTCTATGTTTTTCATCAAGTGGAAGTTATCAATGAATTCGTCAGTTACATACTTGATATATTATACTAACAAGTATTTAGTATATACGCGCCGTTGCTTAGCCCTATTCAAAGGTTATTTCGATGATGTGTTGAATTACAATTTTAAATTACCTCAATGTGAAAATTTTATCTCGGTAGAAGGGTAAAGAAAGTAAAATATGCAAAAAATACCTCCAAAATACTTCAAGTTCTGGTAATGCTAAAATTTAACCATTTCTTCCCCACTTAAGTAGTCGGCGCTGATAAAGGTGCCATCGCGAGGTCTCAGTTCGGAGCGAACCACTAGTCATTATTTAATTTTACTGACAAAATGATAACTGATTTATCAGGTGATTAAAATGAATTATTATGAATAATTATACAACTAACTAAATGTGTTTCCATGTGGAAATAATAATCTAAATGGTATCCTTGAATCATCATATCAGCCGCTTTTAGACGTCTGCTGGACGAGACCTGCCCCATAGAATGCAATGGGGTTGCCATATTCACCATGCTTGGCAGGCGGATTGGTGATCGCAGTATTGGTGTTGATTACTCAGGTGGATTCTGCTGCCAATCCCCTGTTGTCCCCTTAATCGGCTTTTACGACCCCAAATCAAATCAAAATAATTGTATTCATTGAAATCACAAGGATCATTTTGAATCGTCTTATAAACTAAAATTACTCCTGTTCCAACGCGACCAAGCCTTGAAGAACCGCTAAGAAACACGGCTTGGCTTACATAAATGGTCTGTCTTACCGCTAGGTGAGAAGCGCCTATGTGGTGCCTCGGAGCTAAGGAGTTGCAGATACATAGTAAATGAGAACTTAAAAACCTTAGGAAGGTACATCAACACGAAGGGATATATTCTTAGGCCGAAAACACACGGCAATGCCCAATTTATTCATGTTTCAATAATGATATCAATGCAGTCATGATTATTTTAAAATAAACTATATAAGTACACTCATAAAACTGCTTTCAATGCGATAAATTTATTGCAATCTACGACAGCTGCAAAGAACCATCTAAATTGCATTTTTTGTCGTAAAGTCACGATAGTTTGCGTCATAGCTAAATCCATTGATTTAAAATGCAAATGTTCTGAGTTGCCTTGTCTGATTTATCTGACGGAGAAGTAGGGGTCATAAGTTCTATTCCCGCTTCAAATATCTAATTAGCTGTCTCATTGTTCGTGAATATGTACATAAAATGCCGGAAAACCCGGTAGGTAACTGTGTTTTCCGGGCTGATATCATATGGGTGAATGGATACTGGTGGATAATGGTTGAGAAGTAAAAATTGTTGCTGGATTTGTTTCGTCCGAACAAAATTATGCTAGTCCGCAAATATTTATTTCGAATAGGACTGTTGTGTGACCTAGTTTCAGAGAACTTACGAAATAGGGAACTCAAAGGTTAGAATAAAGCTACGTGGGTAAATTATACATAGATATAACTAGTGTCCGCCCATGGCTTAGCTCGCTTTGTTCCTATAATATGAATGTCAGTCATAATCTATCTGTGTACCAAATTTAAGAGGAGCTAGCCAGGTAACTAACAAAAGTTTTGCACGCGAATGTAGTTTGCAACTACAACGCAACCTAGTTGTTTTCGCGTGAAAGAGTAACATCCATCCATCCATCCTCACAAACTTTTATATTTTTTGAACGAGCGAAGCGAGTTCTCTGAGTCAAGTTGGAAGAATCGGCGTTTGTATGTATGTATGTATGTTTGTCCGATGAAAACTTCCAAACCGTTAATCCGATCTTCATGAAATTTGGTATGGGGGTAGATAGTATTAGTACAATTTGTAGGTAAGGTTATGAGCTATATCGATCAGGGGGTTGCTGAGATATTGGGGTCCAAGAGGGGGTAAAAAAAATAAAAGTGAGACAGTCCGATCAAGTGGGGTGTCTAATGAAAGCGCTTTGGTTGGACATTTCAAAACTGTTTTTAATAATTATTTTGCCTTAGTAGTTTTCGAGATATTAGGGAAAATAAAAAACGTAAAAACCCAAAATTCTAGGGTACTTCCAGCAATCCCACAATGCTGAAATTTGGTATGCTTGTGGATTTTGTATCACAACTACAGGGAAAAGTCTGAAATTGAAGAATTTAGAAACATGTACTCCATAAAACAGAAACCAATATAATTGCTTAGCCCTATTCAAAGGTTATTTCGATGATGTGTAGGAAATTAGAGTAGTTACTGATAGATCCTGTACTGTACTGGTAGACCTCGAGGTGAAAAATTTCAAAAATAATAATAGGAAATATGGAAATTACTTAGTTAAGTAGTCGGGCTGATAAAGATGTTATCGCGAGGTCTCAGTTCGGGGCGAACCACTAGTAATATTAAGTAGGATCTAAAGTCTCATATCGCTATTTAATTTTTCCATAATCCGTTATCCATGTGTTCCAGAACTCGTGGGGCCCCCGCATGGCGCCGCGCGTGAACCAGCTCCGCCTGGAAGAGTGCGCGGACGTAAGCAACACGCGGGAGGTCGCGCACGAGAGGGAGGTTCACTCGGCGATGCAGATGGGACAGTCCTGTGAGGACTTGACACTGCTCGGTGGAGGTGGCCCGGCCAATTCGCCTACTAGAACACCCAGGTAACAATAAATCTCAAGGGTTTAGTCTAAAACGCTTGAAAAGTGCCCTTTTCGAAAGCCAAGAATATCCGGAATTTAGCTTTATTCTTAGCAATATGTAGATCAATAGAAAGTACATGTTTTAGGTTGAATAAAAGCATGTGGGATTTTTCTAAATTTCATTAGATTTTGTATACCTACTTAAATTGAAACGATAATTACCTTCACGAAATTGGCCAAAACGTCGCTAGCGAGACGATAGTGGATGTCAAAAAAGATTTCAAGCTTGCGGTCGTGTCGCTAGCGTCTTTGTCAGCCTGTGCTAGCCGTACGGGATTCGGACCAATTTTATTGTTTGTTTATTTGATTAAATGACGGGACAAGCATAATAATTATGCTAATATATGTGTGCCATATTATGGTCCACCTGATAACAAGCGGTTATCTCTGCATATAACAATATAACAATGCAGGCTACATCCATCTAGCCCTCCTATTCCCTAACTGAAAGTCACTCGGTTATTAACGTTTTGACAAGTAAAATTACCATCAATTGTCAATTCTTATAATTTTTAGCCGTTGATGGTAATTTTACTTGTCACCGAGTGAATTTCAGTTAGGGAATAGGGGGATAGGACGGGCGCCATGTGGCATTGCTTGTGCCCATCATCCAGAGACATAAAGCTGAAAAGTCTCATGTGCCATTACTAGGCAAACACAAGCAACTCGGTAGAAACAGTCTTTGAGCTCTCATCGTTAAATTCCAGGTTTTCCCCGGTAGTATCACCGTCCCCCACCAGAAAGTACACGACGCGGCGGAGTCTCTCCCCAATCGCCATACGCGCCTCCAGTTTCAGCCCCGTGAGCCGGCCCACCTTCATCGGCGGCAAGCGACGCTGCGACGACGGAGACTCCCCGCTCTCTAAGAGGGCGTGCACATCGGACAGACTCACCCCGTCCACTCCAGGCACGCCAGACTCAGACTCGCTTGAGTGCACGTTCAGGCCGGTCTCACCACGAGCTCAGCCGATGGAATCCCCCCACGAACAGACGTTACAGAACCACAAATCGGTCAACCCCAGCTAATATTACGGGAGGACGAATTTTGACTTGTAATTTTAGAATGCGTTGAAAATGTACTCTGTTTCAAGGTACCATTAGTCACTATTATCTATTCTGTATCATTTAGATCTAGTCTCTAAGGCTAGTCTTTGCTACGAAAAGAACACTTCAAAGTTATCGCTCAATACGTTTTGACGCACGACGACCTCTGTGCAAGTTGCCAGTTGAGGTGCGAGAGGTTGCGGATTCGACTGCCGCTGCGGTACAAATGTTTGTATGATCTGCAAATATTTGTTCCTGGTCTGGGTGGTATGGTACCATGGTACTCTCGTAGTTCCTGATGCCTAGTGTGTGATCAAGACTACGTGCGACTGTTGGGTGTTATGTTGTATTATGCGCTGTTTGGCTTTGAGCGATTTTTTTGTAGCGAGGATTTAGCCTTGGTAAGAATGTATTCAGCTTTCTGAATAAGCGGAGGTTTTTGTAACGCTTAAAATTACATCTCAAAGTTCCTGTTTGTCGGTTCTTATTCTTAGTTATAGTGAGGGCTCTGTGCGAACCCTCTTTTTGTATAAATATAGGGTGTATTGTGTTTTGTTCCTATTTATTAACCTAGTAAGCAATAAGAAAATGTACTGCTAAATTATCTTTGTAGGTAACATAATATCGTTACAAATGGTAATGTTCAATCTCTCGAATTCGAATGGTTTGATTACAATAATCATATGATTATGATAACATCGAGACAGATGCGGTTACAAGCGAATGGAACGAACGCAATGCTATAGCGCCCTGTCGACAGCCAAAGTATCCAAATGTAAATATAGATGCGTTTGTATAACGCAGTATTGTATATATTAATTTTATACTTAGTTATATAACTTAGCCATGATTAGCGTGTCAGTTAAACACGATGTGTGTAAGATTTGTGTGTATGAGTCTCGTCATTTGATTGTATATCGAAGTATAGATTTTTACCCCTATGCAGTATAAGGACAGATAAGCAAAATCCCAGATTAGTCTTAAAAAAAATCCCAGATCGTTAAAAAAGATAAAAACCCTATTAACTTTATTATCAATTTGTGCTTTGCTTTATATACTTACCTAAATGGCCTCTTTTAATTGTCATAAATAATCAAGAAAATAAAGATAGAAATAGATCAAGTTATCAAGAGTTTATTCAACGACAAAATTTCAGCAATAGAATGTTTGATACGTTTGACCAAAGTTACAAATACGAATTAATTTGTCTTAATTCACAAATAGAATTTAAAATAACTTTTCATTTAAGAAACCGACATCCGCCATTGTATTCGACTAAATAATTTTGGATGAAAAAAAATTTATGAAAGAACCATAGTGGTGAAAGGATTATGATACTTATTGGATTATTTCTGAATGCAAATGCTTGGTGTCTTGCTGAAAATATCAAAATCGCCTTATGTATGCCTACAATAGTTGAGGAGTTCCCTCAATTCCTGATGGATCCCATCATCAGAACTGGATTCTGAAAAAAATGGGACCAATCTGGAAGTATATCTATTCAAATAAAAAAATAATTTTCCAAATCGGTTCATAAACGCCGGAGATACGAGGTAACAAACATACAAAAAAAAAAAAAAGCAACCGAATTGAGAACCTCCTTTTTGTGAAGTCGGTTAAAAATACTGCCCAAGCGGCCCAGCTACATCACAAATAAAGGGAATTTACGCAATCTTGTTTTTTTTAAGTTTTATGAAACAAAAAATAGCATTATGTCTTATGAACATAATGTTGCTAATTTCGACTCGCAAAATAATACCTAGAGAGCAGAAAAATAATACGAATTACTTATTCTTCAAAGTACTAATACTTTAAGACGAATTAATTCGTACTTAAGTAGTACTTTAAAAAAAAATTACGAATTGTAACTATTAAATTTTATTTTTGTTTTCTGTATGGGTATACTTCTGCTAATCCGGGATTTTGCTTATCCGTCCTTCTGCTGCAGAGGGATTTTTATTAATATTTATAGACATATTAAATTCATCTGTATCTGATGGTAATATTATTAATGGAACTGTTATGGGCTGATATCATAGTTATCATATCCAATATACCAATTATAAGTATTTAATGGTCTAGGAATATAATGATAATTTTTGCTACCATTATTACTAATGCCAGTTTTTTGTAATATTTATAGATTGTATGTATGTGTTCGAATGAGTTGATTTTAAATTACTTTTTAAAGCGAATGATTATCCGCCGATTTAGAAATAAGTTGAAGAATTAATAAGTTATTTATATAACCTGAGGGGTGTAGCTGCAATAGCCTTTAGTTTTGAATAAGACTTAAAGAAAATGCTTCCATGTTTAATAAGAACTTGCCTATTAACATTTACCGAACCTGAAAGCAAAATTACACAATTTTGTGATAACGACTACAATAATAGTGTAACCTCATGTTATAATAGTGATTACCTCGTAAAAGTGTACTATAGTATTGCATTTGAGCTATATTAATTTGTGTAGTTACATTCAGGCGGTGAGGCTTCGGAATGACATGGATGTGGCTACCAGTGTTTTCATATTTTTGACCGCCTACCTAAAGGAAGGGTAATGTATTTAACGTCTATGTTTGTACATAACAATATGATCCATGTTGATTGAAATAAATGAATAATAATAATAATAATAACAACTCAAAAATCACTAAACCAGTTTTGATAAAGGCCCGTGTTCAGCATGAGTCTTACATTGAATGTAAATAATTTAAAAGGCAATTGTCACCGCTGTGTACCGCTTGGGCAGTATTTTTTTAAACTCTATTTGTGACTCACAAGTGTTTTGGCAATAATAGCTGCCATATATTTTAAGTGCAATGTTTTTATTCAATTTAAGAGTAAATAGAAAATGTGGCAAATCGTAGATTTGAATGTGAAATAAAAATATAAATAAATAGGTACGTACCCAATGAAAAAAAAGTTCGGCTTTTTTAGTTTTTTATAATGTGATGCAAATTATAAGTTCAATAATTTGATAAAATAAACCAATCACTTATGCAATCGATTGAGGGCTGACTCTTGGGATATTGTAATTCCCTGCGCCTACTACTTTTTGTATTATGAATATTTTAATTATCTTACCACCTTTCCTTTAAAATAGCAGGCTAATCCTAGCAGCGAGAATATGAACTGTGGTTTATCCATTGATGCCTTTCAAGCCAACTTGCCAATGACTTCTCGTAGCGTGTATAATACCTATCTATCAAATTGAAATACTTCGTATGTTTTGTAATTTTTATAATGTGTAAGCAGCGAGCCGTATTTCGTGACTACTGGAAAACAATGTTTTGAAGTGTGATTAAATCACAACACGAATGATTAACTTCTTGGTTTTATTTCTAGGATAAGATTCAGAAAGTAGGCCAGGGGTACGATTTTTGAATCTCACTGAGTGCCTATATGTCATCAAAAAGGCCGCAAGTCACCGTTTTTCAGGAGATGTACTCTCAGGAGATGTGTGTGGAAGAGGCACATTATTATAAGAATTTTAGTTATCAATGAGTTTCAATTTAAAGAAATTTGGAAATTGGGGATTAACGGCAATTTTACTGACGTTTTTCACTCGATGACTTTCAAAAATCGAACCCGTAAGTCGAAGTCTACATTTATCAAGTACCCACGTGCTAAACGGCATTAAGTGCAGTTGTGCCTAACATGAGTTTTTGTATGGGAATTGAGTCAATCTGACACTGGAGTGTCAGATTGGCGCCTTTCGTGTAACTATACGGTAGGCCTAGTGTGAGCATCGATCATTGAGTAACCGGCAAAATTAAGTATACGTAAAAACTACGAGTTTTAGTTTTTTAGTGTGAGCAGTTTTTACATATACTTAATTTTGCCGGTTACTCAACCAACGCGCGTTTACGCGGTTGTCACGTAAACACGATGCTCACACTAGGCCTACTGTATTACACGCCGTGCCCTAAGAGTAAACCTCTCCGTCTCCTCCCATGGATGACGTAAGTCGACTAAGGGCTTGCCAGGGATGGGCAGCTGCATCGAGTTATGGTACCTAACGAGTGTCTGCTATACGAGTTACTAAAAGGCCTCTACTTTTATGGTTACTTTACCACCAGCACTAAAAGCATGATGTATTGGGCTGCACAGCATCATTTTAGAATATTGCATTAGGGGCTTACTTTGTTATTTACCAGTGTAAACAAAATAAAAATATATAAGAACTTATTATTTTAGAAAAAATTGGGCATATTAGTGAGAAATAGTAAAAAAAAAAACTGCATCAAGAGAACGTATGTATGGGGTTTCAAAAAATATGGCAAACTGATTAAAGTCGGCATTAGGTACCATAACTCTCAAAGGTATAATAACAGTTAAAATACCATTGAACAGAGGAAAGATTATATAAATCCTACAAAAAAGCTACGCAAGTTCCCCCTGTGTTCACTAGGCAACTGCTCCACAGCAAACGATGTTTCTGCCGGCAGAGGAAAAATAAAAACAAAAAATTACCAAACCAAAATCACTTTAATTTACAAGTCAAGAGTTTTACATGAACTTTGTATATTAGATGACAAAATTATCAAGAAAAAAAACGGTATTCAAAGTGAAATTAATCTAAAACTTATCATTAAACGAACAACATTATTATAACATTCTAATATTTTGTACTCTTTAAAATGTGATAAATTACAAAACATAAGACAAATGATGCGAATAATCTCACAATAATTAATATGTAAATTAATTATATTAAAAACATTACAAAATCCATTAATAATAACTACATTTAAAAGAGTATATAGCAAAGCCTGCCGAGAATACATAAATGTATAAAAACGTCAACATCCGGCGTCTGTTGTTGGTGCAGGCAGCTACAAAAATATCTGAACACTTATTTCTACTCGCATATATTTCGTGAGTATTTACAGGGAACAGTCACTTTTGTCACTGACTGTACCATAATCACTGATTACAGTCGATTCGTATTATCTCCACACATCAAGTTACAAATTGCAAAAATAAACATTTCAATTAAAAATGATTAAGCGTAACATTGGACCGATTAAATCCCTAGACAATTACACATAGAATAGTGCTAACATTGTTTTATCAAGGCTGAGCCGGCAAGTTGTCTAAACCTATGGTCTAAACGAGGGTCATACATCTTAAAGCAACAACTAAGCCAAAAAACATTGCAACTTACTCAAAGTCGCCTCTACACTCGAGCAGATTTTAGCAGAATTCTCGGCTTAAGTGTAGAGGCGGCTTAACATTTACACATACATACTTAATATGATAAAAAAAAAGTTAAATGTACACTGAAAAATTAGTCCTACCCTAAGCTAAGTCGTAATAAATCTGAATTTAGAATTATAAATTGTTTAGTGAGTAATTATACTCGTGTAGGTACCTAGTATTTTACCTACATACACTAGTTCTAGTTCATAAATGCAATTGGAATGTCCATAATAAATGCCGAATAATAAATAATCTAGAAAAGAGTCACCTCTTAATCATGTGAATACGAAATATCGGTTGAAATTACAGACTTCTAAGGAAAACTGTCAAATTGTTCCTTTTTTCGTAGTTTGGGAAACGTGAGATAACTTCTAGACTCTGCTATGCGTTCCACCTAAATTTTAACTTATAGACAAAAAAATGGGTTTTTCTACACTAATATTATAAAGGGGTAAAATTTGTTTGTACAGGGTTCTGTTCTGAAGGAAATCTGAGGATGCCATGTTGTACACTTTCACGCGGATCATGTATTGTATATTTGTTTTTTCCCCAACTCGCGGATCACGTGCAGCGTTCGTGCTGTACTTCCAAAACCCTTATGAACTCCTATAGCGATTCAGTTCAAAATATCGGTTCGTCGTTGACATCCGTCATCATTGAATAACTTTAATCGCAGAAGTCTATAGACCTTGCTACTGTGCCTTTAAATATAGCTGCGGACATCACGGAACCGATATTTTGTACTGAATAGTTTTTGAAATGAATCGCTATAACAGCTCATGGTAAGGCCTCAGTGCTGTTAACACTGAACCTCTCATTTATACGTGATTAGTTCGCTGCTGGCAGCCAAAGATCTTATGGACGTACACAAAAAAAAACAACAAGTGTGTGTGTCAGATTAATGTCGTATGTCAAGTTTGTAAAAAAGGTTTGCTATTATTTAATCGCAATTAATTTTAATTAAAACCGTTATTAAATTTCTAAATTTATTTGTTAGACTGTTATAATTTTCAATACTGTTTTTTTAAATACTGCCCGCGTGTGGGTTATAACGGTCACGTAAATGCCCCGGTGTGAAAGTGTACACGAGTCTATGTATATTGTATATATTGTACTCTCTAGAGGAAAACGGCACAATACAAGCAAGAGGCGGTAATGGATTTAAGAAACAAATTCTATTACGGTATAATTTGGTTTTATTTAAAATAATCATATTTTTAACCTTCAGTTACAAATGATCCGTCGCAAATTAAGATTAGTCCTAAAGTATTATTGAAATTGCCAATGTTTATGGCACAATAAGACAAAGGTAAACATATTTGAAAAATTTCGTCACACAAAATTCAGTCTTTATTTACCTAAATTAGTAAAATTTGCATAAACAATTCAAACGGTAGTCTACATTTTTTAACAATTCTGTAATTTTTAGCTAATAAGTACATTACCAACTAGTTTTACTACCTACGAATGTCTAATTTAGGGCAAAATTTTCTGACATTCACATGTCAGCAAGTTGAATTACAACACATTTTACAAGAATATTCTAAGTTTTGCCGTATCTATCTATCTATATATCATGTAAATTGATACTAACTAGATGGCAGTGTTGTATTTTGTTGTTGCTGTAATACTAATGCAACAAAGTCAACATACTTACAATTATTATAATCCTAAGTGACACCTTACACGAAAATTATATTTAGTCCTTGGTGAGTATATTATTGTATACTTATACAAGGTTCTATGAAAAATTATATTCTAAAGCCAAGTTTTCAATGAGCGCATGAATTAAAATATGAATAAACATTGCTTGTAGACAATTCAAATTTCAACAAAAGTACAGCGCGTCCAGTCTTATACCTCACCACCGCTTTTACTTGGAACTTTGACGTTCGAAAATGGTTCTTGTGGTTGCGGATTATGCTATATTTTATTTTGACTTAGTGAAATAGCCATTAAAAAGGTTACAGGAAGTCGGTGGATGGTTAAACTTTATCCAACAAGACAATATTTTTCCGTGTCTAATATTTGTTGGCCGTACGCATCCCATGTGCATGCAATTCAACAAATTTTATAGTAGCAAAATTATAATCATTAGCTCATAACTCACCAGAAAATCTCACATGTTTGCCTTTCACACACCAAAATATAAGTCAATTATGTAACACAAGTTTGAAGGCACCCTTCAAATGTATATATCTGTTTCGGATACATATACGAGTTCAACTCTAACGCAAATTCTCCAAATGAGAACCGAATTAAAAAAAAAAACGAGTTGGCATTTATTGTTGTAATTTGAATATTCCTACTTTTAGATTTGGCTGGTAATTTTTACACATAAAACAACAATAAATATTGCTATATTTATAACAAAAACAACGATTTTGGATAGTGAGCTTTAAGGCCACAGTACACCGGCTGCGTACGCGTAAACGTAGACGTGCACGTCGACGTACCATGACGTTGTAATGTATGGAACTGTATGAGACATGGCACACTGCTTGCGTGATGTGCACGCAAGCGTGTACATACGTAGACGCACGTGTCTACGTTACGTGCTGCACACGCATCCGGTGTGCTTTGGCCTTTAAGAGCGTAGGGTAGTCTCGTGAGTACAGCCTCGACTATTTACAAGCAAAATTACAGAATTTGGACCCAGCTTAGTAAATTCCTCACCAGTCGTAAAGTGCCACTAGATCGTTCTCAGCTGCTGAGCACCATGTTCTCGATGAGAGGTACCTTGGCCACTTCGAAGAATATTGTGTGCGAGTATTTGTTCCTAACTGTGCTGATGGCGGATTTCGGCTTCTTGTGCAGAACCGCGTTTTGTGCAATCGCGATCGGGAGAATGTCTTTCAGGGAATAACCTGGAATTTAACAACGGATATTGCTTAGGGTAGATTTATAATTCAAATTTCGGTATTGATAAATTGCGGCTCAGGACAGTTTGTCGTAGCATTATTTTGTGGAAGGTCTGCCCCTGCGAACATCTTCAGACGCGGAGAGCGCGGATTGCACTCACCCTGAAGAAGACGCTATATTAGGGTCGAAACCGGTTGGTGCCTCCACCAAGATATCGATACGTGAAAATTTCCCGATTAACAAAATGAATGACATAATTCACGAAAAGTTATTTTAGCAAAATCTTCAGACTGATGATGATTCGTCCCTTAGTCGTGTCACTAGTTCTTTCGTAGTCACCCTGCGTTAGGTCAGTGAGTTGAGGTATGGTAAGTTGAGGTATGGTGAGTTGAAATATGGTAAGTTAAGGCATGGTGGCCCTGAAATGGGCCATGTGGACGACTATGAAAGAACCAGTGTCGTAAAAGGATTAATTGAGCTACGCAGAGGTTCCTTTAAGGAACAAAATTGAATGGACTGTTCCACTTGATACTACTAGTAAGATAGTTGCTCTTAGCTATCTATCAAAGGTGGGATTACCTGTATAATACTGCAGGGTCGGCGTCCAGGTACCGAGTGACTTCATCCGGAGCGCGAGGAGAAGCGCGGCCGCGGCCATTTTGGTGTCAGAGTACTGAAGCAGTTCATACTCCAGCAGACACTGCTCCAGCACAAAACGCGCCAGGGTCAGCGTCGGCATAGATACGCGGGCGCACTGGCAAAATATTATACTAGGTGATATTTTGCCGCGCTGTGTCTAATCTAAGAATAGACCCCTTCTGCTCCCGTGGAGGGTTCTCAACGAGTAACACCAAAACGAGCAACACTGTTACTCGTTGGGATTTTTTTTCAAGGAATATTCCCAACGTCTGTGTTTCTCGTTGGGAAACCTCCGCTCCCGTGATGTCACATAATCCAATTAGGGGATTACACCAGGAGATGGGCAGCGGCATCCACCTGAGTACTCAACACCAATATGCCTGCCGAGCGTAGTGATTGTAACAATCCAGCAGTGGACATCTATCGGCTGATAGCGATGATGACTGCCTCTCGCCTCGCATACCACCGAAGGAAGCGATAAATGATCATAAATTATAAACAAGACAGAAATTGTTTTTTAAACATATTAAGAAGTTGTCTATTGGGGGTAGTATCGCGACGAAAACTAAGAACACTAAGGCTGCGTTTCCACCAGAGATGAGCGAGGATGCGTAGCGAGAGGAGTGTGTTTTTTAAGAACCAATAAAATCACTTCATTTACCTAGCCTCGCTCAGCGCAGCTCTGGTGGAAACGGCTTAGCGTTCGAGGTTTTTATACGTACAAAACAAGTGAGGAGCGTGCGAGGAATGTGTTGCGAGCGAGAAACTACTAGCAGTCAGTCTGAAAAGAGCTCGCTACACATCCACGCACCGTTCCAGCCTCGCTACACATCCTCGCACATCTCTGGTGGAAACACTCACACCATTCCACAGCATAAGGCATAAGAACTAAGACACTTGGGCGATTCACTCTTGGTTTTTTGATAAAAGTCATTTAGCCTACTTACTCTCGCATACCGCCTAAGGAAGCGGTAAGACAGCGGAACGCCGAGGTCGAAGTCCACGACGCGCAGAATGTTCATCTCCATCTTGAGTAGCTGGCTGAGAGTGTAGGCGCCGTCGCAGATGTACAGGAAGTCATCGACAAGTGGTGGAATGCGCTCCTGGAAATTACAAAAGTTGGCAGTAACAAAACACGCTTGAAAACTTCAACATCAGCAACCGAGGTGAACAATTTGTGTTCACAATAACATAACACCCAAAATTCACATACGTAGTCTTGATCCCAAATTAGGATTCCCTATGTCGTAAATAAATAAAATACTTAAATAAACCTCAGATAATAAATATCAGTTATCTAGTTGCCATAACACAAGCTCTGCTTAGCTTGGGGCTAAATGTTGTGTGAAATGTCCAACATTTATTTATAAAAAAAAACAATTTGTTTTCACAATAACATATAATATAGTCACGTACGTAATCTTGATCCCACACTGGGATTACCTGTGTCTTGGTTATAAGGAACTACGAGTACCATGATACCATAACACCCAGACCAGGAACAAATATTTTTGCAGATCATAAAAACATTTGTCCCACAGCAGGAATCGAACCCGCAATCTCTTGCAACTGAACCGGCTACTCGCCAGCCGCGCCCCAAAGCTCGTCACAGAGGTAGAATGTTCGTAAGTAGCTGGTTTTGTTTGCTGCACAAATAAATATTTTGTATTCGATATTAGTCGCCGTATTTGTTTTTTTGGGTGGTCTCGGCCCAAAAAAAGAACTCTTCCAACTCTTCCTGTAGATGTCGTAAAAGGCAACTAAAGGATTACGCCACGGGATGGGCAGCAGCATCCAGCTGAGTACTTAACACCAAACTGCGATCACCAATCCGCCTGCCAAGCGTGGTGATTATGGCAAATCCCCCCATTGTACGCAATATTTGGCTTTTATATAAGTATGTGTATAACTTACGTCGAACTTAGACGCGATGAACAGAGCAGAGGCTCCCAGCAATTGCAACTCTTCCTTGGTGAGTTGCTGCTCAATGGTTTGCTTCCTGGTGGACCGTGTCAGAAAAAGGTCCACCAGTTTCACAGCCAGGTATAATGTCTCATGGTTGAGCTCAAAGCTCTCTTGAACTTCCACCATCCAGTCAACGAGGAGAGCCCGCATCCATTGTGTTATTCCCTTCATGCGAGTTAGGTAGTCATCAATGGGGAATAGCCGCTGAAACAAGACAGCATTTTTATGATAGCCATTGGTTGCGAGGCGCTCACCGACACTTTTGATGCCATTTGGCGCAAAAAAAACAGGCTCACTGCTGAGCAAACTTCGCTTGAGCAGCAACAGCATCCTCAGTGGCGGTCCGAGGGGTGGGGTCGTAAGGGTCATGAACCCCAACCCCAAAATCATAATAAATTTAACATAATCAATTTATGATGTCTTCCTGCTTAAAACGCCTTAACAATTAAATAAAAAAATAAATACTCAAAATAAAATTGGAAAGTGCGCGAGACAAGGTATAAGCGTGGGAATTATATATGGAGGCTTTGTTCAACAGTGGACGTAAACAGGCCGGTGATTATAATGATGATGACTCTCGTTCGACGAAAGTATCCTAGAGTTGAATCCCAGTAGCGGGAATATTATGCTGATGGCGAGTGAAACTTGACAATAACACAACACTAACAGTCACATACATAGTCCTGAATCATGATCCCATACTAGGATTCCCTGAGTCGTGGGTATCAAGAACTGCAAGTAACCTGTAACACACGAACTAGAACAAATATTTGCATATCATGCAAATATTTGTCCCACACCGGGAATCGAACCCGCACCTCCCGCGTCGCAGCCGGCTACGGATGTCAATGGTAGCATTAACACAGTTGGTACTCAACAGCTATAGAATACAGATACCTACCTCTCTGCCCTTCAAATAGTTGAAGATATCCATGGCATAGTGTGACACTTGGAACGGGTCGTTCCAGTTCTCAAGATCGAAGTCCGTGATGCCAGGGGGCGCCTTGTGAGGGGTCTCCGTCTCCTCATCGAGGGAGCGGTTAGCCGTTTCGTCTAGATTTACTTTGTCTAACTTTTCGCTTATAGTCTTGTATTCTTCCTTGGTTGTTTCAGTGGGACTGCTGTAAATGTGTTCATGGTATTTATGAGAAAACTAATTTAATTTAAAACCTAGAATCAAAAAATTGGAAAAAAGGTCCACCTTGAAAAAATGATGGTCACTGGTAAGGTGGAAGGAAAGAGGTAGCGAGGACGGAGCCCTATGCATTGGCGCGTTCAGGTTCGCTCAGCGCTGGATACCTCTGTGAGTGATGCCATCCGTTCCGCAGAAGACAGATCCCGTTGGAGGAAATCGTTCTTATGCATTCGTTAGAATGCATTCAAAGGTCCTGCATGAAGGTCACGACCATCAGCAGTGAGGATATTGACGCAAGGAGGAGGTGGTACACAGCAATGTATAATTATGGGCAGTGAATGATGTAGGGGAAAAAGAAATGAAGTTTTACAGCTACGCGCGAAATTTGGACAGGCCAATTTACAACTTTCGAATATTGAAAGAGAAGTTTGAGTAAATTATTTAATAAAATTATAAATTAGAACTATGAAGATGTTGAAATGTATTTCAATTTAAGCATTAGATTTCAAGAAAATATGCGAAAATTTACCATTAACTCTGAAATAACAGAGCCAAAAATGTGCCTCACTCAAACTTTACAGGAAAGTAAATGAACATTTCAAAATTATAAATAAAGGTATTTCTCATAACAAGACAATTAAGATAATCAAGTTCCTTGATGTGTTATGATTTTTATAGCATCTGAAGCTTGGTTGATACTTAAGGTAGGTAAGTCTTTAAATCTCAGATACTTTAAAGCAAAAACATAATAGCTATTTGTAACAATACTTACATAGTTTCCAGAGCAGTTACGTAAAGTGATGGTTCTCCTGAAACATCACTCCTGGCTGATTTAGCAGAGTTCTGGCTCTGATTCTGCTCTTTGAGCTTATCCTTCCTATCAAAATTCTTGAGGATACCATTCTGAGCCCTTGTAGCGACAGGCTTAGGAGGATCTTTGGCAAAATGCTTTTGAACAGTCTCAATGGCATTTGTGGCCACTCGCTGGAGTGTTTTAGTCTTTGAGGTCTTGCCATTGACAACTGTCTGTGGTTTGATACTCTAAAATAAAAATAAGTGCAGTGTACTTATAACAGCTAACATGGTGATAAGTTTCTTTGAACTAGCTAGATGATCTTTAGGTCATTGTGTAACTATTGCCAATCATTATTAGGTCAGTGACCAGCCCCCCTTGCTGCTGTGATTGCTTGAATATGAATTTACAGTTCATTAATTCAGTTGTTTTGAATATTCTTGAAAAAAAAACACACAGGGTCAGTGACCAGGTAGTTATGGTGGTCTTGAAAAGGGCCTTGTGAAACAAAGTATGGTGAGAACTTGAGAACATAAAAGTGTACCTGGCAGTCTCTTTTTGTGCACAATTTCTGTGCTAGTAAAATGTGAGTTAAATGATGTGGATAACAGTTAATATAAACCCACAATGGTGTTGTTATGAAGCAAATCAAAAGGTCAGTACTTTGTCAATGACAATGTATGAGATAATAAATATTTGGGTTAGTGGGCTAATTGATGATGATTGGCTCTTTGATACTGTTGAAATATGTTTTGACATATTTCACAGGGTTAGTCTTGTTGGAATAGGAGTTGTTAACTTTAGTTTATGAGATGATTCAATATGATCCCAGTGATTTCAATGAATAAAATACTTTTGACTTGACTTAGCTTCTTACTTGCGCTTGCTAATTCGCAAGGAGAATGCGACAATGAGGACCAATTTTGGAAGGGTCTTCGTCAGTCTAATACTTGAAAAAGAAAACTTTTTAATCTAAATTTGCAGACTCTTTAGATTATAACTTTGTAAAAGAACTGCTTTAGTATATTTCAAAGCATGGTGTTTAATACTATTGAGTAAACGCTGCTGCTGTGGTGTGTCTGGCCTATGAATAGACCCCTCCATCTCCTCCCGTGAATGTCGTAATAGTCAAATAAGGAATTACACCAGGTGATTGGCAGCAGCATCCACCTGAGTACTCAACACCAATCCGCCTGCCAAGCATGGTGATTATGGCAAATCCCCCCATTGCATTCTATGAGTAGGCTTTGTCTGTGGACGTCTAAAGACTGCTGATGTGTCTAAACACACAAAGTTACACTTTGTTGTGTAGGTTTGAGGATTTTGTTGAAAACACCAACTTCTTTGTGATGGAGTAAAATAATCACAAGAAAATAACTTATTTTCTTGAACATGTAGGTTTGTGTACAAGCATGTGATTTTTGCCAAGAGGTAAAGTTCAATGACCTGTTACTATTTACGTTCATCTGCTAGGCGTTTACCTTAATCACAGCATTTTGTCTTGCTCGAGACAGCTGAAGACTACAACTTTGATTGATAAAACGAAGCAGAAGTACCCTCAAGATAGATAGCAATAGAAATTGAGAAATTAACCTTGACTGTGGGGAGCATTTTGGTCTCCACAGTGACCTTCTTCAACACCATGACTTTGTCTTTATCCTGAGGAGCGCTGGATTTGTTGAAGGCGTTGGTGATGTCTCCAAACGCCGCCCTTTTTGCCATCACATCTTTCAAGGGGCTGTCGGCCTTTCTCTTGTTCGGGATTTTGAGATTGTCCTTATGACTCTTCAGAGAAGCCAACTGCTTACTCCTTGTCGTAATCCCGTGGCCCAATAAACCGTTCAGGTTCTCATTGACGCCGATTGGCTTGGATGCCAACCTTGTTGGCGCCATTACTGTACACTGCAACAATTTATGGAAAACACGTGCACTGTCTCAACACACTGGTAGTTATCACCAATTCCAACAATAATTACTACACGGATTCACAAAAAGAGATAGTAAATTAAATGTAAACAATCGTTTGAAAATGTTCACGTCTAACGATCAAAAATGGAGGCAAAACAAGCGAACATCACGGCAACTGATTCCGACGACAGTTTTGTACTTACGTTTAGTGAACGGCGATGGCCGTTTTAAGTCAAATTGTGTTCACTGTAAATGTTACACCAACGCTAATTGCTCTAAAACGTAAAATATTTCCTAAAATTGAATAAATTCACAAGACACCGGCCGGACAGATGAACGTCCTCAAAAAACCGTTGAGCGCTTTTTGATTAATTTCTAATGATTCTATTGGCTGACGATGGGACCAATGACGATGCAGACAAGAATACGAAATATGAGCTTACGTTCCAATCTTCAGAAGTTAGAGATATTCATGTGATTCCAAGCACAATAACAAAATATTGTTAAGGTTTTTTATATTTCAAAATATAAAAAAAAATGGTTGAATTAGCTTGGACTACAAAAGTATTGTTTTAACAAGGTTTAACGTAGCGTAGGTTGGAGTGGGATAAGGTTACAAGATATTAGCCCACTATAGCAACAAGTTGAGCATGATTATACCAAAAAAGCATCAAAATAGTCTGTACTTCAAGTAGACTTGGAACAAAACTAGACACAAGGCAACGAAAGACAGTGACAGACGTCAGCAGTAAAAAAAAAAACTAGTCAAGCGCGTGTCAGACTTGAACTCAGAGAGGGTTCCGTCCGTACCATCTGTCGTGAAATGTTCACGAAACTACTTGTTATATAGAGTTAAAACTCTTTTGATTTTAAACATGTAAACTTTTAAATTTGAATAAATAAGAATTTGCGTTCGAAATTGTCAGCCCAATTTTTTCTTGATGTCAGATAGAATAAGATTATTATACGAGAAAGATGTTACAAAGATCATTAAATTTATTTGGTATAAGGGGACAAGGAGCTCTAGTTTGGTGCCCTAGGTCTGGTTTAATCTATCATAGTGTTTGGCACAAGTTGTGTAAATGTTGAAGAAGACGAATCTTCGTTCATGGCATGCCGTCTGGTGTGATCTGAAGCTAAGTGATTCACATGATTAGATCTATAGTCTCACGTAAATAACTAGCGACTCAGTCGATGTAGAGTTTATAACTCGTAAGATACAGTTCTAAGATGTTCTTGGATAGACAACAGAGTGCTAAACAGACACGAGATTGTTACAGCTCTGCGACTCAGATCTGGACACATTCCATGTAATAAATTCTCTTACCTGATGCGTAAAACGGCTTCTCCAAATTGCCTAACTTGTAACGTGATTGATGACGTATATCACATATTGATGGAATGTGTTCAGAATTCTAGGGTGAGAAGTAGTATTAATTTGAATTTAAACTTAATCGGTGTCTGTAATGGTATACTGGCAGATCCATTATCGGATGATGCCAAAAGAATATACAAGTTAGTTGATAGAGGATAGGTTAAGTGAAAGTGTTATTTAGATGTTAAAACCAGGGCGACATAATCGCATTAGCGAAAAAGCCCTTTTGAAAAAGTTGATTAAAAAAAAAAAAAAAAAAGATACAGTTCACACTTCCGCTTGCTTAGCACTTAGTATTTGTTTGTTAGTTCGTCGTGGCCCTTTTAACACCCCTGAGACCTATTCAAGGTCGCTAGAGTAAACACCCCTGGGATCTATTGAAGGTCGCTAGAGTAAACACCCCTGGGACCTGTCCAAGGTCGCTAGAGTATGAAAGCCTAGGGCGCTTCTGTGCCGCTAGATTACTATGTATTTGCTGGTAGTGTAGAGACTACTAAGATCTGGATCACTTAGAGCTTACGTATAAGTCAACTTCTTTTATCAATACAGACGGTACAAGAATGACGTAACAAGTGAATGCGAAATACGACATCACCTGCTACCTGTTAGAGAGAGAGAACGAGACAACGTGCTGAGCCACACCGGTGCTGACTTCCAAGGTCGCAAAGGGAGCCGTTGCTTTCATATGTCACGGGCTGATTTAAGGTACCGAGGTTTCCTTTTGTTTCACCAAAACACATTCGCAATACCTCATGACAGTCAATACGTCAAATAACACATAGTAGTTATCGTGGATTAGGACTGTATTAGGGGAGGTGTTCGCGACACCATCCTCAGACAATATAATGAAATGGACGCATTTAGTGCAGGGATTAGATAAATGAAAAATACTTTTAATGTAATGAATTTAATTTGTATATGTGAATATTATCAAAATTTATTTGGGTTCGGTGCAGTACGTCATTTTCTTCCACCCTCCCCAGTCAGCCGTCACCTCATCATTCACTCCTTTCTCACTCATATTATCTCTCACGCATTTCATCAATCTGTTCTTAGGTCTTCCTCTTCCTCTTCCTTTCCAGTTACCATCCACTAACACTATTTTTTTTATTAGACGTGATAAGTATTGACATTAATCATTATTATTATTATTATTATTTCATTTCTATCTGCTATTGATTTTAACTTTATGAATTTGGTTCTTAATTAAATGACATTGGGTACTTTACTATGGAGAAAATCCCCACGGCGGACAAAGATGAAACATATCTTATTTTAAAGCTTAAGGCTCCTGTATGTGTTCATATAAAGCGCATTATTGTGACGCACGGGAATATTGAGATGTGACGAGTCAAAGTTGGAAATATTTTGTCTAAAAATAACTTGATTTTTTTACTTTTCATGTTGTTTTGCTTTACATGGTAGCTAGTAATAATGTTATTTATATTAAGATGTTATATTATATGCTTATTTAAATAATTCATAATATTTTTTTATGCTTTTGTCCGTGGCTTCGCTAACGTAGCCAATGTTACTCAGAGATAGTGTAGATTTGTATCAATTAAAAAATCGGACCAGTAGGTACCTGAGATACGAACAAACTAAAATGTTGGTTTTTAAATATAAGGTTGTTTTATAGACATAATATACATCGTTTTATATACATTATTCACCTTTAATACCGATGACATAGCCATCATGGCAGAATCGCTGGAAGACCTTGGCACAATGCTGAGAGACCTCAATACCGTCTCCCAAAAAGGTCTTAAAATGAACATGGGCAAGACAAAAATCATGGCAAATGCCCATGTTGCAGCTATGCCGTTACACGTCGGGAACGATATAGAGGGCAACTGACGAATCCAACTCATGGATGGACAGCTATCGGGAAACAACACCATATCTTCTCGTCACAGATACCGCAGAGCCTCAAGACGAAAGTCTATAATCAGTGCGTGTTGCCAGTGATGACTAACGGCGCTGAGACGTGATAGCTAACTATGGACAAGCGCAAAGTCGCGCAGCGGGCTATAGAAAGAGTTATGCTAGGAGTATCACTACGTGATAGAATCCGAATGAGGAAATCCGTAGAAGACCCAAGATCATCGGCATAGCTCTCAGAATTAGCAATTTGAAGTGACAATGGGCATTTATAGCTTGCAGAACTGACAACCGAGGGGAAATAAATGTTTTGGATTAACGATCACAAACCGGACGACGCGGTAGAGGAAGGCCCTTTTAGAATGTCACGATGAACAGTCTTGAGCAGCCTCCATCCAATAGTGCCGCATGTGTTGCTCTATCCACTGTGGCTGCTACCAGCGCCAGAAATAGCGTAGCTGTCGGGGCTGGGGGCCGTTTTTTTTGCGTTTTTACCATATTGAGGGAGGGGTTTGCCATAATCACCACACTTGGCAGGCGTGGATTGGTGATTGCAGTATTGGCGTCGAGAACTCAGGTGGATGCTGCTGCTCATACCCTGGTTTAATCCCTTAGTCGACTATTACGACATCCACGGGAAGAAAGGAAGGGGTATATTCTAGGCCGGACAAACCACGGTGGATGATTACATTAGTTTATTTTATATAAAATAAAAATAATATTCGTGAGTGGGAATAATTTTAAATTGAAAATACAGCCGGTCTACCGTCGAATGCGGTTGCGGACGGTGCTCATGATGAAGAGGCTTCTGAACTCAGCCTTAAAATATCAGCAATGGAAAACAGTGGTAATAAGCCGTATTTTCAATTTAAAATACATTTATTATACAATTTATTCACTATATAACATGAATATATATTATTTATAATTCATGTCTACTCACAAAAAGCTGAGGAACGGGAACAAATAAATAAGAAAAAGAGGTATGAAATAATAGTAGACTTCTATTGATCATCATAATATATCATCAAAAAAGGCAGCCTGGCGTTAGGTTGACATTTTCGTATCCTGCCCATAAAAGATAGTATATTATGCTCGCAATATGTGCACAACATCCTACTGTGCCGCGGCCATGAATACAGGAACAGTAACAGCCCTGTAACCCTTCGTGGTTTGGGCGTAATTATGATGATTTGATTGTTGTGAAGTGTAAAAAGTAAAAAAATAAAAACCTATTTTTTTCCGAATTCCCACAAGTTACAGAAAAAAAATTTGGACAGTGATTAAGTAGGTAATGTTACCTATCAACTCTGCTAAGTTTTGTTTCTGTCCGCTAATTTTCGATAAGCGGGGTAAAAATTACCCAATGTCATTTTAATGTAGATTATATTAGGTATAAGTGTTATGTTCCGACACAACTGATATTATTAGAGAAATAAATAAATAAAATTAAAAAACCTTCATTCATATTAATCACTATCTTAATTAGAGTTACATACATGCGTTTCATCCCTCCTCATAGTCCTCATACATGCCCATACCAAGCTAAACGATTCCCTTTCATTTTTAACATAATGCCAACTATAAAAAAAAAGCATAACATCCGTTCAACCTAGTGGTAGTAGCTAACCTTTGTATATCTTATTGAACGCACGACTCGCACGCACTACGAGACTCTACGAGTACGGAACCCTAAAAATTGGTCGGATTCGAATGTCTATGAAATGAATGTTTATTACATTTACATTTTGTTCCTTGCTCCAAGCATTTTACTCATTTCGCTTTAATTTGTCAAAATTATTTGGTTAACTGTTGAAAGTATATAAAACTGTAAAATAGCCGATTATATTTTATCATACAGTGTACAATGTTGGGTGGTGTGAAACTTACGGTGAATGTAACTCGCGAGCAAACTTGTTTTGCTTACATCAGTTCAAAATATTGCTCAAATGCACAAGAGGTAATAAACCATTATTTAGTATAATTCTTATTAAATGCTGAATATTTGGTTGGGGTGTAGATAAGGGGGCGCTGAGGAAAAAAGACTCTGACAAAATATCGCAAAAAAAAAGACTTAGAAGAATCTCGCTCAAATTTTGCCCCCTTATCTACACCCCAACGTATTGCCTCCTCGTGCTTTTTTTATTTAATTTTAGTTTTTTTTTTTTATTATTAAATTTTAATTTTTTTTTTTTTTTTAACTTAATTTCGTATTTCCATCTTCGAAAGTGGCCCTTTTTCAAATTTGTTTTTTTTATGATATAACTTTACAATAACTAAGAAGTTTTAATACCTTCATTTAAGGAGTATTACATTGTCTATTAAATACAATTTATTGCATTAACCTAGCATTTTTAGTTTCCGAGATTTTTAGGATTCTTTAAGTGACCCGGATTCATTGCTCTCGAGTGTACATTGTACGAATCTAAACAATAACAAATTTCCTACTTAGGCGCTACGAGTCGCGTACACATACTGTCACATTCGCACATATTGTTTCTTGTTTCGTTAGAACAATAAACATCAGGTGCAAAATTGTACGCCTTCCAGTTCCGGTTCAGGAACTGAGGAAGTGTAATAGAATTCGGCACCCTATGCTGTTGATTTAGTAGGAGTAAAGTAGATGCCATTCTACTCACTTTATAAAGGTATTTGGCATTTATTTATGTCACGCGTGCAGAAGTCAAAATATTAGTTTTTTGTCTTCTGACAATGAGAGTACCCGATAAACTGGTATATTTATCGGCGCGCCTGAATCATAAAACTCGGTCATTGAAAAAAATGATCAAAACATCGTCGTTGTACTTTGGCTGCAATCACCGTGCGCCAGGCGTATGAAAAATATAAAAGGCGGCGCAACAACGCCCGGCATTCATTCAGTCATTGGCAGCGGTCGAGGCAACAGGTCCGGAATAAAAGGCGGTACAACAAGAGGCGGCGCATGTTCAACCATCGGCAGCGAACAAGTCGATACCTTCGGCTTTCTTCGGCACGTGCTTCTCCAGCGGTCGAGATGTTAACTAGAAGCCGATTCCGGAGCAGCCATCTTGTTTTTTTTTCACATTTAATAAATGTAAAAGTTTTAATTTCTTTGGCTCTATCAGGTCCTCGCGTCGATTTGTTAGCCGTTCGTCCTGCATGCAGTTAGTCCAAGTCGCGGTTTGTCCAATACGAAGTTAGTCCTAAAATCAGGACGAACTGCAAATTCACTTGGTAGCAGTTGGTCCAAATCGGAGTTCGTCACATTTGCAGTTTGACATACCGGCAGCCCACCCCAAGCCCAGTCCGTCTCATACGCAACTCATAAGTAATAAAGTAGAAACAAAAAACCTTCCTAAGCAACTACAAGTGACAGGATGAACCCGTATACAATTTTGAGCTGTGTTTAAAGCAATAAGTTTTATCAAACACTGTTAAACCACTCATTTAGAACATAAAGCTATAAGATCAGCAAAATTCACTAATGTGCTGCTTGGGAAGTGTCGTTATAAGAAAACTCTTGGAAACGACTTGGAATAACTGCACGTAGGACGAACGGCTAACAAATCCTCGCGTCGGTGCTATTTGACTTAAGAACGACTTACTTAAAAAAAAAACCTGTTTTTTTATTTGCGTATCGTATAGAGTTGCCGTTTTTCATAATTATGTGTCATATGACTTTTTTACGTGCGACGAATTTTAACATATTTCAGTGAAAATATCTCAATAACGGTGTGTCGTACGAAGAAAATGATTGTATCATTAATTGATGGCTGACAAAAACCCTACCAGATAGGCAAAAAAAAACTAGAAAAAAACGCAAAAAAAATAATTTTATCATCAAAATTTTGTCAGAGTCCCAGAAGTCGGTGCTATTTGACTTACGGGGGCGCAGGACTCTGCCGAATTTTTGGCAAAAAAAAAAACCTGTTTTTTTATTTGCGTATCGTATAGAGTTGCCGTTTTTCATAATTGTATGTCATATGACTTTTTTACGTGCGACGAATTTTAACATATTTATGTGATAATATCTCAATAACGGTGTGTCGTACGAAGAAAATGATTTTATCATTAATTGATGGCTGACAAAAACCCTACCAGATAGGCAAAAAAAAACTAGAAAAAAACGCAAAAAAAATAATTTTATCATCAAAATTTTGTCAGAGTCCCAGAAGTCGGTGCTATTTGACTTACGGGGGCGCAGGACTCTGCCGAATTTTTGGCAAAAAAAAAAAACCTTTTTTTTATTTGCGTATCGTATAGAGTTGCTGTTTGTCATAATTATGTGTCATATAACTTTTTTCTGTGTGGAGACTTTAAACATAATTCAGTGGTAATATCTCAATAACGGTGTGTCGTACGAAGAAAATGATTTTATCATTAATTGATGGCTGACAAAAACCCTACATGATAGGAAAAAAAAAACTAGAAAAAAACGCAAAAAAATATTTTTATTATCAAAATTTTGTCAGAGTCCCAAAAGTCGGTGCTATTTGACTTACGGGGGCGCAGGACTCTACCGAATTTTTGGCAAAAAAAAAAAACCTTTTTTTTATTTGCGTATCGTATAGAGTTGCTGTTTGTCATAATTATGTGTCATAAGACTTTTTTACGTGCGACGAATTTTAACATATTTCAGTGGTAATATCTCAATAAAAGTAAGTCTGACGAAGAAAGTGCATTTAACATTAATTGATGGTTGAAGAAAACTCTACACGACAAGCGAAAAAAAAAATAAAAAAAGCAAAAAAAAATTTTTTCGTCAAAATTTGGCTGAGTCTTTTTTCCTCAGCGCCCCCTTATCGACACTCCGACCGAATATTTTGATGAAATAGTCTCCTGACCTTAATAACTGCCTAAATTATACCTATCCAAAGTATTACCTACCTAGGTACATAACGAGAACGTAACCATACTACGTGATCTGTTTAGGGGTGGAGCCTCTACCCCTAGCGTGGTATTTTTAACCACGCTTGGTCACAGTTGGGTCTTAGGTTTTCGTCACGTAGTTAATATCCTCTAGAAAAATCGCACGCTTTTTCGAGCTAAGTATATTTAAATATGGGCACTTTTTAAACTTATTAGCACTCATTCTGGGCGACGGAAAGAAGTGAGACAAAATTTTTTTTTTTAACTTTCTGTTTGCATTATAATATTTCTGAACTACCGCAAGTACCACGGGTGGTCACCGAGTGGTTAAATAAAACAACACGGGGGTTAAATAAAACAAAAAATGGGTCACGTAGTATCACGGTACGTTCACTGACCTGCTGTTTGTGTGCCCCAAAAGCGCACAACCTACCTATTCTGATATTATTGATTTTACTCAAGCATTTTAAGTAGTACTATTTAAACCACGATTATCTTCATAGATACGAATCTGCCAAACATATTACTTAATCATATACATTTTTCTTGCTCATATTCCAGGCTCAATGCATCCAAGTTCAAGTAGGAGAAAACCACGTGTACCTATGGGCCGTGTTCCTTAGCAGTGTCCCTAATGGGTTGATACTAGTGAATCCATTACACTGTAGATTGCTCGGGATGACGATGGGGCGGGATGTGTATGTGTCTACATCAAGCAATATCAGAACTATCGAGACACTGTTTATAGAAGCAGATAGTAATGAAGATCAAGTCATTTTGGTGAGTAAACTCTTGAATATCATACTCCAAATGGCTTTGCTTAAAGTCGAAAACCAAGCGTGTCATATTTGACGATGAAACTGGTTTGCACTTTAGATATTGTATTTACCCATTGATTCATTCATTACCTGACTGGGCAGTAACTGAATGTTTTTTTTAATATTTTCGTAGTGGATAAATCAATAGTTTCAAATACTCACAAATCTAATGACCTGACTAATTTAGTATCTATATTTCTCTTGCGATGTACAGGAACACAACCAAATACAACTGCAGAGTGTTTTCTTGAATCAACTGAGGCTGGTGGTAGCTAACCAGAAAGCAGTGGTATGGCTTTCACCTTCCATCCCCATAGTCTTCACCCCACAGCAGACGGGAATTTTAGTTAACCACAGTAGTGTCTTCGTTAGAATGAATATCCATGATCCTCAAGCCATCAGTCCACAAACCCAACAGCAAGAGGAAAAACAGAAAAATTCATTCAATGCAACAAAAAGTCTGCTCGGCCCATTAATTAATTTACCAAAAAGACTTGCACTAAGAGCCCTTCCAATAGAAGGTGATGGAAAGAAAGACTTGATACATCCATACACAGTATTCCTGCATGAAGATTTGGTTGAGGAAACATTCAAAAGTTCTCCACTGATTGTGGCATTGATGAAAAGCTTACCATCCATGATTCCCAACACAAATGATGATGGAGACGAAGGAACCCTTTGGCGTAGTAAAATATGTGTAGAAGTTGTACCAGTCAACAGTGTTATATTCAGAAGTATGTGTCGAGAAGTTTACAATGAATTTATACCAACAATACTCATTCCAAAATCATTGAACAGAATAATAAATGTTGACAATGGAACAATGATTATGTTAACATTCATTGACAGCAAAACACTGAGGCAACCAAATCATATAGAAATAACAACATACACAAACCAAAGTCAACACGAATCCGAGTTAACATTGGTGGATACATTCAAAACTGAGGTCACTCAAAATACATACTCCGGTAAAGTATTTCTAATAAACCATGATATGGTGAAACACAACAGGAAATTGACTAGTGGGTATATTAAATTCAGACTTGCCCCTGATGGCCTGGATTATACGACTTTGACACAGGAAACATTTAGACATTGTACTATATCAGCAAAATGTCTTGACCTATCGGATTTGAGAATGCAAAATCCTATTGTGTCTATGGATTATGATTATACAATTTACTGCAGGACTATTAAACCTCTGGAGTTGCTATTAGAAAGAATTATCTCTCATATCTATTTTGATATACATAGGGAAGCTCGATTCAACAAGTGCTCCGATTTGAAAAGCAGTGTTTTGATTACTGGTGAGTTAGTATTGTTTTGGTTTGACTACCTCCGTGGCGTGGCATGTGAGTAGCCGGCTGACATGCAAGAGGTGCGGGTTCGATTCCCGCTGCGGTACAAATGTTGATCTGCAAATATTTGTTCTGGGTCTGGGTGTTGCGATACTATAGTACTCGTAGTTCCTGATACTCACGATACAGGGAATCCTAGTGTGGATTTAGGGCTATGTATGTGACTGTTGGGTGTTATATGTTATAGAATGCCACGACGAAAGACCTTGATCGCCTCCATCCACCGATTTTCTGCGCTGCGGAATCGAGAGAAATTATGTTCTCGTAATTTTGAAAATTCCTTTTCATCGCACCATCTCGGAAAGAGTATTTTTGCTTTTCGATATCTGAGTGCAAAAGCCGTTTTTATCCGCTAGCTAGAGGATAAAGTAAAATTGAATTTAGAACATTGTGTGTGCACTAAGTTTGTGAATTTAAAACATCATTAAACCTTTTTACGTCTATCTTTATGGTGCCGAATTAATCATACAACCTTTTTTAATTTGTTAAAAACTCAGACTCAAAAACTTGGACGAATTATCACAAAATTCGTCCAAGCTCAAAAACCTTCTTGGTGTATTACTTTTTTTTAATTTGCTTTACGCGCGCCATTTTCTTTTCACGAATTTCACGTCATATTGTTGAAACCTTAGGAACTTGAAAACAAGTGAAAAACCTAAAATGAGTGATTCTAGCGACGAGGAAGTTTATTTGACGCCAACAGTTTAGTACTATACTTATAAATCTGTGGCCAACAGAATTGACTGAAACTGTTAAAAATGCGCAAAAGTATCTTGTATTGTATTTTTTTTTGCATTTAGTTAGTTGCTCGCTGAGGTGGGATGAAAAGTTACGTGTTGCACTCGAGTGCAAAGATTTTTCACCTCGTGCTCTTTTGATTCGCTCGCTAACGCTCAGGATTCTAATTACTTATAATTTTAGAATCCTTCGCTTGCTCGGTCATTAAAATTGAGCACGCGGTTAAAAACCAACTTTGCACTCTTGTATAACCAATAACTATTCTTAGTCAGTGAAACACACAACGGTTTTATGATTGACTAGCATTTGCTAGTTAATCTTTTTGAAGAATTACATGTATATTTAATGTTCCTAGGTTTGAGTGGCACCGGAAAGTCTACAATCTGCAATCTGGTAGAAAAAGAGATATCCGTATACTCGTATGTCCTGCACTGCCGACCCCTGAAAGGGCGCAAGGACATTGCCAGCGTAGTTGCGAAGGCGGTGGGCATGTGCATGGACCGCAAGCCGTCGCTGCTGATATTAGATGACCTGGATGCATTGGTGCCCGCTAATATGGAAGGGCTGTCGCCTCAGGATATAACTTCTTATAATGGGTAATTCATCATTCTTATTCTTTATTGCATTACTAGTTCTTTCTTGGGCACCCTTCTTTAAGTATGGTGGCCAAGAAAAGGGCGTATAGTTTAGGCATCGAGTTCTTGAGACTCGAGCCTGTTTATCTTGAACTGTTTCATCAATATTTTGTTCTTACTACCTAAATCAGTCTATCAAACCTGAAAATGCCAAGATTTTGTGATTTTTTGAAAATACCGATATTGTTATTCCTGGCTTGCCTTTTCTCCACCATGCTGGAAAATATCGTCATTATTTAAACACTCCATCAATCGCCAGCAATATAGTATTAAGTGTATTATCTAAGGTTAGCACGCCAAGAATAGAAATTGCCGGCGTCTCAGACATTCTTAGCGTGCCAACATAGTTTTTAATTTTATCCGGAATAATGTGCTTTACTTTAAAAGGATTGAAAAAAGAATGCGTTTTCATATTGGCTCGACTGGAAAATTATGTGTTGATTAATTTAATTATTATTTCCTCGCAAATTTAGAGAAAATAACTATACAAGCCTCGGCCGAAACAGCAATTAACGGCCTTGTTAAGGTCAAACGACTCGGCTGAAGCCTCATCAGCTTCTACTACTACTTACTTATTCTACCAATACTCGGCCGTAAATAGCTTGATTTCAGGCCTCAACAATAATGTACTACTATACGGAAGGGCCTTTGTTAATATTACATTGTTGGCTACTTTTGTTACAGACTCGCAATCGACGTAAAGCAAACATTAACCCAGACGTCTGGAGTGTCGGTTCTTATGACGGCGCGCACAGTGAACGACCTACACCCTGTATTTAAAACGTTCACTGGGTTTCCCCTGTTCACTGCTCAGTTCAATATGCCTGAGTTGGCGCAGGTATGTTTGCTGTGCGTTCTCCAGGAGATTATGAAAAAATAACTGGTTTTATTTATTTTGCACTTCATAAAGCCTGGTATGTCCTAGGACCTAGTTACTCGCGACGAGCGAGCTCAAGCTCAAAGTCAAGCAGCGGGCTATAAGGAGAGCTATGCTTTTTTTTTTCATGTGTACTATGCCTCTAACCGCTTACCTAAACCTTAATGACTACAAAATAATCAGAGACACGCTGAAAGAATGATACTAAAGTAATTAAAAACAACCACTTGTTATACGATTTCCACCCTTATCCCCAGGAGGATAGAGTCCAGCTGTTCCAGCACCTCGTCAATCAAAAAATCCGCAACCAGTTTGAAGTGGAAGCCGATGACGTCATCCGTCTCGCGATGGATACTAACGGAAGCACGATTAGAGATATCACAGATTACTATAATAAGAAAATCTTTATCGCCATCAAAAAGAAAAGTAAGTGCAAGATTTGTTAGAAGTATTGTTCGATAACCAACTCAGTCAGTCAGTTCAGGGGATGGGCAGCAGCATCCACCTGAGTACTCAGCATCAATACTGCAATCACCAATCCGCCTGCTAAGACAACAGATTTTGCGAACTGAATAATTTATGAAACAAATATTTACCAAATCAAATCAAATCAAATGAATTTTATTCATTGAAATCATAAGGATCATTTTGAATCTTCTTATAAACTAAAATTACTCCTGTTCCGACGCGACCAAGCCTAGACGAGTCAGGCAACAAACACGGCTTGGATTACTTTGATGATCCGTCTTTCCATTAGGTGGGAAGGGCCTGTGTGGTGCCTCGGAGCAGGGAGTTGCTGATACATAGTAAATGAAAACTTAAAAACCTTAGGAAGGTAGTTAAAAGTAAATAAATATCAGCAAAAGTATATAAGACAGCATACAGTACGCTTGATATACTTATAAATAACAATCTAATAGAACCATACCAGCAGGGCTATTCTGAAACGTTTGGAAGGGTTTCCGATCGGATTCGTTAGTTTTTAAGTAACTAAAACAATTTTCTCTAATAAAACAAAGTAATAAACAATATTTATTGTTTTTGTACTGTGTTTTTTACTTGTTTTTACTAGAGAAAATTGTTTTAGTTACCACATCGAAATGAAAAACTAACGAATCCGATCGGAACCCCTTCCAAACGTTTTAGAATAGCCCTGCTGTTCAGTTTCTCCAAATTTAAAACTAACGAATAGTGCGATTTGTCATTTTGAGACATAACATTCGGCTAATTGATAAGTTACCTTATTTGTATCTTACAGACGCGAACCCGAAAGGTCCCAAGCCGCGCCTCGTGCAAGACGTGACGAAAGATGTTGAAAAAGCCAAGTCGTTCGACATCTGGGGCCCGCTCGGCGGCTTGCACGGCGTCAAGGAGAAACTCAACGAGTGCATATTCTGGCCTATCATGGTAAGAGACTTATCAGCAGCTTTTTGATGCCCACTACTGGACGAAGCCTCCCCCATAACATAAAATGGGGGCATTTGCGATAATCATCACGTTTGGCAGGCGAATTGTTGAATCACAGTATTCCTGTGTACTCAGGTTGGTGCTGCTGCCTATCCTCTGGTGTAATCCTTTAGTCGGCTTTTACGACATCTACGGAGACGGACAAGTCTATTCATAGGCCGGAGACATCACCTTAAAATATAGGATAGTGTAATAAGCGACTTTATTAGTACAATTAGAATACTAGAGTCTGTACGGCAAGAGTATAGGTGTGGCGAAAAACGGAACTAACATTATGATAGTTAAGATTTTCACATTGCAAGCCACAATCCAAGTATCTAAGAGCAAGAAGACAAATGTTTGTATGATCAATATTAGCCTCCTATGTATCATGCCGGCGCTACGCAAGCAAAGTTGTGGGCGGAATACATAAGCTTTTGCGTTGCCATTTATTGGAGTCAAACAAGAGATTGTTAAAATCGTTATCTTTTGTAATGCAATGTGGATTTTTATAAGTAGGTTAATCTTTTTCTTTATCGCACAGTATCCAGCACTGTTTCCGTCGCAAGCCTGCGGTATACTTTTGTACGGTCCGCCGGGCACGGGCAAGTCCCTCATCGGCTCCTGCCTCGCTAAGATGTCCAATATGAACATGATCACCGTGAAAGGACCCGAGCTACTGTCCAAGTACATCGGACAGAGCGAGGCCGCGGTCCGAGAAGTGTTTGACAAGTAAGTCACAGAAGAGAGACATCTTGTACAAATCTTATCCTATCTTACTCTATCAAAAAGGCAAAAAGGGCATTTTAACATTCTTTAAAACTCTGCAATGCGCTTTTGATGCCTCTAGTGTTCCAGGCGTCCATGGGCTACGGTAACTACTTTCCATCAGGTGGGCCGTATGCTTGTTTGCTTACAACAAACAAGCATAAAGAAAAAAAAGCATTTTTTTTGTGTAGCAGTACAAAAAAAATATCTTATCCTATTATATCCTATTTTAACTAAACGTATACGATCTTATCTTATAATATTGTAAAAGCCGACTATTAAAGGATTACCAGGGGATGGGAAACAGCATCCACCTGAGTACTTAACACCGATACTGCGCTACCAATCCGCCTGCCAAGCGTGGTGATTATGGCAATTCCCCCATTGTGTTTTATGGGGGAGGCCTTGTCCAACAGTGGACGTCGTAAGGAATCATCATGATGATGATCTTATCTTATCCTGCCTTATCCTATTAAGATAGGATATAGGATCCTACCCTATGGATTTGATTGTTTTTTTTTGTTTTGATTTGATTTGGATATTTATGTATATTTTATTTTATCTTATATTGAGAGCGATCTACGTTGTTGTATGAGTGCCATCTTTTACAACCCGAGGAATACAATTTGCCACACGAAAATGTTTTGCAATATATACATAAACTTATGCGTGTTACCGGGAGGGGTAGGCAGAGACCGGACGGAATTTCACTTGCTACGATCCTGGCACTACCTTTCGCCACGTTCACTCTTCACATTTCTACAAAATATATAAAAGTGAAACTGTTATACTGTTTGTCTGTTTATATGTTTGCTTGGATGTTTGTCGTGGTTTGACGCCATAACGGCTGGGCCAATTTTGATGCATGTCTTGATGAAAACGGCGGACTACCGCTAGTTATGCGTAAGAATAAAATATGATATCCTAAAATGCCAATTTTTATTGTTTGCAGAGCCGACAGGAAGCGTCCCTGCATACTATTCTTCGATGAATTTGACAGTCTGGCGCCTAAGTAAGTTTATTGCCCGACTACGGTGAAGGAGGTAATTGACGTAACTTGCACGTGTCAAATAAAAATAAAATGCCGATTCAATCAGCACTTTCTAAAAATAAATTTGTCAACACTAAAATGTTGCCGTCCTTTTTCAAGACTGAAATGAAAAGGACTGCAATAATTTAGTCTGTTTTTATGACATCCACGGGAGGAGATGGAAAGACTTTTTCTCAGGCCGGACACATGCCGGATCTTTTATGTATATGTGTACATTGATTGGATTATTGTGCAGTGTGTGTCCGGCCTAAGAATAGACTCCTCCGTTTCCTTCCGTGGATGTAATAAAAGCCTTACTAAGTGATTACACTAGGGAATGAGCAGCAGCATCCACCTGGGTACTTAACACCAAATTGCGATCACCAATCCGCCTGCCAAGCGTGGTGATTATGGCAAATTGTATTCAATGGGGGAGGCCTCGTTCAACAGTGGACGTAAACAGGCTAGTGATGATGATGATAATGATGATGATGATGGTGATGATGATGATGATGATGATGACGGTGGTGATGATAATGATGATGATGATTATTGATTATGGTGTACAGATTATTGTTCAGGATAGAGTAAGCACCATAAGTATCTCTTTATTAATCGTTGTTTGTGTACAGGCGTGGTCACGACTCAACAGGCGTTACGGACCGGGTCGTGAATCAGCTGCTGGCGCGGCTGGACGGCGCGGAGGGCGGTGCGCGGGGGCCGGTGCTCGCCGCCACGTCGCGTCCCGACCTCATCGACCCCGCGCTGCTGCGCACCGGCCGTTTCTCAACGCACCTCTACTGCGAACTGCCTGCCTTGGTAACTTACTGAACCCTAACATGCTTGGATATTCCATCATTATTCAGAGAACCCTGTTAGAGATTTTAATTTCGGGACTTGGCGGTACTCTTGTCAAAACGTCCAATAGGTGTTATACCACAATACAAAAACAACACATACAGTGCAATAAGTACAAAGAAGTAAGTAGTAGTAAGTACAATAGGTACTTGCTGTGCACTACCGTCACATCTTTTTTTTCCGCAATACGCCAAGGTTATATGGAAGAGAATGCTTTTTAGCATTAAGTTCGCCTTTGTACTCCTTTTATTGTGCAATAAAGAATGTTCTATCTATCTATCTAATAGGTTAAATGGTCTTGATAGTCAAAATACACAATCATGACACATAACACCCAACAGTCACATACGTAGTCCTGATCCCACACTAAGATCCCTTGTGTTTTGGGTATCAGGAACTACGAGTACCATGGTACCATAACACCCAGACCCGGAACAAATATTTGCTGTTCATATAAACGTTTGTCCCGCAGCGGGAATCGACCCCCCACCTGTTGCATCTCAGCCAGCTACTCGCCCGTGGCATTCTATAGAGGAGCCCAAGGTTAATGATGATGGGTAAAAACATCTTTTTGTCAATAGGATGGCCGTTATGAAGTCCTACGCACGCTAGCCAAGGACTTCCACCTGGAGAAAGATTTGGACCTCAAGTTAGTAGCGGAAGCGACAGAAGGGTATTCCCCGGCTGATCTTAAATCATTACTTGTTACCGCTCAGTTGTCGAGACTCGACTTGGAACTATCTCGAATTCAGTTGGTAAGTGTATTCGCTAATTGATATGTAAATTAAATGAAAAATGAAATACCTTTAGCCCTGCCCCCCTATTCCCTAACTGAAAGTCATTCGGTGACTAATATTTGACAAGTAAAATGACCTTCAAAATTATCATTAAGAATTGTCAATTGGTCATTTTACTTGTCAAACGTTAATCACCAAGTGACTTTTAGCTAGGGAATAGGGCACAGATCCCACACTAGCATTCCCTGTATCGTGGATATATACGATTGCCATTGGTACAGTAATACAGAGGCCCGGAACAAATATTTGCAAGACTAGATTTGAGGCTGAGACGCATGAGGTGCCGGTTCGATTCCCGCTGCCGGATAAATGTTTGCATGATCTGGAAATATTTGTTCTTGGTCTGGATGTTGTAGTACCATGGTAGGTACTTTTAGTTCCTTATACCCTCGACACAGGGAATCCTAGTGTGGGATCAGAGGCCCAATTCTCTAAGTTATTTTAAAACTACACTGAAAGTCGAGACTGAATTGTAAATTGACTGAAAGTTGAATTTCTAGTCCCTCATAAATAACAATTTACCACCATTGGTGATTGATTGGTGACCACCATTAGAGTAGGATAGTTATTTATAATAATTGGAAAGAGTAAAGAGAGACTCCATCTATTTATGCTAAAATTAACGAAAAAACTTTGAATCATTCAAGTTTCGGTCACATTTCAATATAATCACATTACAGTGTTGTATTTTATGTCATGAGAACACCATTTCTGACATTTAAGACATCGACACAAGATCGAAACATGATCCGAACTCTATTTTAACTATTTTTTAGTTAGTGAATCGGGCCTCAGGACTATGTATGTATTGTATGTGACTGTTGGGTGTTGTTTAATACTGGTAGCAAGCAAAACCGTGGCCAAGTACTGGTATAAAACAAAATGATTAACCTCCTTTCAAAAAGGCGGCAAAAATTAATTGTTTTACATGATTTGGGCTTGCCAGTGGCGACAAAGTTTCATCTTTTTGGTACTCTTTAAATGATGTATCATCTTAATAATTTTTATCCGCTTACCTATTAACCTATAACCTATTATTTTATTACCTTATGCATTTAAAATGGTAGCCTTTATTGGCCGTACTTTCTATGTCACATCTTATGATGATGCATTAAGATTTTTAATATATCGCTGTTGGTTTCCCAATAGATAAATAAATAAATACATTTTTAATTTGTAGACGGATAACGAGCCATCATTAGAGACGGTGGTGGTCACCTCGGAGGATATTACGAGTGCTCTCGGGGAGACCAAGCCGTCACTGAGCAAGCAGCAGAAGAGATTCTATGATACGGTGTAAGTATGACCCTTCTAAACAGACCGAGGTCTAAGCAAGAATATCTAGCATTACTTAGATGCTAGCAAGACGCCCGTAAATGTCAAATATTATCCTATTCTCTCTCTCAGCCAGACGACCTCTGTGGCGCGGCGAGTGAAGGTTCGCCTGCGACGCAGGAGGTTGCGGGTTCGAATCCCGCCACGGAACAAATATTCTGGCATAATCAACAATGTTGTATAATGCATAGTATTGCTGTCAATGCTGGCAATATTATTATATATTATAACACAATTTAATATATATTTATATATTATCGTCGGAAAACTGTGACTTAAAAACTGAACCCTACACGTTCCGTCCCATACGCATTTAGCTGGTTTATTTTACCCTACCACTGCAAAGCAGGAAGGAATATCTTATTGATAAGTTCGATTGTAAAAGTGGTTTCATTATTTTGTTTGTTGCAGCTACCGTCGGTTCCGCGGCGAAGTCCCTCCGCAGGAGCTCCCCACCCGGACGGCGCTGCAGACCCCCACGTCGGGGGCCGCTCTGGAACAGACCACTCGGATGAGAGTCACACTCGCTTAAGTTATATTATTTCGTTTGTAGTAGAACTTCTTGTGAAAGAGTTCGTCCGGGGAAGTACTACCACCGTACCTATTTCTGCCGCCAAGCAGTAGTGCTCGCATTGTTGTGTTTCCGTTTAAATGGCAAGGATGCCGGTGAAATTACAGGCACATGAGACTTTTCATCTTTATGTCTCAAGGTCCGCAGCGTGCGTGTGATGCCTTTGGTGTTGCAGGCGTCCATAGGCTACGGTAACTGCTTTCCATCTAGTGGGCCGTAAGCTTGCAAAGTATTATGAAAAAATAATTACATTACCAGTAACATAATTGACAACTGGATCTACGAAAAAACATGTCTGAAGTACACACCGCTTGTAAAAAAATCTTTCAATCTCGTTCTGTCATCCTGGGTTCAATCAAAGGGTTGATCCTAACTTAATTACAAGGTAGGATCTAAGGGCAGAGCCACGCCCACTATAAACTTTAATAGCCAAAACATACAATCGAATTGAGAACCTCCTCCTTTTTTAAGAAGTTGGTTAAAATTACGACGTTACTCCTCATGGTTTATTTGACCATGCATACTGATTCTCTCTCTCCATTCGTTATTATAACTAAGCCTTGTACAGCACAGTTTAGTTCAGGGGTTCCCAAGCTTATTTGGGCCGCGCCCCCTTTCTATCAAAAAATAATTCCCCCAGATTAATATGCCCAGATAATTTCAGTTAGGTTAATATCAGCGGGTCTACCGCGTAATTCTGATTAACATCAAGTTGTAGCAAATAATGAGAAATTAAACGCGCGCTTTTGTTGTTGTAGTTAGTTAACTCAGTAGAAAACGTCTCATTTTGAATGGCGTCCACGACTTGTTTTTTATGTCTTCGGCCATGTTGTCAATACGCCGTTTTACAGGTATTTATCTACACAGTAGGTCTCTGTGCCCCCCACTTTGAAAACCACTGGTTTAGTTGGAACAGTTCCCTTGTGAGAATAAGGATTATTACTACTACATCGTGTCTCGGGCAGGCATAATGTCAGAAAATGCCTGGCTTTAATCAATATAATGATTGTTTTTTTTTACATAGGTCTGCCAGAGGCCTAATTTCAGAATAGCTAGTGCTATTTTTACTGTCTATAATAGTATCAATGCTGTTAAAACTAAATTGGATCGAACACTTGTTACTCTTGTCACGGGTGGTGTTTAGCTGGCCGCACTGAGAGCCGATTCTAAGTTTTTAGCACACAATTGACACGGACGTATGGTGTAGTGTAACAATGATTTTGTATGGCGACACCGATGAGCGCCCGTAGAACCACGCAACTCTGAATCTTTCCATACAAAAATCCGTGTTACACTACAGTGTAGTGTAACACGGATTTTTGTATGGAATTGTAATCAATTGACACGGACGTATGGTGTAGTGACTACACCATACGTCCGTGTCAATTGATTTTCAAAACTTAGAATCAGCTCTCTGATAACATGAAAGAACTCACCAAAGGGCGTGGTCGATGGTAACTTACGCCACTGATCGCGGACATGACCGTAACGCTTGCAGTACACGCAGAACATATGGCGCGTTTAGTCGTTGCTCATCGACTTCTGCGTCAGAGTAGCGGGGATGCTGCTGCGCGGTCTGAGCCCCGCGCGGGGCCCACGGCTGGGCGGACCTACCGATGTAGGTACATAATGCTTTCTGTCCAAACTGGCAGGGGGGGGGGGTGTGGGGCCGGTTCGTACTCTACGGGCATGGGGGCTGGGGCGCGTCCTAGGGTTAGATTCGAGGATAGGTTCCCGGAATTCAGATTGCACGCTGCATCGACTTCTTGTTGTAGCGAGCTCCATTACATCGAGCATTTTTAAGACTAGTTAGTTTCAGTCGCCAGTTTGAGTCGCCGAGACTCCCGAGCGAGCTTTTCGTAGCCTTGAGTGGGCTGAATATCGAGTATCTGAATGCTTGAATTACCGGGAGTACAGTCCACAAGCTACATGGTTTAAAGTTTTTGTTTTAGGAAATCAAAAACTTGGGTATTTGGATTTTAAAATCAAATTTAATCACAACAAAACAATGAAATACTCAAATAAACTCAATAAAAAACAAGTAAAACAATTTTTTTAAATATAATATAAAAATTCTATTAATATCAAAATAATGATTAAGTATGTCAAACAATAAAATAAACAAAAAAAAAAACATTTTCCACACCATACAAGTTCTGAACGTTAGGCGCATTCCTATAATTTGTTACAAATCTAGTACCTCTTCCTCAGTTAGTATTTCGGAATGTTGAGGGCCTATTATAATTTCCCCCATAATTTGAGAAATTTCCGTGTCCTTCCTGTCCTCGATAATAATTGTTACGGTACTGACCATAATTATTATTAGAGTTACCTTGTTGATATTGAAAACCTCTCGCGCGTCTAGCATTATAAAATCCTTGACATTGCTTAGATGCATACATGATGTTACCTGATTCGGTCGGTTGAAAGACTACCGAGTCTTCGTCTTTAGCCGCTTGTATAGCATCTATTAAGGTGCTGTAGTTGCGCGTCGTGACGATCGTAGCCAGTCTAGAGTTCCGCAGACCACCTGAAAACCGTTTTATTGCAACTTTTTCATTTAACGGCATTAAAACTGTAAATGCGTTTGAATTTCCGTTTGCCTATGAAATGGTCATGTCAGTGAACAAGTTTTCTACCTACGTAACTAAATACTAAATGCAATGGAATGTCCTTCGTTAGCACTTTTACACGCGCGGTATCATTTTCGCTGAGTGTTCTTGCACAGTTTGAGATATTTTTATTAGCTGCGTAATAAAATAAATCGATGCACTATCACTCACTTTCTATATAATTTTTACTATTTAACTATTTTAACTATTACTGTGCACTTTTCTATATAAATTGTATCTACTTTTATGATAATACTCGACGCACCACGTAAATTGCCTTTTTAGGCTTACGCTTGATTCATATTTCACCTCATTATCTTGTCTCTTCGTCACTTACTACTCGTCCTCGGATGGATGCCCGGATGCCCGGATGCTGTTCATTGCCTGCAGCCCAATCTCCTGCTGGATCCACTGTCGGTGGCAGCATTTATATACGAACATACGGCGAAATACAAGAAGATCACGCTGAATATGGCCAGGATCATTAACATCACGATGCTGAACTGGTCCACGCGCTTGCCGATGTCCTTCAGCGTGACGTCATTGTCACCTCCAGCTGCGTTTTGATTGATGAAAACCTCCTTCTTTTCCACTGTCGATCGACACATTTTTTTTCTTTAGTTCTGGTAGTTATTGTCGGATGAGCCCCTTGGCAGAGCCGTCTGGCAGGATCGCCATGTAAAATGGGGGTTTTTGGAGCAACTAAACACGCAACCGCTTTCAGTAAAAGTCGTGTATTCTCTGCATAAGTATTAGTGAAACAATCCGGTCAAAGTACCTATGTCATCATTTGTAGTATTGAGCATACACACTACCATTTAAACACTTCACGGCTCTTCAATATCACAGAACAATAATTACAGTCATTTTTATACTTACTTTATAAAATCTAAAGGATATTTCGGTTACTGAACAATACATTCACCTACTTCTTGCGGTCAACTTCGCACTACTTGTCTCTTGCTCAATTTTTGCGATTCCGCTTGAGTTATTTTAAAATCAGCTTCTTTTGCCTCTGATTTTAAAATATCGATGTTGCGATGCATGGTTAGGCACTTTCCGACCTTCCCATTAAGGGTAGTGTGCCAGCCTTCTACGGAGTTGGTGGTCCTATTTTGCTGGCCATAGCAGGATAGAAGGGAAACGTTTTTCCCCATCCACTGGCTGGACATGTACCATTGGAAAGCTGTCACAGCATCACCTTTTTAGATTGGAATGCATCAAATTCAGCCACGCCTCTGGAATGTTGGAAGACGGGAGATGCGCCACTGCTGCACACATTCTCAGGACCTTTTTTCTACCTGCCACTTCGGTGAGCTTCAATTGTCTTGCTTTCTTCCAAAGGGATTTTGAATAGTGAAAAAAGCACCCAGAGATATGTAAAACAGATCGTAATGCGTTTATAGCAGCTACTTCAAAATCAATTTTAATGTTGGTCGGTTCGAATTCGGGAATGACAGTTTTCAAAAGCCGAAATAACCTTTCGTACGTATTTTGATTTTTTTTTGGTAACAAGGCAAATACGAGGGGTACTTCCTCGTTTTTTTAGTTCCATTGCTCAGATCTCCGTGAATCGTGCAAATTAGCTTACCTACACCGTGTAGGTAAGCTAATTTGCACTACCTACTTAGTTGTCGTGTCCTCGAGTCAAATGTACCATCAACTAAGTAGTACCTTACTTTTTTCAAGGCATCTCTGCCTTTTTGCGAAACTAAACCCAATATCCGTTCCTGTTCGCCGTCATCAATTAGCAGGAAGTGGGTTCTAATAGATTATATTACTTCGATATCTTGCATTCTTGCGAAGGTACTGGCCTTGTTAACTTTGTGGAACTTGTTGTGGCTCCGGTACAATTTGTTCTTCACTTTATAAAAAATATAATTATAAAGTCACACATGATTAACTAAAAATATAAATCTAAAATAAATCTACAGCGTCCATGTCATCCAATTTCTCTCTATCAATTGAATCAAAGCCATGTCTCAGAACTTCTATTGCGTTGTTGAAATCATAATTTTCTTGTTAATCAATCGAGGTGCTCCTGGCGTTAAAGTATAGATCATCACCGGGATTCTTCCCTTGTAAGTGGATACTAGGGATCTCTGTGCCAAACTGGCTGACAAAGTCTCTCCACAAATACCATGCCGTTTAATCCCCAAACCCCTCGATGAAAAAGAAAGTCTTGTCAAGACTAAGATTTATCCCAATTAATGACAAGTTTTGTTTGTTTTTCGAGATACATTTTATATTATTCTCAGTAGTATCAGATAGATACTTAGTCATAGAGACGTCGGAAGATCTCATGCCCACAACCTTCATATGCATTTTATCCATTTTGTAATTAGCAGGCAGCATGCATAAAGTCGTGGATCCGGCGTTTAACATTCCCAGGAGCATTCCTGGGCTTGTTTTCACAAACAACTTATCTTCACTTATTTTATCACATAACTTTTCAAACCATTCTAGCGTTTTGGAATTCATTTTGATCTTATCTTTATCCTATTGTAATCTGGCATAAGACCCCTCTTTCTTTACTACAAGACCTGCCCCTTTATTGGCTAACGAACTGATAATCGCTTTCGATTCCGATTTTACATTACATTGTGCTTTATGTTTTGAATATTTCTGCATGTGACAATAAGCTGAAGCATGCGTCGCAATGTACTGCGAAATCGTAATTGAAAGCTATTACCAGTTCGTTAGACAATACGGGCTGGCCCTAATTGGATTTCCTTCCAAGCCCGACAGAAATTGCACAGGATCGCAATCTCGGAAGAGTTTCCCATTCATTTAAACGTCGGTATTTCGTCAACAAAGTCGTCAGTTTTAAGTTTTTTTTACCTCGCTTTCGTAAATGCTAGGTATCGGAGCAGAATCTATTCGTACGCGCTTCTCCAGTTGTCGATGGCTATGCTCACAGTCAAAGTTTTGCCATTATAATCGGGTAAACAAGAATGCGGTTTTTCGCGCAAAACTTTACAGTTTGTACGATCTAATGTTAAGGATGCCACGCAAAAAGCACTGGTGCAAACCCAAATGCATGACCCGCTTTTGTTTTTCTGTTTTACCCGATATCTATGGCCAGATTTTTAGAGTATTTGCCCACCTTTGCTGCTCTCAATAAAACGGAAGGACGGGATTGAGTTGAGGGTCGCATTATCACCATCAGAAGTCGGGGAAGTTGTTGTTACTGTCAATGACTGAAGCTAGCCCGTTCGTCGACTGCATCTGACTCGGTTTCAGTTGACGGAGGTTCTAACGTCACAAAATCTTGATCTTCTGGTGTAGGCTACACGGTTCAGGACACGAGTCAAATGTACCATCAACTAAGTAGTACCTTACTTTTTTCAAGGCATCTCTGCCTTTTTGCGAAACTAAACCCAATATGCGTTCCTCTTCGCCGTCATCAATTAATTGGAAGTGGGTTCTAATAGATTCTATTACTTCGATATCTTGCATTCTTGCGAAGGTACTGGCCTTGTTAACTTTGTGGAACTTGTACTTGTACTCCGGTACAATTTGTTCTTAACTTAAATGAAAATTATAATTATAAAGTCACACATAATAAACTAAAAATATAAATCTAAAATAAATCTACAGCGTCCATGTCATCCAATTTCTCTCTATCATTTGAATCAAAGCCATGTCTCAGAACTTCTATTGCGTTGTTGAAATCATCATTTTCTTGTTCATCTAATGTAACCTTGGCTTTCATTGATTCTAGAATTCCTATAAGGTGTGAATTTATAGGATCTGATGACTGAGGGAAACTAATCATAGTTGTCGGGTCCACCATGTTGACTAGGTTTAAAACCGCTGAGTTTTAAAGCTTCCTTTCCTTTTGTCTTTTTCCTTTTCTGCCTGCCGCTCTTTCATCCTGCTCTTAAAGGTCCTGTTCGACCGTTTGACGTGATTGAAAATCGTTCTTGGCGTTTCAACCTTCATCAAATCTAAAGTTCCCTTTTCCTTAGAGTACACCATCTCCTCCTCCTTCGTTTCACAGAAGGGGGTTTTTGGGTTTATGATACTCTCCATGTATTCTCTCTCTTCTTCAGTCCCTATGAAATGCTCTTTCATAGCATACTCTTGTAGGTGACAATTTGCTGTATTCCATAGTGATTCTCCACCATTATCTTCTTTCATAATCATGGGCTCTGAGTGATACACCGTGGCGCATGTTAGAACCTGTAGATGGAAGCCTCCAGGTGTCTTTGACAGATTTTGTACCAAGTCTCAACTTTGCACTAGCATCGAGACGATTAATCGTCAATGTTTGCAAAGCAACCGAGGTGCTCCTGGCGTTGAAGTATAGATCATCACCGGGATTCTTCCCTTGTGGGCGGATACTAGGGATCTCTGTGCCAAACTGGCTGACAAAGTCTCTCCACAAATACCATGCCGTTTATTCCCCAAACCCCTCGATGAAAAAGAAAGTCTTGTCAGGACTAAGATTTATCCCAATTAATGACAAGTTTTGTTTGTTTTTCGAGATACATTTTATATTATTGGTGAAAATAGAGGCTTGGAAAATGATTAGGTAGGTAACGAACGAAAAACTCACGGTCTTCTGCTGGAGGCTGGATTGTGCTGGTCAGAACTTTTTCACCACAAATACAGTTTTTATTTTGAATGTTTGTATGCGTTTATTTTTGTACACTTTCTACCGGTAGATTGATGGATTGGATTTGATGTATTTTGAATTAAAGTATGGCAAATTTTTATTGTTTGCGACGAATTTTTCTTGAATGCCGGCCACCGAACGAGTGTACGTTGAATGCATTCTCACTCATTCGAATGAAAAGGTTTGTTGTCCCAGCGCTGATTGGTGCTTCATGGTGTGACGTCACGTTTTCGTTCGTAAAGGAATGGAATGCACAGAATATATATAATATATGGATTGAGATTGTACAGTGTGAGTTAGTGTCGAGAGATGGCGCCAACAATTATTCTCAGTAGTATCAGATAGATACTTAGTCATAGAGACGTCGGAAGATCTTATGCCCACACCCTTCATATGCATTTTATCCATTTTGTAATTAGCAGGCAGCATGCATAAAGTTGTGGATCCGGCGTTTAACATTCCCATCAGCATTCCTGGGCTTGGGTTCACAAACAACTTATCATCACTTATTTTATCACATAACTTTTCAAACCATTTTGGAATGCATTTTGATCTTATCTTCATCCTGTCATTGTAATCTGGCATAAGACCCCTCTTTCTTTACTACAAGACCTGCCCTAATTGGATTTCCTTCCAAGCCTGAGAGAAATTGCATAGGATCGCTATCTCTGAAAAGAGTTTCCCATTTGTTCAAACGTCGGTATTTCGTCAACAAACTCGTCAGTTTTAAGTTTTTTTCCTCGCTTTCGTAAATGCTACGTATCGGAGCAGATTCTATTCGTACGCGCTTCTTCCAGTTGTCGATGGCTATGCTTACAGTCACAGTTACGCCATTATAATCGGGTAAACAAGAATGCGGTTTTTCGCGCAAAACTTTACAGTTTGTACGATCTAATGTTAACGATGCCACGCAAAAAGCACTGGTGCAAACCCAAATGCATGACCCGCTTTTGTTTTTCTTATTTACCCGATACCTATGACCAGATTTGCCCACCTTTGCTGTTCTCAATAAAATGGAAGGACGGGATTGAGTTGCGGGACACTGTCGCATTATCACCATCTGAAGTCGGGGAAGTAGTTGTTATTGTCACTGATACTCCTTGACTGGAGCTAGCCCGTTCGTCGACTGCATCTGACTCGGTTTCAGTTGACGGAGGTTCTAGCGTCACAAAATCTTGATCTTCTGGTCTTAAAACTTCAGGAGTAGCAACCTTAACAGCCGTATTTACACATTGCAAATCTCCAATGTTAACTTACAGCACGGCAATTATTCAATTATTCATTTAAAACCACTCAAGTGCGAGTCGGACTCACGTAGTGAGGGTTCACTACGTAAAACATTTTTTTGATTAATTTGTAACCCTAAACGTTTTAGAGTAGTTGAAAATTAGAAGAAGTACTAGGAGGTTTTTAATTACCTATCTATTGTACAGGATATCGTTGCGTATATTTTTCTTACCTTACTAATATGCTCATTATAGATTGCATGTCTGACTGTACTTCATGAAGACAATCATGCAAAACGACGCTCGCTTTGAAAAAACTCGTCTCTGAGAATCTGCGTTGCAAGAACTTGCCTTAAAACCGTACTTGACGTTAAAGTGCTCGGTGTTATGGGATGTTCGACGTAAAATAGTCGATGTAATAGCGAGGTCGACGTAATGTAGCTCGCTACAACGAGAAGTCGATGCACCGTGGAATCTGAATGCCGGGAACCTATTCACGGCAGCGCGCGGGATGCCTGGCGCGCTCATTCTTGGCAGCGCAGGCCGAAATGTTGAAACGGCGATGAATCATCACTCGCAGCAGTTACAGGCGTTGCACGCTTGTCTTCTGCGAGCGCGTCTTCTAAAACGCGGGCGCCACGAACGAGCTCGGCAAACGAATCTATGTCTTCGCGTAGCATTCTTTTCCGGATGCGTTTGTGTAGCAACCCGTGTCAAGTTCTACTTTATATTGCTGATGTTACCGCGGGGAAGTTTCCCAAGCAGGGCACGGGTTTTGGCTTATAAACATTTCCGTTTTCTCGTCTTCCTGCTTCGTTACGAAGATTAAATTGTACACCCGATGCGGTGGTTTTGTATCAACGAAGGCGCTGCAGGGTGTCATTGGCTTCGGGCCACGATGAGATGCTTGCGCGCACGCCCATCCACCAGACGGTCGTCGCGCGTCAGGAGCATGACCATACCTCTAAGTGCATTCTCGTCTGAAACGGCGCACAGTGTTTGAAAGCCTCGATGGCATCGATGAAAGGGCTCGTCGAACCGTCCCCCCGAACCGAAATTCCCGGAAGTGCTAGCGGTGGCGGGAGTCGCGGCGGCCAGCTCGACGGGGGATTGGCGATTGGCGAGGCGTGTTCACAAGTCGCTCGAACGTTCTTTCTTGAGATTGTTGTATTGTTAGTAATATTTGAGTAATCGTTATGGTGGCCCCGGCACGTTGGCGTCGGAAAACTTCTTGTACGGGGAAGATGCTTTTCCCCATACATATTTGCTATGATAATTGATGGGACGCGGATGCGAATGAAACGACCGCTCGCTGCTGCTTTGAGTTTTGAACTGATTTATTATAAAGTAAAAGTACTTGCTATGCACCATGCTTTTATGCTGAATGTGCGGGTTGGCCCGTAGATGTTTTTTTTTTTTTTTTTTTTTTTTTTTAATAACATAGCGGTTTGGACGAGTTCTTAATCGCTATCATAATCACTGTTTACCCCCGAACTAAGAGAGGGAGCTGATGGGACATATGCCTTAAGAATCTGTAGTCTTTCAGGGTGGCTCTCCTTATGAACCTCTATACGGGAGGACACCCGGATATTCTTCTCACGAAGTCTTTTCCGTAAGATATATTCCAAGGCTCGCTCCTCGAGATCAGGATGCTCAAAACTCACTACTTCGGATAATTTCTTCAGCTCCTTGTAATCAGAAGACTTTGGACTTTGCAACATTCTGAAACCTGTACTCCTGAACATTTCACGCTGAATGTGAGAGGAGATGTGAATCTTTAGGGTGAATGTCATTGTAGTGACGATTGCGTCTCCTCTCTTGTTTACAAACTCCCACGTTCTCGACCCCTGTGAGCAGTAGGGTTCAAAATCCTGCGGCAAGCAAGATATCTCAGTAAAACCTCTGACATCTACAACGGATGTTACCATCTCGGCTTCACCAGTTTTTACCTGGTGCACATTAGATCCATCGATCACCAGATCTGAAAAACTTCTCCAAAGTATAGGAAATACCGGCGTTAACTTTCTACTGGATCTACATAAACTGTACAACCAAGAGGCGACCACAGCTTCCCATAAGTGGGAAATGGACCCCAAGAGGATTGTTCCCTCGCACTTGAGGTCACAGTGTAATAGCACGACACAGGGAGCCTTAGGTTGAGAAATCACTGCGACGGAGGGGGAGAGGAGGTCGAGGCTGAAGAAGGATTCTTCACCCTTCGCAGTAACTCTCTAAGAGAACTCATGACAAAGTGAGGGTGGGGAAGGCGAGAGTTTTTTGATAGGGAATTTATTGTATTATTTTTTAGCATAAGTTGCATCTTGCTGGCTGGGGACATTTCTAAGAATCTTTTGCAATAAAATATACCATGCTCACCGCTGCAAACGGGGCATATTTTGCTTGAAAGGAATTTTTTACTTGAAGTAGATTGCGAAATGTCGTTGTTGGTTTGATATGATTGTTTAAAATCGGATGATTTTCGATGATTGAAATTGTACAATGATTTTTGTACTTGTTGTTTCTGATTGCTATTTTCTTGCTTTCTTCGGCTAGACTCAATGCACGTAAATTGGCTTTCTAAGAAAGTAAGAAATTCTGATAGGACAGGTAATTCCCGAGGCTGCTTGACCGATTTCATATATTCATTGTGCGTGTCACTGTCTAACTTTTGACATAGAATATGCACGATTAACGCGTCCCATGACGTGACGTCAGCTCCCAGATTTTTGATAGCATTCAAAGTCTCCTGTGTGGTATCATGAATGTGTTTGATGTGATTGATGGAAGCTTGTTGAATCACGGGTAGGTTCATGAGAATATTGATGTGTGAGGAAAATATCATCTTTTTGTTGTTGTCCATCCATAGGTCGCTGGTTCAAATCCGGCTCGAAGGACCAATATGTACGGGGAAGATGCTTTTCCCCATACATATTTGCTATGATAATTGATGGGACGCGGATGCGAATGAAACGACCGCTCGCTGCTGCTTTAAGTTTTGAACTGATTTATTATAAAGTAAAAGTAATTGCTATGCACAATGCTTTTATGCTGAATGTGCGGGTTGGCCCGTACACTTCTCATTGTGAATGAGGGATATAAATAGATCTCGAAAGTTGAGCCAATCATTGTAGTCACCGCCAAACTTGGGTATGGTAATGGGTGGTAATTTTAACCTAGGTTTTTTTTTTGCAATCAAAAAGAATTTGATTGTTTTGTTTCTGGAGCAGATTCTCGAGTTGAGTTTGTTCGATAAATCGAACAAACTCTGTTAAAAGACTCTCTCGGAACTAAAGTTCCGAGAGAGTCTTTTAACAGAGCTTTTAGTTCTAGAAAGGTTTTATCGGTTTGCTCAAAGTGTTCTTCCATTCATGTTAGATTTTCAGTTTTGGCATCAGCGGCCATTTCTTCGTAGAGCGTATTGTATTTTTTCCAGTTGCCTTCCGCGGATTCCAACCGCGCCTCCACGTATCCGCGTGTAATGCGAGATTCGAGATATTTTTTAAGCGTTCGATAGTTTCTCAAGCCTTAGTGCTATGGTTTTGGTTGGCGTGCTCGGATCCATGGTGCTTGCCTGCCGACAGGGTTACAATAAATTGTTTTTCGAAATTCGTATTTAATAATTCCGGAGCCTCACTTCAAAAAATCTACTATTGTATTAAATAGACGCAATTTATTTGAAGCATAGCCTTATAAACAAGTTTTGACTAAGTTGTCAATCGGCATTTTTAATTTGATGCACTTGCAAAATTTGCAACTTGCACTTTTGATACAATTGTATTGTACGATTTATTTCAAATTAACAGCTGCTTATCATCTTTAAGGTTAATTTTTATAACATTTTCTTTTCAATGCATGACTTTGCGAGGTTGCCAGCAAAATATGTCAGCGTTATTTTTTTCACTATTTTCGGTTCGTTTTTTTTCCGTGGGAAATTCATTTACGCATCCCCGCCCGACCGCGGGAAGTGGGTTATTCCTGAAATCCCCTTTAGAAATCCCCTTAAGGGGATTTCGGGTTTTTTTTTTCTCGAAATCCCCTTTGAAGCTGCTAGTCCAAAATCAAGGGGATTTCGGGAATAAAATAAAATATTTAATACAATTCCCGAAATCCCCTTTATTGTGTTTATAAGCAAAACATCATCTCGAATGTCAAATCTCGCATGACGTCTGAAATATCTCGAACGAAAAATCTAAAATAACGCTCTTAATTAACATTTTGTAAAAAACCTAAATAAAACGTTTTTGTTTTATTTCAAAATTACTGTTTTTTCAATAATTTACTTTTTTTTGTAAATAAACCTTTACCAAATTTTACAAATTTGTTGGCACGGAAAACTTAACAAACACCATGGAAAAAAGAAGCCAAACATTCTTCAAATATTAAATGCCCTTCATGAAGATTCTGCATTCAATGACGTGAAATGTAACTAAATTTTGGAACTCAAGGTTGAAATCAACGGTAGAACAAAAGTGAGTCAGGAAATGGATAAATTCATACAAGAGGCCCAATTAGAACTTGTAGAATTAGATTTATACTTTGGGTCACTTTCTTGAAAAAGTAAAGTAGTTACTTAAAATTATTGAAAAGGTGTCATTGCGAGGTCTCAGTTCGGGGCGAACCACTACTTTGGCTTCTTTTTTCTAATGTGTTTGTTAAGTTTCCCGTGCCATGCTTTCAACAAATTTGTAAAATTTGATAAAGGTTTATTAACAAAATGTAGTAAATTATTGTAAAAACTATGAGTTTGAAATAGGAATATCTTTAATAAGCAAAAACGTTTTATTTAGGATTTATTTACAAAATGTAGTAAATTATTGTAAAAAATTTAATTTTTAAATAAAACAAAAACGTTTTATTCAGGGTTTTTTACAAAATGTTATTTAAGAGCTTTATTTCAGATTTTTCATTCGAGATATTTCAAACGTAACCGATTATGTGAGATTTGTCATACGTTATGATATTTTGCTTATGAATACAATAAAGGGGATTTCGGGAATTGTATTAAATATTTTATTTTATTCCTGAAATCCCCTTGATTTTGAACTAGCAGCTTCAAAGGGGAATTTGGGAAAAAAATCCCGAAATCCCCTTAAAGGGGATTTCTAAAGGGGATTTCAGGAATAACCCGCGGGAAGCGGACAGGGTATGTCGAACTCACCTCCGCGTAACCTAACCTTATTTTTTTCTTCAGAGGGGGAATTCATTTACGAATAAACCGGTCCGAGGGGACCGGAATGTTGTGGGACTCGCCGCCCTGAAAAGGGCAGAATACCCACTAAAACCCCTCCGGTGTTCCTCTCTCGCCATGTTTGCCAGACCACGGGAACGAAATCCAACTGGCGGTCTACAAGCTGTACAAGCACGGCGTGCACCCTTCGCTGGGCGACCTTCGACCTTTAATTCTTACTCACACCTCATGGCTTCATGACCCTTGGCTTCATGGCCCTTGGCTTCATGGCCCTTGGCCCCATGGTCCACATCCGCCGCCGTTCAGGAACACTTGTACGACGTTGAATAGGGGAACTCTTCGAGACGTGAGGTCCGCCCTAGGGACCTTGCGCTCGAAGATTCCACAAACCGTATGGCTTCATGGCCCACATTCATCAATTCACTCAATCTGCGCACCTCATGCATCCATCCACCGCATCCACCGCAGCAGAAGACGCCAGCGCAGCATCCCTTCTCTTGGAAGCGGCTCACCCGTTGCCCGGTGCTCAACAACTCGGTCGTAAACAGGCAGCAAGCACACACGCCGCCTCGAAGGAGACGGTGCGGTAACCGCGCACCACCCTGAGGCAAATAGCCCTCTGTGGCCGATGCAGGAGAGCCTTGTTGGTCCGTCCCAGGTCCCAGGGCATCCTCCCACACGGGCGCTACATACAGCGCCATCGACCGCACCACATGCACATAAAGACGTTGGCAGGCCGCGTTCGGCCCGCAGACGTTCGGTAATAGGCGACTCAGGGCACTGCATGTTGCCATGAGCCGACGGAAATGCTCGCAAAATGTTAGACGGGGATCAAGGACGATCCCGAGATAGCGCATAGCTTTCCCGACATCGATCCACACCCCACCCACCATCACGCGAGATCCGACCGGCGGCCCCCTCCGTGGACCGTGGAAGCACAGGGCCTCGCACTTCGGTAGAGCTACCTTAATCTAATCTAATCTAATTGAGCGCGCGTGTGGGGTTTATATTTGCGGCTCTGTGGTTGCGATTATGGGAGGTTGTTTTTGGGTGATATCTTTAGTGTAGTTGTTGAGATAAAAGATTCTAGAAGCTCAACCCCGGTGGGTCCGTTTGGATCCTTGCTGAGTCTCCAATAAGCTTTGGTCAGAAGCTCGGGATGATGCTCCAGGAGGGAGTGGGGGTTGGCTGCCTTCTTCAGAAAGACAAGGACTTGCTTCAGAATCAGTTCCTCTGAAGGAGAGGGAGACTGTTTGGTCTTTATTGAGATCCACCCATCCTTGTTCACTGAGTACACGAAGTTGTCGTAAGTGATGGCGTGGTCTGGTTCCCTGCGCTCTTGTATGACGGGAGGCTCTTTGGGTGTCTCTGGTTGGGCTTGTTCAGCCAATAATATCAGAGTCTTGACTTGTGCCTCCAGCTTACATGTGTATTCGGATAGGAGGGACGACTGAGATTTCCAGACCTTTTCTGCAGACGAGATGGACTTGCAGAACGATTTAGATGACTCTGAGGACAATTTCAGATCTGCAGACACCAGAGCCATGCTCTCCATAATTTCTCCTACTGCCCTGTGGTCCCTGTCTGAAATGGTGTTTATCACCCCGGTGAGGTAAGCGTATGGACCTGACCCTGTATTGATTCCAAACTCAGTAGATTCAGTGAGGAAATAGGTAATGAACCTAGTAATGCCGGATGGGCCTATAACCTCCCATTTCTCATCTAAGAGGTTAATGGTCTTCTTGCTCATTATTTTGGACGTTCTGAGAACGTCCAATATATCCTTCTTGCTGGTTTCCACGACTGTCCGGGTTGTTTTAGGCTCTCTGCATCTGTCCCTCAGAATCCTCCAGTTTTCCTTGAACTTCGCAAAAGGAGTGGCCTCTGGTGGGTTTTTGATTATCATGGGCTTCAGGGTCTTCTTTGAAAATTTTGCTTTGTCCATTTGGGCTTGTGTTTGAGGGGGCAGCACTCCTAGACTCTCTATTAGAGCTGCTTCATATCCTAGGGATATGTTTTGAAGTTTGTCTATCTCCGCAGGCGGGTTGTAATCTTCTCTCAACTCTCCAAGCTTGGAAGGACCTTGTTCAGAGCCGGAAGGGTTCATCGTGGGTTTTGTTCTGCTGTGATCAGTGAGTGTATGTGCAGGGTGTTGACGGACTTTGTGGCGGTTCTTGCTCTTATACAGTGCTTTATGTGCTGGAGCGCATACGTAGTCGCCGTATGCGCTCCAGCACACACTGAACGCCCTCCGTCACATGCGCAGCTGCGTCATCAAAGCCGATGCCACTCACATCGTCCGGTAGCGTGCCCCGCAACACCCAATCGTACCCGATGTTCCACAGAGTTGGTCCGAGGGCCGAGCCCTGTTGAACACTGCGCGTCATCGGTTTACCCTCCCAAGCATCGGGTACCGGACCTCCCTCTCAGAGGGGTAGGCTCCGATGATCCGGCGCAGGTCCGGAAAGCCATGGTACCTGAGTGCCTCGTCGACACAGTTCCATGGGAGAGTGTTAAAGGCGTCCGCTATTTCTATGGAAACTGCCAATAACACCTGCCGACTCGCAATCGCCTCCTCCGCCATCCCCTTCACCCTTCGGATCGCGTCGATGGTGGAGCGGGCGCGCTGGAACCCATACTGTGTATCAGAGAGGTCCGGTCCCACTCCCTCCATGTGTCGCACGAGACGGTCAAACAGGACGCGCTTGAAGAGCTTGCCTGCCTCGTCCAACAGCACAAGCGGCCTTGTTCTATCCCGTCCACCGCGTCACGATACACACGCCGGCGAGCGAGTCTCTCTTCCATAGACTACTTATTTCCTACTGTCTCTGGGCAAGCGCGGAAGTGAGCCTAGACCAATACCGACGCGTAAGGATGCGTCCGAACACTACTAGTTAAGCCCCCGTTACAGGAGTGTGTTATTACTGAAAGAAAGCATTAGCTGAGTTGATCGTGGAAAGCAATGGCGGCGATGAACTCACCACTTGTCACGTCTGCGTTTTGCGATTTTGCAACCCACGGTGAAAAGAGGCCCTTTGAAGCTCTGCCTACCCCTTCGCGGACTAAGGCGTGTGTTTATGTATGTGTATCCTCGCAGTTTTTTTGTAGTTGAGAGTTTTATCAGTGAATTAATTAAATTACTTCTCTTCTACGCACGGCGGACGAGATAGCATGTGCATGGCGACAACGTTCGCCTAATCAGGCGTATAATCTATTTTCAGATTATATTCTTGTAATGTTAGGGCCTAGCGCGCCAGACGGCCGCTTGGACTTTTTAAGTTCATCAGCCACTAACCCCTAAGGGTTGGTGGTCCGTTTTGGCTGCATGTAAAATATGCTCTATGCGTAGTAGGGGGTAGCGGTCTGGTTATGTCACAGCATTAGGCTTGCGATAATCAACGCACAGTCGGACCCCTCCATTCCTCTATTACATCGAGTTCTAACAATTTCTGCAACTCTTTATTCATAATGTCCCGCTTACTTTGAGATAATCTGTATGGTGGGCAAGAAATAGGCTGCTGATTTTTCTTCACCTTGATGCAATGCAAAGCAAATTCAGTAGCAGGCCCACATTATAGTTTATTGGCATAAAACTGCAGGTTTCAGCTTTACACTGTTTCATGCATATAATTTATTCTGCTTTAACTAAAAGTATTTAATTAGTCTTCATTTTATATACTTCTAAGACGACATCCTACCTACTTTCACTAGGGTTCTTTGTAGTGAGATTGCTTTTTCAATCATAGCTAGCAGGCTATTGAAGTGTTTTCTCATAGATCTTATATTCAGGTGAATTATTTTTATATTATCTCTAAATTTTATTATGTGAAAAGTTATCTGAATTCTCATATTTATGGAATTGGATGTCGTCTGATATGTCATTAGATGTATCATTGAATTTTAAATCAAAAAGATTTCACCGATGCGTTTGCACTTGCATCCCTGCTCAATCAGCCTTGGCCTGTTGGTCAGTGGCCACTTCATCAGACAGCTTCGCAATGTCCGCCTCATTCATTACTACATGGACTTTCTCACCCTCCTTTTTGACCAAAATAGTAGTTTCTAATCCATATGAATCGGTACTCCATTTTCAAGCGGTTCTTGGCTTCATAGTACAGCTATCTTATTCTCCGTATGAGGTTTTCACCAATGAAACTTGGGTTCACATTGCCACTTTCTATAATGTCACTGTTGCATAGGCGAGCTTTTTTGGCCTTCAGCAACTTCTCTTTACCTTATCGACTTGTCCGGAATGTAATCACTACTGTCCTTGGTTTTTTATCATCCTTTTTTTGGCAGGCTCTCTTTACTTTCATCACATTTTTAGTTTGAAGCTTCAGGTTTTGAGCAATTTTTTCTACAAATTCCTTAAAAAAATTTTTTCTTTCTCTTATCCATTGATTTCTATGTTTTTTTCTTTTTCTCTCTGCTCCAACATCATCACTCGTTCCTCCAGTGCTCTACAGTATTTTTCATACTTTTGCTCAATCGGGGTAAACTTCTTTTCAGCCATCGCTCTGAAATCCGTCATTTGCTGATACTGTTCAGCATAAAAGTCAGTCTCCGTAAGCTGTTCCAGTTTGGTTTGGACTCGATACATAACGTCTAGTTTCTTGCTTATCCCCACAAGGACCGCTTCAAGTGACAGGTCCGTGAGCCTTCGCGTTTGCGCCTTTGGGGAGCCATTGCAGGTGCTGCATGTAACCGAATCACCAAGTTAAGTGATGGATTGCTTTTTATTGACAAAAACATACATTGTTTAGATAACAAACACATTTTCGTGGATCTGTTTTTTTCATAAGAAACGAGATTCGAGTGCCTATCCGTATACTTTTGCATAACCAACCTTCCTAATTCCATATTGTGATTGGCGAAATCGATGGCGAATATCTGGAAATATGTCCTTTCCTTGAAAATCGTTCAATGATTTTGAAACAATATAATTAATAATATATGTTGTAGTCACTTTAGGCTTTACTCTTTTAGTTTCGTCCAAATTTCTTTGAATTAAGATTTTGCACCGTCTACACAAATATATGTGATTTTCGATGCATAAGCAAGTTGTCCTCTGCTTTTCTGATTGGTGAGACTTTGTAGATTATGAGGAGATTTGTAGATTACAACCTCTTTAAACCCCAAAAACCGCTAATAGCCCTCTCAAACTTTTTTTAGCCTCATATGCTCAATACCTCATGTCGCTGGTATTGAACGACGTATTGATATTTTCTTTGGAATCAGAATTTTTTACATCTGTGGGACCCAGAGAGATCGTTTTTTCGGCCTGAAAACTCCCTATCCTGTTAATTTCATAAAAATCGTTGCAGCCTTTCGTTCATTAGTTCCTTCGTTGTTTTCACATCACTTGTCACCGTACCAAGAAATTACTTATCGACATTTCTGTCGTAAGTTGCAGTAGAAAATGTATTTTACGGTGAAATTAATAGCTTAAATGTGTAGTCGAATACTTACATATTAAGAAACTCCATCTTTTGTTGAATTTGATGTTTCAGACCTCCTTTTACAACAAAGCAAACCACACAACCAACCATACCCTTTGAGCACCGCACAGCGATAGGTATGAAATATGAATGCAGAATGGCGAACGATCGCGGCTAACTAGTTTTTATAAACTGTCACGAACGACCGTTCATGTACTTCCACAGAGGGGAAAGTTATGCTTGCCATCTCCCTATATAAATTCTCTAAGGTTGTACAACACCATTCAAACAAGGTGGGCGCGTCAAATTGTTTTTTCTTTGTCCGGCTTTGTCAATTTTATATAATAATTTTTGAAAATTTTCTAATTATATATTTATATTTAGAATCTTTTGACAGAGCATGTTAGTATGGGGTGCGATTTGCGATCAAATCGATTCTTACTATTTAGTGCATCAAAAATATTGTTGACAACATAACATACCCAATAGTCACATACGTCGCCATGATCCCACACTAGGATTCCCTGTGTCGTGGGTATCAGGAACTACGAGTACCATGGTACCATAACATCTAGACCCGGAACAAATATTTGTAGAACATACAAACATATGTCCTGCAACTACCAAGTTACAATTTGTATGATCTTGGTTTCTGCTGTTTTACTTTTCAACTGTCAGTTTTCGCCGTTTTTATGGCAGCCCCAACGAAATTTCGTTAAATGCACTGAGTATTCTTGTGACTATCTGTCAATTTAGTGAGCGAACTACTTATGTTTGAACTTTTGTCTATTTCATAAGTTTTTACAATAATCTTGGAAAGATATTTGTTCTTTCATTCGTAAGAGTATTGTTTCTTATGTTTTTTATTAAATGGGGTTCATCAAATAGGGCAAATAATTTTCTGTCATTGCAAAAAAAATGGAGTTTGATTTGACCACCAATTTTTTATAAACTTTTTGATTCGTTGCTGCTTTGTCGCAAACCACAACTTTGGGCAAGGCACCAGGTTCAAAAACTTTCTTTTATTTATTTATTTCAATAATAATTGTAAGTTTTCTGCTTTACATTCGAATTTAATAAAAAGTATGCAACCGGCAATTTCCATCGCCTATATAATCCTCATACAAGAATTACTAAAGCATATTGTGCTATTTTGTTACTGCGGTGATTTCCTCCTAAATCTTCAAACCCCTCATTAAAATCATATTTCTTGGAGTATTCCAAATTTGCCATTATTGACATTTCGTCAAAACAAATTACACATGCCTTTTCCTTTATAGATGCTGTGAGTTTGTTGTACAGATGTATGATGTGTGATGATGAGGGGCCAATTGTCTTGTCCTTTTAATATTTTTGGAGTACCAGTCAATAATTTTTTATGAATATTATTATCTGGTCTCTTTGTTATGTTTTGCTGTTTGAACGCTGCAATAGTAGATTATGCACTAAGGGAATAAAGCAGTGTCTTATGTCGCGGGCGGCATATTGAACCCTGAGTGTAACGAGGGACTCTAAAGTTAACTCCCGAGTGTAACGAGGGAGTTATATAGAGTCCTGAGTGAAGCGAGGGGTTCAAGCTGCCCAAGACGAAGACAGGCTTTATTCCGGAGGAGCATACTCTACTTTTCACACCTACTGCGAGACAATAAAAAACCAGGGCTCCATAAAATAAGTATCGTGTTTTGATGAACTCTGGAGTAGAATCATTATCGCTTGACATTTTTTGTTAACACTAATATTGCCATTGACATAATTATATATTACTAGAATATTGCAATAAATTTCACTGAAAAACACAGCACCAACTTAACATCTCTTTTGTTTAACATTCTTTAAAATCGCGCCTATTTCTTTTTTTTCTGAGTTCTGCTTTTGGTGGCCAGTTCGATTTTCAAACAAACCTCTTTACAATGCCATATGGGCATTTTTTTTCTTGGAGTTTTCCACGAGTTTCCACACGAATTTGACGTTCCAAATTCAAATCACTTTAATCCCTAGGGAGTTTCATACAACTTTATATCCCTAGAGAGACAATGCTTTACTTTACGTTGAGGTTGCATGATTTGTAATTGGACATTGTCGAGCAGGTGGTGTGAAAATGTTTTTTCTACACTCTTTATGGGATCCAAAAGCATGACAAACCGATACTGTCACATCTTTGTGCAAGTTTTTTATACCGTCAGATTTATTACCTTGAGCACCGTGCAAATCTATGGCATCACAGATGTACTTGCGTACTTTTTGTACTTGATGTAATTTTTTCAATAGTTAACAATTTTCTTTCTGCAGTTTCTGCTTTTAATATTTGCGTTTTGCTACAGAAATTTCTCAAGATGTGATTTCTACAGCCTACCTATCTTTTCAACAGTGATCGAAATATACGGCCAAAATTTTTGCATAAGTGCTACTATCACCATCTGCGATATATCTTCCATAAATAAGACCATGCATCTCTATTGACCTTTTGAATCCCTCAGCAATTATCGTAGATTCCATGGACGTGGAAGCCCCTCTGTAATTTTTGAAGCACTCGTGGCACACTTCACCTTCTCTTTACTTTTTTCTGTTCTAGCACTTTGTGCTAGAAAATATAAAATAAGCAATATTTGTTTTTAACAGCCATAATATAGAACTTGACCAAATCGCCTCCCGATGATGGAGCACCGGATGATGCGGCATAATTAGTCCTGTATGAGCGTTTGCACCAGCAACTTTCTAAGATGACATCGATTATGGGTATTCCATCCTTGGTGATACCTCCCTCTTCCAAAGCTGCATCTTTTTCACGTTCGCCAGCCATTCTTATTTCTTCCCACGCTGTCACTTCCCATTCATCAAAAACATCATATTGGTCTTTTTTGTACCTATTATCTGACATGGCTGGTAAATCAAGAGATGTCGATAATTGATTCAGCTAAGCATTAGCACAGTCTGTCGCTACCATCCCCGAAACTGCCATTTTATTTAAATTTTCTGACAAAACTTTTTTACTACTTTACTTATACATTACTTTTTTTCGTAATAGTTTATACACGATATAATTTGGGGACGACATAAAATAAGTTACGAAATAATTTGTTCACCATTTTTAAGCTTTTGTAGTAAGATTAAGTGGCTGTGAAGTTTGATGCGGAGTTCGGTATGCATGCTAATGAATTTACAAAATTCATGCAACTATATGCTACACACAGCCTCTCAAAGTTGCGGGGGGTAAGAACTGCGTACCACGCTTTACCAGTCTCGATGGCAAGATAGTTTATTTTTTTCCACTCACCTTTCACACTAAGGTTTTCATCTGTAGCTGAACGCACTGAGCATTTATTGATTTATCTGGACGAGGCATAAGTTAGAACATTTTTAAATCAAATTCGCTGCGAAACACGATGCGTATCCTCTAATTTGAGTGCGTTTCAATTGGGCGCAAAGAGCATCTAATTACTACCTTTTAAGAGTCGGCATTTCCTTACAGGCTACTGAACGGAATTATGAATGTACTTTGTACCAACCTCGCAAATATAAAAGTAATACCAATATTAGAAAACCAACTGTCACACAATTTGATAGTAGGGCTTGACAAAATATGAATCATGCTTTTCTATCGGTATCGATAAATATTCGATTTATCGTAGCTGCCTACCTAGGTACTTTTTATTAAGTAGTTAGTCGTACGAAAATAAAAATGCGCTATAAAAAAACGTTTATTTATTGAATATACAACTTGTAATGTCAAGCTACAAAATACAGTTGGTTGACCCACGACCTGAAAAAAAAGAGATGCTTTGTGAGATTTCCACATACCTACTAATTTATGTAGCACAAATATTACCAAATTTGAAATGACATACATTACTTAGCAGCACTTCGCAACTGAGCAATTTTCAAAGCATTAGCCGAATGTTCTTCTGATTTTATTAATTCTTATATTATTATTCAGGATTTGGCACTGCCTCCTGGTCAACATTTTTGCAATGATACTATATAATTGTTTTTTCATTACAACCTGATGATCCTTGCATGTCCACCAGTTTGTATTAATATTTGTCATGAAAAGCGTGCAAAACATTAGCCCCACGTTTTCTTCATGTAATATTTCTTTATTTTTATCAAAACTGTTTACTGCTTCATCAGTGGTGCGACACAGTTGGATCGACGGATATGTCAAAGATTTTTTTCATGCCACCACTCCCGTAGGCTAATATATTTACAAATTGGATGATATGTAACATCTTTCAGTTTTAGCAAATCTGAACACATTTGACAGCTTTTGCTCTTCAACAGTCTGTAGGCGACATAGCTACTCAGATATACTATAGGCTGGTTTTCTATGCTTGTTAAATCTGTTTCAACTTTCTCTTCAAAATCATTTTCCAGCAAAGGATACTTCTCATCTTGATTAGTGTGTAGGTATTATATATAGAAATACTTACTTTTTATTTTCAGTCATTTTACGAGCATTTTCTCTTAGGGTTTTCAAGTGTTTGGTTTTGTTTACTTTTCGTTTGATTTTGTTCATACTCCCCATATCGGCAATGTAATTATCTAAACGTTATTTATTCACTTGTTTAAAAACTACTGGGTACCAACTACCGACACAGGTCTATCTCTGACAGAGGTCACGGTGGGAATATAAATCTAAACGAAAGAGACACCGTTAATTACTTCCTCATAAGACCAAAGAGAGCGCAAACAATCCGCTCGACTCAAACTAAAATAACGTAAGCGCCAAACCACATAAAAATTGTTTAAAAATAAACTACGGTATTTTGTCAAAAAGATTTTCAAGGAGAGTTTACAAATACTTATTATCCACAATTTGAAAGCAATTCCGCAATTAAATTCGTTAGGATTTCGAGATTTCAGAAAAAATAAAACAATTTAGTGGTCATTTTGGAATTAAATTCTATCGAAAAAAATTCAATCGCGTTTTCCTTCAGTGAGAATCTTAATGAAATACTCAATAAACATTTACCCAATAACTTTTCATTTAAAAACCGACTTCCGCCATTGTATTCGTATCTGGATGGAAAAAAAATTATGAAAAAACCATAGTGGTGAATGGGTTATGATACTTTCTGAATTTCTGAATGCAAATGCTTGATTTGTTGCTGAAAATATCAAAATTGCTATATGTATGCCTAGAATATTTGAGGAGTTCCCTCAATTCCTCATGGATTCCATCATCAGAACTGGATTCTGGAAAAAATGGGACCAATCTGGAAGTATATCTATTCAAATATATTCTCAATTCGGTTGTATTTTTATTTGTTTTATTTTTTATGTTTGTTACCTTTAATGTTGTTTATTTGAATATATATACTTCCAGATTGGCCCCATTATTTTCAGAATCCAGTTCTGATCCATGAGGAATTGAGGGAACTCCTCAAATGTTTTAGGCATACATATATCGATTTTGATATTTTCAGCAACAAATCAAGCATTTGCATTCAGAAAGTATCATAACTCTTTCACCACTATGGTTTTTTCATCATATTTTTCCATCCAGATATTTAGTCGAATTTAATGGCGGAAGTCGGTTTTTAACCGACTTCCCAAAAAAGGAGGAGGTTCTCAATTCGGTTGTATTTTTTTTTTTTTTTTTTGTTTTTAATGTTTGTTACCGCATATCTCCGGCGTTTATGAACCGATATGGAAAATTATTTTTTTATTTGTATAGATATACTTCCAGATTGGTCCCATTTTTTTCAAAATCCAGTTCTGATGATGGGATCCATGAGGAATTGAGGGAACTCCTCAAATATTGTAGGCATACATATGGCGATTTTGATATTTTCAGCAACAAACCAAGCATTTGCATTCAAAAAGTATTATAATCTTTTCACCACAATGGTTCTTTCATCATTTTTTTTCATCCAAATATTTTGTCATAAGACCAAAGAGAGCGCAAACAATCCGCTCGACTCAAACTAAAATAACGTAAGCGCCAAACCACATAAAAATTGTTTAAAAATAAACTACGGTATTTTGTCAAAAAGATTTTCAAGGAGAGTTTACAAATACTTATTATCCACAATTTGAAAGCAATTCCGCAATTAAATTCGTTAGGATTTCGAGATTTCAGAAAAAATAAAACAATTTAGTGGTCATTTTGGAATTAAATTCTATCGAAAAAAATTCAATCGCGTTTTCCTTCAGTGAGAATCTTAATGAAATACTCAATAAACATTTACCCAATAACTTTTCATTTAAAAACCGACTTCCGCCATTGTATTCGTATCTGGATGGAAAAAAAATTATGAAAAAACCATAGTGGTGAATGGGTTATGATACTTTCTGAATTTCTGAATGCAAATGCTTGATTTGTTGCTGAAAATATCAAAATTGCTATATGTATGCCTAGAATATTTGAGGAGTTCCCTCAATTCCTCATGGATTCCATCATCAGAACTGGATTCTGGAAAAAATGGGACCAATCTGGAAGTATATCTATTCAAATATATTCTCAATTCGGTTGTATTTTTATTTGTTTTATTTTTTATGTTTGTTACCTTTAATGTTGTTTATTTGAATATATATACTTCCAGATTGGCCCCATTATTTTCAGAATCCAGTTCTGATCCATGAGGAATTGAGGGAACTCCTCAAATGTTTTAGGCATACATATATCGATTTTGATATTTTCAGCAACAAATCAAGCATTTGCATTCAGAAAGTATCATAACTCTTTCACCACTATGGTTTTTTCATCATATTTTTCCATCCAGATATTTAGTCGAATTTAATGGCGGAAGTCGGTTTTTAACCGACTTCCCAAAAAAGGAGGAGGTTCTCAATTCGGTTGTATTTTTTTTTTTTTTTTTTGTTTTTAATGTTTGTTACCGCATATCTCCGGCGTTTATGAACCGATATGGAAAATTATTTTTTTATTTGTATAGATATACTTCCAGATTGGTCCCATTTTTTTCAAAATCCAGTTCTGATGATGGGATCCATGAGGAATTGAGGGAACTCCTCAAATATTGTAGGCATACATATGGCGATTTTGATATTTTCAGCAACAAACCAAGCATTTGCATTCAAAAAGTATTATAATCTTTTCACCACAATGGTTCTTTCATCATTTTTTTTCATCCAAATATTTTGTCAAATACTATGGCAGAAGTCGGTTTTTTAAATGAAAAGTTATTTAAATGAAAAGTTATTTGTGAAGTCGGTTAAAAATGAAATACGTAGATGACGTTATAGTAATTATAATATAAATCCGTTATTGGCTGTCGGTTTGGAACATTGGTTTAATATCTTATTTCTAAGAGCTGTGGATTTTGTTGTGAAATAAATAAATAAATAGTGGAGTAAATGGATCCGAAAAAAAAAAATCTTGGTATCGTCTTAAACATACCTACTTCATACATATTCAGGTTGTGAGTCATCACTAGAGTTGCCGCGAATACTCGCTATTATTCGGTATTCGGCATTACTCGTCATTTTTTTGATATTCGTCGAATACCGAATAATAGCTAGTATTATTCGGCATTCGGCGAATAGTCGTCGAAAATAAACTTTTAACGAACAAAAGAACTAATGAGTTAAAAATAATCATTTTTTTAAATTATTTTCCTTAATAAAACAATACACAATATCAATTATTATCTGTAATATGTGCCTGTGCCTATCATATTCATGAAATTAAATTAGTAAGGCTTTTTAATTAATATTTAAAATCCAACAGAGGCAGATTGTGGTGCAAAAAAACATTTTTTTCTGCACGTTCTGGAGCAAGTCGGTTTCGTTTTTTCTCGTAAATTAAACCTGCCTCGGAAAATAGTCTTTCTGAATAAACAGAGCTTGCTGGTGTGATTAAGTATCGTTTAGCAAGCTTACTTAAAATAGGTAATCTATTCTTATTGGTACTCAAAGCCCACTATTCATATGGGTTTATTTTTCTGTCAGCCTTTGCTAATGCGATGTAGTTGGCGATTTCTTCAGCAGTGGCATTCTTGGGTTGCTCTTCAGTAGGTTGCTCTATAGATGATTCTTCAAAACATGGCCAAAATAGTTTATGAGTTTCCGAATCATGCTCACTTTCATTGTCTAAACAAGACCTTTTGGATGCCGTTTCTGGATCCGAATCATCATTTTCGTCATCTAAAGAAAGCCTAAGACCTTCTCTGAGCGCAGCTCTACGGATCCGTTCAACTTGGGTAGCGTCAAAGTAAAAGTTCTTGTAGCGGGGGTCTAAAAATGTCGACAAGTAATATGTCTTCGTAAAGCATAGATCATCCAAGTTAAAACGGGCTTCCATATTTTCTATCAACGCCTTTCTAAAATCATCAACGTGTGCAGTTTGTTGAATCAGCGCATCTTTCATTAGGTATCTGATTAATGAAACAGTGCTAGGTATCACATCTGATATAGGTGCATATGTGGAACTCGTGATTTTTGTTATCTCTTCGAAAGGTTTTAAGAGCTTTAACAGATGTTCTATAACCTCCCACTGATCACTGGTCAAATTTACCGAAATTGCTCTTTTTTGTTCAGATAGACGCTCCAGTAAGTAATATGTTGAGTTCCAGCGAGTTTGAATATCTTGAATCAGTTTATGGTTAGGAAGTCCGAGCTCAGATTGAATACTTTCAAGTTTTGTATATCCTGAATGATTAAAATGTGTCAATATGCGGCGGGCACTAGTAAGAATTTCTTTTATTGGAGAACTGTTATCTAATGCATTATTTATCACCACTGCCAGGAATGGTGTATTGCGGCAAAGCATTATTAATAAGACGTTTAAAGCCCACATGATGATTGACGATGGAAAGTGGCTCGTTGTCAACAGCGATCATTTCACCAATCAAGTAGTGATATCTTTTTGCTCGGCTATCGTTGATGTCCCAAAGCTTTTTTTTTTAAGTAGTTGTTGCAGTGACTGTTGCACCAAAGGCTGACTGAGCAACTGGGTGGATGAGGAGGTACTTGAAGATGATTCTGCGGGAGCATTATGTTGAGCATGAATACTTGAGCTTCCATAAATTTTACAATACTCATCTGCGAACAAAGAAAAGAACCTTTAATCAGGAACGTAGGTAGCGGCAATTATTTAAATAATGTGCTACAAAACTCTCAATAGTACAATTATATACTGCATAAATGAAAATAACTTTTGAAACAAATATTATATTATATAACGTTCTTATTTTATTATTACTTAGTAACGCTAAAATAAATAATATAGGTAAAAAAAACTAACCTGGGTGTTTGAATTTCAAATGATTCTGCAAAGCCGTTGTTCCTGCTTTTTTTGCTGCTCTACTTATTTTTACACCACACAAAACACATTTTGCACTGTTCTCTTCCTCTTCAAAATGTAGCCAAACATGAGATTTTTTTCCTGGGTTTGGCATGATTGTTCTTCTTTTTAAGTAACACTTTAACTAATTAAGTATTCATCAAGTCTTTACTTCAATAGCAATTTTCAAATAAGTATAGAAATAAAAAATAAAAAAACGTCAACCGATGTCGAAAATCAATTAACAAATGCGTGCCGCCTATCCTAAACACAAGCGTATTGATTGAGCGGGAAATCCCCTACAATAATAATAGCTGGGTTATACAAAACGGGGTATTCCCCGTAAACTAAAGAGAAAGACTTGTGCAAGAAAAGGGTTGCCAGCATTTAAAAATGGAAAATTAAATTTACTACATATATGTATGTATGTTAATGTTAATGTTAAAGAACTCCCTTTTCCGCATTCGAACTCTATGTATGGTCCATTATGCGTGAGGGTTAACTGGCTAGATAGTTAGCCAGCCTAACTCCGTCCAGAAGCACAGAAGCTTCCTGGGGTCTTCGCAGGCTTCGCGGAGTGACCTCGGGTTGTTGAGGATTTGTTCACGTTGAGCTGCTACTCCCACGCATTCCAGGACTACGTGGGCAGCCGATTCTTCTTCGCTCAGACACCCCCTGCAGAGTGGACTGCCTGTGGCTCCGATGTTATAGAGGTGTTTGTTCAGGAGACAGTGGCCAGTGAGTGTCCCCACGATGGTACGAAGGTCTGGTCTTGAAAGGTTGAGTAGACGACGCGTGAGTCGTGGTGAGACAGCCGGAAGGGCTGCTCTTGACTGTCTGCAGTCCGTGGTCCGTGCCCAACGTTCGTTGTGTTGGTTTAGGGTGCGAAGCCGCATCCAAGTGCGTAGCTGAGAAAAGGGTAGAGGAAGGAATGGAGATGGGCCCTCTGTGGTTGTTCCCGACCCTCTTCTAGCCAGCTCATCTGCGGCGTCATTACCCAGTGATCCGCTATGTCCCTTTATCCATTGTAGAGTCACCTTGTTTCCTATGGCGATTCTCTCCAAGGCCTGGTGACATTCGTAAACGAGCTTGGAGTTGCAGCTATGGCTCTCCAGAGCTCTGAGTGTTGCTGAGCTGTCGGAGAGGATCCTTACATTGTAGTATGTGATCCCTCTCCTGTTCATTACGGCGGCAGCTTCGGTGATGGCCACACATTCACATTGGAAAATGGAACTGTGTGTGCCTAGTGTCAATGATATGTTAATGTTGAGATCCAGCGAGTGTATTCCAGCGCCTGTTCCCTGTATAGTTTTTGAGCCATCAGTGTAGACACGGACCTCGCTGATTCCTGATTGATCTCTTTGGTCCTCGCCTCGTATAGTTGTATGTGGTAGTGTTTTTGAAATATGTGTTGTTTAGGGATCTTAATCTTTAATCTTATATTATATTATATATAGTATCTCCGATACTCCCAAAAATATATTTTCTCGATTTATTTCATTTTGGTCCTTCGAATTTTCTGGACAATCTCTGTGTTGGTGTGTTCATGTTGGTTCCCTTGTAAATCGAAGTCAGTGATGGTGTTGATATTGTTGCTGCTTCTGTCGAAGAAGTTCTTGTTTGTTTTCTATAAAATTTTGTTGGTGTCTTTACTTTTAACACTTCTGGTAAAAACTTATGTTTGAGCTTTTGTCTATTTCATAAGTTTTTACAATATCTTCGAAAGACATTTGTTCTTTATTATTTATGTAGTCATTCATAAGAAAATTGCTTATTATGGTTTTTTTATTAAATGGGGTTCTTATATCAAATAGGGCAAATAATTTTCTGTCATTGTATAAAATAACTTTTCATTTAAAAAACCGACTTCCGCCATTGTATCCGACTAAATATCTGGATGAAAAAAAATATTATAATAATAAATAAATAAATAATTATGAAAAAACCAGATACTTTCTGAATGAAAATGCTTGATTTGTTGCTGAAAATATCAAAATCGCTATATACCTATACCTATCGGTATACCTACAATATTTGAGGAGTTCCCTCAATTCCTCATGGATTCCATCATCAGAACTGGATTCTGAAAAAAATGGGACCAATCTGGAAGTATATCTATTCAAATAAAAAAAGCTTTTTCCAAATCGGTTCATAAACGACGGAGATATGAGGTTAACGTAAAAAAAAAAAATACAACCGAATTGAGAACCTCCTCCTTTTTTGTCAAGTCGGTTAAAAAGTATTTGATTTGACCACCAATTTTTTTATAAACTTTTTGATTCTTTGTTGTTTTGTCGTAGACCACAACTTTGGGCGAGACTCCATGTTCAAAAACTTTCAATAATCATTGTAAGTTTTCTGCTTTAACGTTCGAATTTGATAAAATGTATGCAACCGGCAATTTAGATTGCCCTTTTAATATATACCCTTATTATATACCACAATTATGTATGAAATAGGAACTCACCAGCTGGAGGAAGATTCTGGACCTTGTTATTCACTCGGTTTTGTTCGCTTATGATATGAAATTGATTTTTCTTATACTTGTACGTGCGCACGACTAGACATTTTGTTTCGAAGAGAGTGTAGATAGGGATGGGACTATCCAGGAAGGGAGGAAACTAGTACACTCACTAGTAACTCTTACAAGAAATACCAAAACATGTTAACCTATTTTGTTACTGCGTGATTTCCTCCTAAATCTTAAAACCCCTTCATTAAAATTATGTTTTTTAAAGTATTTAAAATTTGATATGATTTAAATTTTGTCAAAACAAATTACACATGCCTTTTCTTTTATAGATGCATTTTCAAAACGCTTTTGAATTTTAGCAAAGACGTCACAAACTGGGAAACAATTGGATTTTGCCAGCCACATTTTTATTGTTGAAAGAGCTGCGAGTACATCTACACCTTGTCGTCTTTAAAAACTATATGTAGCTGGTGATTTATATAATAATGACAAGCACAATTTTTTTGCTTTTGTCCATTTTTCCTTAATTTTTTTCGGAGCTGCATGATCGCTAATGTTTTTGAAACCTCTTTGCGAAAGTCATCTGTTTTTATAGCTTGCTGCAGATGTTTAGATTTTACTTGAAGTCTACCAAAATAATAATAAAATTATGAGCAATTAACACTAGCATTCCTTGCAACAAAGTGTAAACGCGGCTAGCCTTGCAGGCAAACTCGCGTCGAGGCTCCAACTGCTGGCCAGCTAACCTGTACCGCTCAGTACCGAATCAAACAACTAACCCAACCCCAAACACCAGCATTTCCAATATTATAAACTGGAACACACGCACACACTTATTTAACAAGTCTATAACAATAAGATTTACGGACTTCTTGCAGTTTCCGAAAAGCCGAAGTGGAGTCTTCCAGCAGCAGTCTCGCAGTTATGGAATAAATTGAGCCCTCTGAGCTTTTTTTGTTTGTTTTTTTTTCAATAAGTTAGAAGCTGTTCCTTTTAAACGTTTGGTTTTGGGAGTATCTCCGACATTCTCTTCAAAGAGACATTTTCTTTAGTCCTTCGAATATACATTTTCTGGACAATCCCTGTGTTGATGTGTTCATGTTTGGTCCTTTGTAAATCGAAGTGATGATGTTGTTGATATTGTTGCTGCTTCTGTCGAAGAAGTTCTTGTTTGTATCGGTCGCTGCAGTTGCCAATGCATCGACGGTATGCAGTCAGCGACGGATGGCAACGGTTGCACAGGATTCGTTCCACAGTTGTGAGCTTCAGTTTTTTGAAACGAGTCTTTTTGGTGCAACCTAGAAAGATAAAAAAAACTTTAGCATAAACAGATACGTAATTAACAATTTGCAGTACAAGGCTGATACAGTTATAAAGCCGGGTATTCATCAGGCAACATTTGTTAATAAACTGTTCAGACGTGTTTACATAGACATACACTAAGGACACGGCGGACGCTCGCTAGATAACCGCCAAATAAATCGGTGTCAAAAATCAGTTGACTGACACCACGATAATCAGTCGGTGACGTACACCGCGCGCGATCGTTTCGGCCACAAAATGCCGTATTGAGTGGTGAAAGGCTGCAGAAACAACTTTCCAAAATGGCTTAAAAAAATATGGCATTTCTTATCATCGGTATGGCAAAATGTTGAAATTTCCCTAATAACAGAAAACAATTTTATTTCCTTGGTAAATCGCTCTCCAATTCAATAAAGAGACGCCATACAAGCAAAACGCTATAACTTTGTAAGGATGTTAATTGATACGCGTGCGAGTTTCTTGGTTGTAAATAACCGGACTCCCAATAAGCAAGAAGGTCATGGCGTTCGGGTTTTTGTGTTCATTTCAACGTAGTTATAATGTAATCCGAGAGATGGCGCTGATTTTGCTATAAGGAGACATTGCTTTATTGTTTTGTCTGTCAAGCGTATCTTTACTATAAATCTATGCGTGTTTACTAACAAGTTTACCATAAACACTGTTTCTGAAACTTGGCAGTCCACACTTGTCAGTTGTTGCTAGGATGTCGCCCGAGGAGGTAGTATGTTGGACCACGCTACTTCCATGCTTATAAACTCGCGCAACACACGTCCACACCTGTTGACTTTTGCTTATAAACTAGATGTTTCGTCTTGCTCTCCACTCCAAGTGGGGAACACGGCAACATGTTTAATAAACAATATTTCATCACCTTTGTTTATAAACTGTTAACAGTGATGATGAAACATTGTGAAACACGGTTTATAAACTGTTTATAAACAGTGTTTATTAACAAATGTTGCCAAATAAATGCCCGGCTTAAGAGACACGAGATACAAAACATGGATATTATATCTTGCAAGAATGGCAAATAACCTATGGGAAATAATAAAGTGATCCTTAGGTATTTTAAATGAGCGGAAACATTTTGAACCCTGTAATTAAAGATGAGCGGTAACTTGCATACATACGACTTAAATGACATGAATTATGAATGAATGAGAATGGTTAGAATGTTGCTTAAAATTGTGAGTAGGTAGTTACTGATATATCTTGTGTACGGTGGCTATGTATGTTTTCAAATTATATAAATGTTAAAATAAACGCACATATTCATTTTTGTATATTTTGTTGATAAATATTATATTTTCGATTATAAGTTGGGGTTTTGAAGGTTATTATCGTTCTAAGTTATATTTAAGTTTACAATTTTAAGGTTAATTTTGGAGACATAAGCTCTAGTTCTAGTCGCTGTCCTTACTTTAAGTTAAGCAATGTTATTTAGCTATAAGGCCGCCTCCATCACAGTGATTTAATGCTATAGTATAATATTTTATCTTGTAGAATCTATTTACGATATAGATGTTTTAAAGCAATATTTGGTCTAACAGTTGTAAATCTATTTTATCGAGCTTAGAAAAACAGAAAAGATTTGTATTTTTGTTTGTAATTAATGAACTCGAAAACTAAAGGACCGATTTAAAAAATTCTTTCACCAGTAAAATGCTTTATTATCACCGAGTAACATAGGCTATATTTTATTTATTAGAAAAATGATTTTTGTGGCCAACGCGAAAGAAGTCGCGAATGAGCCGCTAGTAAAATATAAACCAGCCAAATGTGTCTCGAACCGCTCAGAGCGGTTTCGCACTACGTTCGATCCGAGTCCGATACGTATCCGTGAAAATTCGGACCTACAGAGAAATCGGCTTCCGTCCTCCGATTTCTCTATAGATCCGAATTTTCACGGATACGGATCGGACTCGGATCGGACGTAGTGAGAAAACGCTCTTACACTGTAGGGTTCCGAATTCCCTGCATAACTCGAAAAATATTTATCACAGAATTTCAAGATTATTTTTGATGAAAATCCACTTAGTAAAAGTAAGTTCACTGTTATAACCTACTTTGGATTTGGTGTTTGGTATTTTTAGTATTTGTCAAGGTTCATGACACAATAACAGATAATCCTTGATTATGTCAACTCTTAGGCACCAGCCGTAAGTGACTTCTTTTCGGCTGTCTTGATATACCCTTGTGACTTAATTCAGATAGACATACAGACAGGCGTAGGCTTAGTTAGGCCTAGTCCCGCTGGCACCCTTAGGGTATGGAACTCCAAGGTAATTAAGAAGGATAATGTTGAATAAGGATCTAAGAGCTAAACTAGACTATAAAAAGGGTTTTGGAAAGGTTTTTATATAAACAACTTTGGTATTTGTACTTGATGAAGCAAAATTCAGAACAGCATTTAATCTAACATTAAATCGCGCTAAAATGATCGCGAGCTGTTTCTAATAGACTGAAATTAAAGACTAAGAAAAGAAAACAAGTACTACTAGAAAGTATACTTGTACTACTAGAGAGTATACTTGTACTACTAGAGAGAAGACTAGTGCTACTAGAGAGTAGACTTGTACTACTAGAGAGTAGTGTTTTGTTCGTGTAGAGAATCAATAATGATTTTATAGATTAAATCAAATTCCTAATGTTATCAATAGTCAGTAATTTGTGTGATAAAAATACCTATACATAATATTGTATAATAACCAAAAAATACTTTGAACTATCGCTGGTGTACTAGTGCAGGTTGTTGATATATCGATGTATGCAATATTAAAAACGTTTTTTAAATACACATCAATAAATACCTATCTCTTTTATTTTATTGTCTATTATTGTGAACTTTTCACTTGACCATAATCCTTGAAGTAGGCAGGTAGCTAGGACCTACGAAGAAGCTTTACAACTCAAGTGACCAAATACAGCTGGACTTTCAGCAGCTGCACACAAAATATGATAACTAGGAGTGCGGACGTTTTTTAATAAAGTGGGAAAATAAGATCTTCTTTTTTTATTATTAAAAGAACGATAATACGCTAATAATAACTAAATTACGAGTTTTGCGCTGCAACAATCGATTTGCGGCTCGTGAGCTTTTACTGTGACTTACATAGTAACTATTCATCATTCTGTGCCGCGCAGTCGATAGAAACAGCACAGATTCATAAATAGTTACTCCGTAATTCACGCAAACTCACAAATTGATTGTTGAAATGCAAAACTCGTAATACGCCCTCAGATCACCACCAGGATTCTCATTGCCGTGGGTATCAGGAACTAAGAGTACTATGGTACCTACCATGGCACAACACCTAGACCCGGATGAAATATATGCAGGTCACGCAAACATTATTTTCTCTTACAGCAGGAATCTGAATCGCGCCACGGAATATAATCTACATAGTACTTCCCTCGTAACTGAGGAACATAAAACGTTGGAAGAGCCGGCGCAATCCGCGAGGTAATACTTAAAAATTCATAAAACCGAAAAGTGCGGTTTACCTTCCTTTTTATCCTTTTAGGATTTCTATCAAAAATGCAAACGTACCTACCTAGTGTGGAAAAACACAACAAAACTCATTCCTTCATTATTTCCTGCTCTACGGACTAACACAGACAAAGACTTAGATTCACGAGATTTTAGACATTTTTGTTTGCATGAATACACATAGTTTTACACGTTTAGGTATTAAATCTATGCTAGTCAATGCATTCAGCCTCCATGCAGGCGTACAAATATATTATAGATATAGGTATTTCCATTCATGGAGTTATGTTTCTTGTCTCCGTCCGCTCCTCAGCTGGCTATTCGTCGGAGATCGTTTTGCTCTGTGGTTCGACTCTGTCTCATATTAGGTAGGTACAGCTATACCGCGAAACTTCGCAACTAATTAACCCTGATGGGCAAACTTTTATCTATATCGCGTCAAGCGGTGATTAGCGCAGAGCGGAGATTGAATATCGATACTTATCTTATTAAATTGGAGTCTAGGCAGGCACAGATAACATACAAGCTTTTGCTATACACCCGCCATGCTCTCAGACTTAGCAAGTTGAAGTGGCAATGGGTAGGCGATATAGCTCGCAAAATCGACAACTACTGTGGTAAAAAGGTTCACGAGAGCCGACCACGAACCGACCGACGTTGTACCCCCCCACGCTCTCGACAAACCAACGACATTTTAAAGGTTTGCAGGATGTCGGTTGTTGGAGGCGGCTCTAAACTATTCGAGGTGACATTCAACGGGTGAGGTCTATGTCCCAGCAGGTGGACTCCTACAGGCTGATGATGATGATTATGAATATCACGACAATCAGAGATCGAGAGAGGGGGGGGGGGTTGATTGAGATAAGATAATTATTGTCGTATCGGGCAGGCTAATCTCCGTAGTGGGTCATAGCAGTGGGTCCACGGGGAAAACCCTATAAAGACACCTGTGGTCTAGGTACTTTACCTATCTATCGACAAACGCATTGGGCCCGCGTGATAGATTACGGTCTATTTATTCACTCTAGCTAGCTAGTTGTGAGTAAAACTAAGTCTCAGCAGTGGGAATTAATTTCGCAGCCAGAGAATATATACCTTTGTGGCACGGAACCCTAAAAATAACCAACTATGATGATAATTGTGTTTCAAGCGTTTGTTTCAAGTCGGTATTCTCAAGTTTGTAGCGAGCATGTCTTAACTTATCTCCGCGGAGCACTAAGTACCTACGAGTAAGTGTATCAGTAAATATAGCTTAATTCATTAACAACCCGCTACACTGCGTGTTAGCTATTAACTGGCTCAAACTTTACAAGATGTTACGTTGATGTCTAGGGCTTGGAGTATAGTAAGTACTGGAAGAGACACGTTCTGAGGTTTAAGCTATTTACAGACTTTTTACAGTCTGCTTTATAATCCATTGAAATTATACAAAATTCTAATAATTTACTGGTTAATTAACCAGAAGAGAAGAGAGGGGATAAGGTTGGTAGAATTAACTTCTGTTAATAGGACAATTTTAGGGTGACTTTTCACCCTAAAATTTCGGTTGTCAAACTTAAACTTATTTTATTAATTGAAATAATTTTAAATACTTTTATCAAACTTGTTTTTTTACAAATGGTCGCATTCGAAGCTCTTTCAGAGCTTCTTAGCTATTTAGCTATTTTTTTTCTCTTTTTTTTTCTTGTTACATAGCTCAGTGAGACCAAGAAACAACAAGGGGCACGAGAGAACAAGTGGCCTGAAATACTCGTTACGAGAAACTCTACGCCATCGTAGCTTCGTAGCTGTCGTAGCATAGCCTATAAAGCTAAGAAGCTACGACTTTGTCTTTCTTACTAGCATACCTACAAACAACTCTACAATCATTTGACTTACTTCCTTTCCTATTTTTTTTCTTCCTATTATTTGTATGTCATAATGTATGACCACCAATGTAAAATACCATATATTTAAAACAAATAAATTATCTTTATCTTTAATCTTTATTATTTTATCTTTAACTTTGATTTTTATCTTTTTGTGTACAAGGTTTTTTTAATTAGATGAAACAGGACTCTTCCAGCGTCATCTACATCGCTGTACCGTGAATTTGGTCGCTCCCGCCTCGCGAGCGCGAATCACCGCTCAATCTGAATGATTGTACAACTTGCGAAGTTGCGAACTAATCTTTAATCAACTGCACGGTAAGTTTTTCAATAAACCACGCTTATCTGCTGGGTAATAAATAAACGGATAATTATTTACAAGATGCTGGTTTTCGGTAAGATAATTATTTAAAGTTGAGTTAGTTAGTGCTGTGAATTAGATTACAGCTATTAAATCGGTGTAGTTGAATAGAACTTAAGAAATTAACACAATTTCTAAAAATAATACGTTATTTTTGTATACCTTGCTTGTATGTTAACCGTTTTCTTTAAGAGGAGTCTACTGCCGCGATCTTTGTGAAATTGTTTTTTTAGGGTAAATCAAGCTTATACTTATTTCTATGTATATTATTATGTATATAACTTACCAATTTTTGGTTTTATCTATAACAGCTGCAGCAATTTTATCAAAGATTTTACATATTGTCTCTCACGACAATATGTAAATTCTTTGACAAAATTTTCGTTTTGGGAAAAAAAAAAATAACAACCACTAAATCCTAACAAAACCCTTTCGACTTTGGTATCAGTAGCTTAAGCAGATTATAATCTACGCTAACAGTTTTCGCTTATTCAGTATGTTACTTTTGAATGTGATTACAACAAAAAAACGTGATTTGAGGTGCCTATAACTTCTTGATTCTGATTCTTGAAACAGAAATAATTTTAGTTTATAAGACGATTCAAAATTTTATTATCCTTTTGATTTCAATTAATAAAATTCTTTTGATTTGATTTTGAATGTATTATGAATTTGGAAGAAAGGAAATCTATTATCATATTCAGCAGCCTCTACACGTCCACTGCTGGACAAGGCCCCCCTAAATTACAATGAGGGCAATTGCCATAATCACCACGCTTGGCAGGCAGATTAGTGATCGCAGTATTCATGTTGAGTACCTACTCAGGTAGATGCTGCTGCCCATCCCCTTGTGTAATCCCTGAGTCGGTTTTTATGACACCTACGAGGGGAGATAGAGTGGTCTATTCTTGGGCTGGGCACACCACGGCAAAACGTTTTCTTTTTGTATGGTTCATTTTTTATTTAACTTCGCGGTAAGAAGTTTTTACTGTTTTAGAGCTTAAGTTGCCCTATTGCAAAGCACATTCTAAAATATTGGGTTTTTCATTTATTAATCAATCAACAAGGATCACCGGGTTAGTAAAATACACTTTGTCTGCTTATTCTATGTTAGTAAGAATATTATCAAAGACAACAGCAGCTGGACGAACATCGGTACAGATTATTCAGTCCATAAGTCAGAAAGTAAAAATATGACACGCGCCAATCACTTCGTATTCAAAGCCCCAATAATAAAGAAATAAAAAGGCCTTTGTTGATACCGAGGGCTCTTTCTTTCTAAGAAAAATGTAATAAAAATAAAGTGGGTGCCAAGGTGGAATTAAGGCCCTTGTGTCCGGAGTTCGCGAAGAAAGCGTTTTTATTCGACTTAAAGTAATTATTGTGTTTTTGTGAAAGAGTTTGTTAGTCGACCATTCAGAGGCAACGCGGACGCTTTAACAGGGCCGGTGTAAGGCGGAGAATTTGAAACATACAAAACCGAGTAGAGAATGAAAAAAATACTTGATAATCGTCTTCATACGTCCACTACTGGGCAAGGCCTCCTCCATGGAATGGAAGGGGATTTGCCATAATTACCACGCTTGGCAGACAGATTGGTTATCGCAGAATGACTACTCAGGAAATGCTGCCGCCCATCCCCTTATGTATATTCCTTTAGTTGGCTTTTACGACATCCATGGGAGAAGACGAAGGGGGTATTAAGCCGGACACACCACGGCCTTTACTTAACAAACTTTTTGACTACTTATTTTTTTACTTGACCTTAAAGTAATACAATAACTTTTAATGCTATAAATAGTTGTTTTATAAATTGATAAGAAGTTCATTTACCAGAAACACTCATACATTTTCTTTGTGTCGTTGGTATCTGGAACAATGAGTATTAAATAGTACTATAACTGCTGGCTGAGCAACGAACCCACGACCGCTTTCATTTCTCAGTCACATTTCACGTGAGCCTCCACGGAGACACTACAAAACATTTTTGAATATTTACTTACAAAAGTAGACAGTGCCTAAATCCGTCTCTGTCACTTGCCCGGAATATTCTTGTTTTCCCGGAGTTTTCTCAGCTTTTCTTCGGGTTTTCTTTCGGAGCCTTAATTAGCTCATTCAGCCCCTCCCAGCTTCACCCTAATGATCTTGTTTATTGGAAGCACTTATATATTTCATTTTCAACTCCGTGGCGCATTTAGTTTGAGTATTTTACGTAAAGGCTTTTGTGATAATTTGTTTATGATCGACTGTTTTAAACATTTGTCAAGAAACCAAGTGAATATGACGAAGGTAACCTACTAGTTAGACGGTATAACATTCATAAGCGCAAAGAAAAACAACAGTCCAAAAATAAAACAGGTGCCAAGTTTGAGAAAATATAGAAGCCAGTATCGGTGAGCTGTTTGTTTCTTGGCTAGCTGTTTCAAAGAAACAAAACGTCACCAAGTAGCTCCGAACCGAGCAATCTCCACCTGAGCCAGACGTGACCGTAAAAGAAAAAGGGGGCGAAGTCTTGCACGGAAGCGGTGCTGATAAGCCGCCCGTAATGGCGCCCACGATAACGGTTCCCGCCTTTTTCTCCCGCCAAAACAGCGCGCCATTGTCACCGCAGAATGGCAACACAATGACAACAAAGAGGTCGCACTCACACTGCGGACCAATAAATTTTTTGTTGCCTTTTCATGCTTTTATGCCAGTTTTATGGCTAAATCAATTTCAGTGCTGAATATTTTTCATTTATTCTGAGAGTTTTGTAATGAAATCGTTTTTAAAATGAAGTCATTTACTAGTTAAGGTCTCGTTTTGAACGAAATTCGTTACCGCTTAAAGATTTCCTTAATCTGACGTTTACAAAATTGTATAATGTTATAATGAACCAACGTTATTAAAATATTAATAAAGCTATAATACACATTTGAGTGTGCTCAATTTGCGAGTTTAATAAAATTTTAATTGACATGTATTAAAGTTTCTCAAGAAAATTTATTAACGGGGCCTGCCTGCCCGTTCCTTGCTTCAAGAACATTAGCGCAGGGGGAAGGGGCGGGCGACAAATTTTTGTTTTTCACTCGCATCCGAGACAGAAAGCATCCACCGACGGGTTAGAAAGAGACAAAGGCAGGTGCACACATTGCCTTTGTTAAAGTGCAAAAATAATAGAGAGAACGGTCGTTTATCTCTCTTTATGGCAGGCGCTATCTTTCCGCCGAACGCTATTATGGGAGACAATTTTGGCGCGAAAGAAAACTGCTTATTACTTCTTATTCTTGGAGGAAAATTTCCTTTTTAAAGAAAAGCCAAAGTATGAGCTTCGTTGGAGTTCCGGCTTTCTCATTACAAAATCATAAGTTGTGGAATGAAAAGGGTTTGGAGAAAATACTCTCAAGATATTTACATAAAAACGCTCCAAGCGTTACCCTTGAAAGATTTTTACTGAAGGTTTCAACTAATACGTACTGTTCTATTGTAATTAATTTTGTGGTAGGTATGTCTATAATTATGTATTAAACAGAAATCATTCAATATAGTTATCATCATCATCATCATCAGCATCCTTTAGACGTCCACTGCTGGACAAGGCCTCCCCATAGAATGCAATGGGGTGATATGCCATAATCACTACGCAGTATTTGTGTTGAGTACTCAAGTGGATGTTGCTACCCATCCCCTGGTGTAATCAATTAGCTTGGTTTTTATGATATCCACGGGAGGAGTCGGAGGGTTATACTCTTAAGCTGGACACGCAAATCTAGGTAAAAAGAAGAAGGAAGTTCTTGAATATGGACACTAAAAGGTTTACTACGGCAAAAGATACTTAGATGGTTTTTATGTGATTGACCGTAGTGCCTGTCTGCATCGTAGCCATGTCGTAGCACTCGTAGCACGGTCTACGCCGTAGAATAGGCTGCTAATTTGTGAAAGCATGATTGCTAATCGTAACAGCAAAGCAACTCGACGAGGGCTCATACAAATTTGTAACGCATTACCATAAAATTAAGTTTAAATCGGCTTGCGCTCCACATAGGCGCTTATAACCTAAAGTGGGCAATAACACTGTTTTATAAGATTTTTACAACAAAAAGCAGTATATATTTTTTTGTTTCATGAGTAATACCCACCCTAACCTTCTCTCGGTCGGATGACGCATTGTTGAAAGGACCAACAGTATTTTAAAGGCCGCGGGAAGACAGTGGATGGACAGGGTGGCTCGGGACTGTGCGTCGTGGCATTCTATGGAGGAGGCTTATGCCCAGCAGTGGATTCTATAGGCTGATACTGAATGACGTAAGAATATAAATATATACACTTATTTTTCGTTTATATAAGTTTATTATTTTTTTGGTATACTTCAGATATATAATATATATTATAAATTTTATCGAAACTAATGCAGCGCTTTTTGAAAGAAGTCGGTTTTTGTTTTTTTTTTGAAAATTAACTCTGCATAACAACCTTACATTCATATACATAGTGATCCCACAGTATAGGATTCCCTGTGTAGTGGGTATCAGTAACTACGATTACCATGGTACCACAACACCCAGCCGTATAACAAATATTTGCAGATCATGCAAACATTTGTATAGCAGCGGGAATCGATAAGTGTATTTTAAATGAATTTTTTGTTATTATATGTGAGACAAATATATTAAATATGACGCAAAATTTCAGATTACACATTTTTAAGTACTCACACTGACATAAATATTTTGCCGCAAAGGGTACGCAGAGCCTCTATGGGTCTTTTTTCATCAAAACGACCTAAAACGTATTGCATTTGTAATGGGCTGAATAAGGTGGGCCAAAATCAAGTTAAGCAATTTATAAAAAAAAATGCATTAAAGTGCGCCTCGAAATTAACTAACTCATCAAACTTACTCTAAAAAAATGGTGAACGAAACCTTAGTTGCAAGTATCAAGATCATTAATTCTGCCAAAGGCTGATGATGTACCTAACAGTCGTCATTGTGGTCCATTCTTCTCATTTCTTATTATCGCTGAATTAGATCTCCAGCAAATGGATTAAACGCTAAGTATTTATTTATCGTCGGTTTAATCTGAGTTCGGTGTTACGCAAACAGACGGGGAAAATTATATGTTACTAGGGTTGCCAGACGGGCCCGGAACCGAAATGGATATAGTTGAAATATCTTGTGATTCTTTATTTAAATCCAGTCAAATTAAATAAACGAAATTACATTATCTGTCGCATGGATTCTCTGAGCGTGGCACAAATATTCCTCATAATAACCGAATGCTCACGAGCAAGAAATAAGATAAATTGCGACATTCTGACTGGGTAGTGGGTACATAAAATTGGTATATTACCGTTACGTCCGATACCACCACGTAGCGAATAAAAATCTATTGGTATGCGATGTTAATGGTTATGCTAATTATTCCCACCACGTCGCGAAATGCAAAATATGACACCTACCTGAGTAGAATAAGTTTAATTACTTATGACATTGATCTTTTTACAATCATAATTGTGAATACAATAAAGAATTAAATTACAGAATTTAACTTATTGTGGTTTGGTATCATTTTAGAAAATTTAGACATTTTGAACTATACACCTCGTATGTACATTGAAACGTCAGCAGGAGAATAGTAAAGTACGTGGTGTATAGTCATAATTTTTCTAAAATGATACCAAGCCACGATAAGTTAAATTCTATAATTAAATTCTATTCTAATTGAATTATCTTAATATTTATCCTGATAGGAATCAAGCCCACAACAACCTTTTGTTTCTATTCTTGTCCTCTATATGGAATGTTTTCTTTAATAAGGAAATAAAAATACTGCTTACTTATGCCTTAGTATAAGATAACTTAATCATGTGTTTAAACAATGTGTTTGTTCTGATAAGTCAACATTTCCTTATAATTTGTAAGATAAAATTAACATCATCCATTGTTACAGTCTCTCACCTAACGCCTCCGCCTCCGTCTCTGACCTGAATCTTACCTTGATTATCCTTATAAAACGCGGATTATTTTAAGAAAAGTTACACTTTGTTTTGTCTTTTGCATTGACAAACAGTTTTAAATTCAATCGAAAGAGACAAAACATAGAATAGAATAGAATAGAATAAATTTTATTTGCAACAACATTATATATACAATTTAGCAAACAGTTACACAAAACAAAAAATAAAATGAAATAAAAAATGTTGTTGCAAAAAGGCCCCAACTCAATATGCAGGGTGTAAACAACCTACGCTGGTCTTCCGTTGGAGCCATTTTGCTAACAATATAATAAATTCATCAAAAAAAGTCACGGACACAATGAAACACGAAATAAAATATAAAAACAATAAAGTTCAAAAAAAAAAAGAAATAGAATGAAAGTAAATAAATAATATATAAGGCAAATTATACACAATAAACAATAATAAGTAAAACAGATATAATAATTATAAGTAGATAAAAAACAAATATTAAATTATATAGTTATATAGCACTCGTATCATTCTTGAGGAGTTCCTGCTCCCTTTGCCAATTAAGTAGGTATTTTTTAAGGTTCTGCCTAAACCCTAGAACATTTTGCAGGTTCCTTATTGGCGGTGGAATATTATTCCAGCATTTCGTTGCAGCGTAGCGGAAACTGCCTCTAAAGGCTGCTGACCTATGCAGCTGCACACTGAGCTGCAACGAACACTGCCGGGGTTCGTAGGACCTCAAACTACATGATGTAACTACTCCAAGGATATTACGCGGTATTTTACGGTTAGTATATTATCGTAACGAGTGGGAGGCAGCCCTAGTCAGGTTAAAGTAACTACAATACAGTTTGATCTTGTTAAGGGGAATTAAGGTGCCTTCAACTTTTATAAATTTTTCAGTTGACTTAATTGGAAATAAGGTGATAATTGTCGGTATTGATATAAATACTTTGTGAAATATTTTGTTTTAACACATTCACAGCGGGCTTATTTACGCGCGCGTTATAGCAAACACGCGGGCATTTTTAGCAATCTTAATTAAAACATTGTAAAACTAAAACATTGTAAACAAATATAACAACGAAAACATAATGTTTTCTTTAATTGTATTATGACATTCAAAAGATTCACAATACTCTTAATTTAAAAAAAAAGGAAATTAAAAGTGTAGGGTGTGCAAGTAACGGTTGTGATAATTAAGAAAATTACTAAATTATAAAGGTTTTCTTATGTTTACATTTTGTTTACGTTTGCATTTACTCTGTCTAAAGGCTAACAATTCTACATTTTCTAATATGACAGTCAATCTAACGCAACCATTTATTTTTTATAACAAGCAGACATATTTCTTAATCTCCACTTTATTTAATTTAAGCACACAGCTATTGACTCGTCTAAGTGCCGTTAGAACATGTTTGCCCTTAATTGAACGTGTTTACATACTGTATAATCGACTTGGTGTACTTAACTTCAATCAACTTTTAATACCATTAACGTAGATTTTCTACGAACATATTTTGGAAAATTGGTCATCAATCGATATTATTGGATGTTGTAAGTCAGTTGTGCCGTGGTGTATTCGGCTTACCCCTCTTTCTTCTCCAGTGGATGTAGTAAAAGCAAATAGGGGCTGGACAGCAGCATCCGCCTGAGTACTTAACACCAAACTGCGATTACCAGCCATCACCGCCTGCCAAGCGTAGTTGATTATGGGAAATACTCTTATTGAATTCAGTGGGGCAGGCCTTGTCCAGCAGTGGACGTAAACAGTCTGGTGATGATGATGATGATAGGTCAGTTGTATTCAGGGCCGGATTTAAATTTGTGCCGCCCTGGGGCACGAAAATGCTTAAATGACTTAAATTTTATTTTAATAGTTTTGATATCTTATTTTTTAAGAATTACAATAACTAATTGATTGCAGGAAATTTATTATGTATTATATAGCATTTATTATACATTATGTTTTATTTATATTAAATAATATACAAAATTTTAATGTGATACATAATACCTGAATTATATTTTTTGAAAGATAAAATGTTTATTTAAAAGAATTAGTTAATTATATATTGTATAGATTTTTTTTTCTCACTTTCCAAATTTTGCCGCCCTAGAAAATTTGCCGCCCTGGGCACTAGCCCCGACTGCCCCTAGTATAAATCCACCACTGGTTGTATTGAAAAGCATGAGGTGATGCCTAAAATGACGGTGGCCTGGTTTTATCTGTTGGGTTTAGGCCGGTTTCTCAGAACAACATTATCATAGGTAATCTAATTTTGTTGAACTTATTATGTTGACCTTTTGTTTTATTACTAATATTATTGTTATTATCTAATATTTGACATTGTTTCATATTATTATTGTGTATTTCTTTTTTTTCCATACTGTATCTTTAGTTAATGTCATTGGTATATTATAAACCGTGTAATTAATTAAATAAATTAAAAAAAAACATTGCTATATAGATGTAGAGCACCTTGTGAAAGAGTTCGTCCGAGGAAGTATAACTACCACCGTTACCTGCCGTCAAGCATGCAGTAATACTCGCATGGCTGAGTTCCGGTTTGAAGGGTATGTATGGGTGCTGGTGAATTTACAGGCACATGAGACTTTCATTTTTATGTGTCAGGATGACGGGCGCAATGTAATGCCAAGTAGGGCGCGTCCTAGGAGTAAGTGACCTAAGAGGTACTGGGGTTATCGCTTAACATCATGTGCGCCACAAGACAGTACCATTTTTATAAAAAAAAAAAACTTGTTTTAAACTATTTGTTTGATAAAAATATCATAAAATGATTTGTATCGGTTACTGGAAAAATGTATGCCTAATCCAGTCTTATTTATAAAAACTAAGGTAAAACCAAAAGCAACTGCATGAATTACCAAATTGTAAGAAGAATCCGTAGAAGAACCAAGGTCACCGACATAGCTCTCAGAATTAGCAAGTTGAAGTGGCAATGGGCAGGTCATACAGCTCGAAGAACTGATAACCGTTGGGGAATAAAGGTTCTCGAGTGGCGACCACACACCGGACGACGCGGTAGAGGAAGGCCCTCCACTCGATGGACTAAAGACATTATAAGCAGGAAGTCGGTGGATGGAGGCGGCTCAAGACCGTTCTTCGTGCCATTCTAAGAGGGAGGCCTATGTCCAGCAGTGGGCTTCTACAAGCTGATGATGAATTGATAGCTGCAATAGTTTAAAACTGACGCAAAATACTATCCTCTCATTTTTGACACGGTATCTGTCTTAGTACACTTTGGTAGCAATACCACATAAAGCTGATATATGATACCACCTGAAGTTCCCTGAATATATTTTATTTTGTGCAAATTAGATTGTCTCCACCTCGCCGTCGGAAACCAAATGCTCATCCACCGTGAACTATTGAAAACAAATTGAAATTTCAAAATGGAAACGATTTTTCTCGGAATTTAGAACATCATTCTAAACTTGTAGATTTAATTCGATTGTTTCTGATGCATTAGTGTCACAAGTTAGTAAACCAATTTTTTTACTTTTGTCTATGAGTTTTTTTTTCTATACTACTTGGCAAGCAAACAAGCATACGGCCCACCATGGAAAGTAGTTACCGTAGCCTATGGACGATTGCATCACCAGAGGCATCACACGCGCGCTGCCGACCCAGAGACAGATGAAAAGTCTCATGTGCCTGTAATTTCACCGGCACCCGTACCGGTACGTAGTTTGATACTAACAATTGATATTACCTACTATAATACCTGGTTGTTTGAAGGATAATTCTTATAATTATATGACTTACAACCATATTGAAACTGAATCGAGACTGAATTGAGAATTGACTAAAAATCGGTAATCGGTCGATCAACTTTTTAACTCTACTTAATTTGACGTTTCAAGAAGGGTGAAAATTTAATGGCTTTTATGGCTCCCATCTATTCGAAAAGGACGACTTGGTTCGCCTTTAAGTGCACCCAAAGGTGGTGTTTTCTGTATGAAGCTTCTATAAGTGCGCCGCAATTATCTTTGCCGCGCACTTTTTAAATTTGGAACATATCGAACTCAAATAAGTGCGCCGCAATGATCTTTTACGCGCACTTTTTGAATTTGGAACATCTTGAAAAGAATCAAACACAAATTACAAATTACAAATCATTTATTTGTTTCCAAAAAACACTGAATCCATACACTTAATCATGTAAATAAGTTATAGGTACCTTAATATTATTGTAAGTACTCACTATAAACAAAAAGTGCCACAAATAAGTGCGCCGCAATTATCTTTGCCGCGCCTTTTTTAAACTTGGTACATCTTAGTGTTCAGTGGCAAAGAAGTTCAATGCAAATATTGTTTAAATAAATACTGGCTGGTACGACGGCCCATAGTCGCGCCACCGGCTGAATAAAAAAAAACAAATTAGAAATGCGCGGACTACAGCCCGCGATTTCGTCATTTTTAACAACTTTTTAACCGACTTTACAAAAAGGAGGAGGTTCTCAATTCGGTTGTGTTTTTTTTTTTAATGTTTGTTTCCTCATGTTTCCGGCGTTTATGAACCAATTTGGAAAAATCTTTTTTTATTTGAATAGATATACTTCCAGATTGGTCCCATTTTTTTCAGAATCCAGTTCTGATGATGGAATCCATGAGGAATTGAGGGAACTCCTCAAATATTGTAGGCATACATATGGCGATTTTGATATTTTCAGCAACAAACCAAGCATTTGCGTTCAGAAAGTATCATAATCCTTTCACCACTATGGTTCTTTCATAATTTTTTTTTCATCCAAATATTTAGTCAAATGCAATGGCGGAAGTCTGTTTTTTAAATGAAAAGTTATTCACGGATTGCTAAAAATTCATGGTTTTGTTTTGAAATAAAATACGAGGTGAGGCGCCTTTTATTTTCTCATAGTGGTGATGAAAAGTAGAGTGTAACACTCGGGCGCAAAATATATTTTTGGCTCGGGCGACGTACTTTGAATCCCTCGCTACGATCGGGATTCTACTAAAGAATCCCAGAATCTCTCACTTCGCTCTGGATTCAAAAAAGCGCCCTCACCGTAAAAATATTATTTTGCTCCCTTATGATACAATCTACTATTGTGACATCTGTCACTGCGAGCGCAAACGTAGCAACTATTACTTAATATTCACATACATACGTTATTTTTGTCGCTCTGACGAACACCTTCGTGAGCGACAGAATGGTTTATGACTAAATGAAAGAAGACTGAGATGAGATTATATTGTTGTGAATTAACTGTTAAATAATTACGAGAATTTATTGGGTTTTTGATTTCTAACAAGGTACTGTGCTGCGTTTCAAATAAAAGAGGGCTATTTTACCCATTCATATTCGTCCCAAACGGGAAGACTGTTCATGTTTACGTTTTCTCTTGATATCTACTTATCGCGGGTTCGATTCCCGCGGCGGGACAAAATGTTTGTATGATCTTCAAATATTTGTTCCGGGTCTGGGTGTTATGGTACCATGGTACTCGTAGTTCCTGATATCCACGGCACAGGGAATCCTGTGTGGGATCAGGACTACGTACCTATGTGACTGTTAGGTGTTATGTTAATGTAATGTATCGCTTTTTTGTTACTGACTCAAAACAAGGAGATTATCAATTTGTTGGCTATATATTTTTTACATATGTTCCATATTATTATTACTAAGTAATTTCTTTTTTTGTGGTAACAAGTTGTTTTCTAAAACATCTTTTCCTAACCTTTTCATAAATTATAAAATAATACTTAGTACATTAACAAAATTATTCTCTATGACTTGAGATTTGATCAATTCCATTATTATTGCTAATAGTTCGGTGATGTTTTATTTTCTCTCGAGATAGTTGCATAAGTCGGTTTTTTGAGTTGAAAATTATACATTTGATTTCTTCAAAAATCCGTTTTAACCCGACATACTCTTTTTTATTTCATGCTTCGCAATGTCACTTCATTCGGGGCGAATCGATTGCCCCTAATGAAATTTATAAGAAATCCTCACCGCGTCTCGTTTTATATGAAAAGTAATGAGGTTGGCTGATGGCTGCCAGAGAATTCGCCTTTATCACCCGAATTGTGATTCTATTCTCAATGTTATTCATTGGAATTTTTATTTAGAAATCCTCGATTTAAAAGGCCTCAAGCTTTTGTATAATTGTAAGAATTACTAAGGCAGAACGAGATGTTTGATATAACCACAAGATATAAACTTTTATCAATCATAGGCCCATACTAATAAATCGAACTTGCGATTTTGATTGTGTTCCAATTTTAAAATTTCCATACAAAAATTAAATTTTTGGTGTCCTCAAGATCGTTCTCCGAGTTGGGTTCGGTCTATTAATACGGGCCATAGAATTCGAAATTACGCTTAAATTTTTGAATTTAGAGTGCTTTTCGTTCAACATCCAGCTCTATGTTGCTCTAGAATCTAGATACTACTAATTACCATGACAAGCTCTAGATAGCATAATTACTAGAAGACATGACACAAATTTAGCTAAACCAAGCGCCCCAGTCTCAGCCTCCAAGCGAAATTAAATGACGCTGCAATAGCAAAGAAAATGCAATCACCGCCCGGTATATCCAATGCAAATCTGAATTTCCGAGTCACTGTGCCCGCTATTCCTTACGCTAATAAAACGTGCACCAAACGGAGATGCTGTTTCGCCCGCTGATGAACACCAAATGACGTTATGACAGAGCACGCCGCCATTTAACGCCTATTTGGATCCAATTTCAAATATTCCGCGCGCTCCCTTGCGGTTCCGGACATCGAATGAAGAATCGGTTAGATAATAGCGTTCTGTTTTTAAATAAAATATTTTTCAACCAGCAATTTTAAAAGTATTTACGGTTTCAGCAGTTTTAATTAATCTATCCAGCTTTAACTATTCCAGGCTAAACCACTCACGTATAGGAGTATCATCTAAATTAAATTTGGGAAGCACGGCAGCTTGTGAATACGAGACAAATAGGAGTAAAAATGTTTCGCTTTGGGCTGAAAAAGAAAATGAAAGAAATCAATATGTTCGAAACAGAGAACTAAGCCGCGGGCATTCCCTGAAATTGTGTTGTTTTTGCGTGTATACGACTTTATGCGAAATGGAAAATGTAACAGCATTTTATCAATTTAGTAACAGGGACAAACTATAGGTATTTATACTGTGATGATATTTGGAACACATTTCGAACAAACTAAACTAAACCCGTGTGTAAACCGGGCGTTATGTTATGTATATTGTGTTCGAGGTACTATTTCTTAAAAGATTTTGAGTAAGTTGTCTAAAATAGCTAATTTAGTACAAATCAGGTGAACATTATGTTTCTAACTGCGAGAGTTTCCAAAGTTATATGACCCATTACCATGTTGGGCGCCAATTGCAAGTTTGGCGCCAATTTCTATAAAATTCTTTAAAATTTAAATGAATATATGAATTCTGGAGTAAATAGAGGTAATAGATAATTTCAACTTTTCAATACAACATTGTCTACGGGGCCAGGTTCTTTTATTTGGAGGCAAAAATCGCCTGCGTTCTGAATCCCGATACACAAATATCCGTTCTGCCATTTTGGCGCGCTGGCGGCCGGAAACCCGAGGATATAAAGTCTCGCGCGCCTTTCTACCCGCCACGACACTTTTCAATATTTTACTCTTATTTACTGCTTTTATTTATGGCAGGCATTCTTCTCGGGAAAACCAAATCTATATTGTCTGGTATTTGGTTTTCGTTACTCTTTTTGTTAATACACCTTCAAAAGTTTCGTGATATTATGATTCCGGTGGATTATGGCATTTAAATAAATAAATAAATGCTGGACACTTCATACAACATTATCTAGCCCCAAAGATAAGCAGAGCTTGTGTTATGCGTACTAGATAATTGGTATACTTAATAAAATACATTATATAGATAGTTTTTTTTATTATACATCGAAAAATACCCAGAACACCCTGAAAAAATATCTGCAGAACGTACAAATATTTGTTCCGAGACGGGAATCGAACCCGCAACCTCCTGCGTCGCAGGCGAACCTTCGCCCGCCTTCGCTTCGTTCGATTTGATTCTGATTTGCATGGTTTTATGCGCGGCATTCGATCTTAATTGCGAGGATAAGTGGAACGAGATTATTTCTTTGTCTAGGTATTGATTATAGATTGAATATTATAAATAATGCTATCTGACCGAGAAATTTTCTTTTGTTATCTTATACCTATCGAAAACAATACAAACCGATATTCGTAAGCTTGTCATTCACAAACATAATCAAAAAAGTTTCAAAAGCTAAGCGTCCTACCCAACACTAGGCTCATGCCGTTTTTTATTCAGATCGTTCTTTTCACGTTCAGTCCAGCGTGGCTTGGTCACTTTGTGGGACGCTGTTGTTGTGTTTCTATCGAATGGTGTGGGAGCTTTACTGGAAGTGACACTAGTAAATTCTTTTGTATGTCTGTTGGGAAAAGTAGAATCCTAATGATTCCTATGAGAATCAAGAGATGTATATTCTAGAAATTCAATTTGAAATAATAGACCATTTTGTGCAAAATATTAGCTGGAGAAAGAAGCAACGAATATAAGCAAGTCAAAGTCAATGCATCTTAAGGGTAATTATAAAGCGTCCTAAAAAATTAAATTACTCCTGTTCCAATGCGAACAAACCCTACAGAATTAGAACAAAAAACACGGCTTGGCTTGATTTGATGATCTTTCTTACTACAAGGTGGGAAGCGCCTGTGTAGTGCCTCAAGAACAAGGAGAAGCTGATTCATAGAAAACTTAAAAACTTTAGCTCGGTAGTCAAAAGCCAGAGTGCTTCTTCAAATTAGCAAACGAAAACAATATCAAATCCAAAACGAGGCAATCCGTAGAAGAACCTAAGTCCTTTTTCATAGCTCTTAAAATTAAATTTAACAGAAAATAATACCCTGTGTCGTGGGTATCAACGAACCACGAGTACCACTGGTACAAATAACGCCCAGACCCGGAACAAATACTTGCAGATAATGCATACGTTTGTTTGCATTTGTTAATAAGCATGTTAAAGTGGCAATAAGCAGGCCATATACTTAATTAGCAAAATCAATTACCACTGTTTCTCGAGTGGCGACCACCAACCGGATTATGGCCGGACGGCTGATAACAATGTAATGGTTGTAGGAAATCAATGAACGGCAATCCTAGTGTGAGATCAAGACTATTCCTGCTGCGGGACAAATTTTTGTAGGATTACCTGTGTCGTGGGTATCAGGAACTACGAGTACCACGGTACCATAACACCTAGACTTGGAATATTTGCAGACAAATATTTTTTCCGGGTCTAGGTGTTATGGTACCGTGGTACTCGTAGTTCCTGATACCCACGATACAGGGAATCTTAGTGTGTGATCAAGACTACGAATGTGACTGTTGGGTGTTATTATTATGACATTGATTTATTTTAAAACTCGTTATAAAATACATTTTTCACTATAAAGTATTCCTTTATAGTGAAAAATGTATTTTACTTATCTATAAAAACAAATAGCATATAAAAACAGTATAGTAAAAAATATATTACAAAACGGTAAACCAGCGACCGCGGAGCAAAGGCCCAAGCGGTCGGAGGCTAGGGCTGCAGAGAGAGGAACCTCCTATTATTATTATAGGTGACCATACATAACCAAAATTCAAAAATTGGATATATTCGAGCTGATGAAGAAAATGATAATCAATCAAGATTTAAGTTATTCCTTCCAATAGTTGTAACTCCGCGATCGCAAGCCGATATACAAAACGCGAGCGCCCGAGACTTTTATACTTTTATCCGATTAGGCCTCCATGTATGCTTATGAGTCCTTTGTGCGCTTGTGAGCTTAATCGTAGTGCTCCTTCGCGTGGAAGGCTTATAGGAGAATGAGAGTGCTGAAGGCAGCTTTTACAGATTTTCTCAATGCATAATAGAAAATCACAAAGCTTTTCTTTCATAAATTTAAGTATCTATCTAATAATTTGCCGTGCTGTGGTGTGTTCGGCCTAAGAGGCGTGACACTTGTATTTTGTGTCGTGGTACTAGTAGGACAAATTGGTGCCAATTGTACCATCAATGGTGCATCTGGTTCGGAGGCGAATAAACCCCTACTTTACTTCCCGTGGATGTAGTACAAGTCTTACTAAGGGACTACACCAGGGGATGGGCAGCAGCACCCATCTGAGTAGGTACTATCACCAACTGCGACCACCAATCCACCTGCCAAGCGTGGTGATTATGGCAAATCCCTCCATTGTATTCAATGGGGGAGGCCTCGTCTAGCAGTAGACGTAAATATGCTGGTAATGATGATGATAATAATCTAATAATTTACCCTACCTAGTTTCTACTTCATAAAAAAAGTAGGTAATTTTTCAGGACTGTGTGAAATCAATAATATCAACCTCTGTTTGACGCACTGAATTCTATCACCACACTAGTTGTTTTATCGTTGGTCACTAGGCGTGTTTCAGAGCCATCATAACTCGAGGTATAACTTAACTCAGAGTAAACTAGAAGCAACAAAAAAATAAAAAAATAGCAGCAAGACTACTAAAGAAATGAAAACAGAAGAAAAACCAGTTCAGGGTATTGAAAGTCTACAAAGGTCCAGGCTGAAAAAAACGTTTAAGGAGCATCAACTGTTGTAAAACTAATAATAACAAAACAAAGCTAATTAAAACTACCAAAGAGCAAACAACAAAACAGAAGGTCCACGCAGTAACTCAATTACACGCCCACAATTCGCAATAAAGGCCCTCTATCGAATTACCCGCGCTATTATGCGAAGAATCGTCACAAACGAACCATTGTTAAATACACTAGGTGCCATTGTCTGTGTTATCGCACCACGTCGCGTTTTTGCCGCGCTCTTCCGTCGGGCATAGATGAGTGTAGATGCAGAGGGGATAATAATATTTTTATATTTTTTTGAAAGCCTAGTAACACGTTCACTGCTGAAACACAACGTCTGTATTTTTAGTTTTTTGGTGCTTGCATTTTTTTTACCTGGTTTTTTTTTCGAACGTGTTTTTTCCTTCATCATGAACGCAGACCGTTGTATTTGACGTACGGATTTGTTTACGTGATTTGATGTACGGCAGGTACGGCTGTATTTCAATTCAAAAAACCATATTTACACGTGAAATCGCGTAAAAAAATCCGCAATCAACGTGTAAGTCAAGTGTACGTCTAATAGCTATGTTGTTTCGGTGGTATCGATTTTGTGTATTTTTCTATGCCTTTTCCATTTGATTTATTTTAAAAACAGTTCGGGAATTATCAAAGAATCAAGAGCCGTTTTTCAATTTAAAGGCAATTTCTTTTAATGTGTTTCGGAATGAATTTATACACATGGTACCCTTGTTAAGAATCAAAGACAAATCAAATTGTTGCACAACTCAAGCTGTACCTACTACGGAGATTTATCAGCAACTTGCCCTCACAGATGCTCCAAAAATTGAGGCAATAATCGCTGCTATTTCAAAAATGAATAATCATAACAATTCACACCCGTCATTGACTGTCGACCTCTCGCCCTTACAAAACCTTATCGCGATATTTGTTCAGTTTTTATTTTCTTCGATACTCACATAGACAAACACAACCATTCATTCTGTTATTTTAAACTTTATGTATAAAGAAATAAGGTTTAAATTCATGTGATTTTCTCACAAAGGGTAGAGGGTATTGTTGGTTTCTATAGGTACAGTCAGAGCGGAAATAAGCTTCTTTGTGTGACACTATCGTATCGTATCGTCAACCGCTTCCTTTCTACAGATTATTGTAGACTTAGGAGCAAATAAAACTTATCTATGGGCGTTTTTAGTGGTTTTTGGTATTGAAAGGAACATTGTTAGTTTTTGCATCGCCAGGGTGTGATGACTTGATGGTTGACCTTGGTTTAAAGCATTCAGGGCAACCTGCATTGTTTCTTCACGGTTAAATTGTATTCCATACTACCCAAAGGTAAGAAGTAAAAGAAATATATTTAGCAATAAGTTCGCCTACGTACAGTACTGTTAAGAATAGAATAGGAAATACTTTATTGTGCTTACACCTGAAACCTTTATTTTGCTTGAAGATAAATAATAAATAAAAGTTATACAATAATTAACAGTACAATTGGCGATCTTATCGCTTAACACCAATTTATTCCAGACAAGATTCCTTTGATTTTTTTTTTTTTGATTTTATTCCTTTGGTTAGAGAAAGATCTATAAAAAGTTGAAAGAATGCCCGGAGGTGTACGAAAATTTTATAAGATGATACAAATAAAAGTGAAATCTTGTATTTACTAACTATATTTATAATAATATAATATAAGTACAGACTTACTATAGAAATAAATACATAAAAACTATCTGCTAAATAAAATAAAAATATATACTTATTATATTATTATTATATATACAATTAAATAAATAATATATGTACAATTAAATACAATACATACCCCAAATATATAAAAAATAATACATAACATACAAAGTATAAATATAAACCAACAAACTTATCGTGAAGTGACGGAAATATTACCTTAACACTAAGTGTAAGTTGCGCAATAAAATAATGTTGTATCCATTTACGACAGATTAATTTAAAAATGGATTTATGCTTTCCTTCTTTTACTGAAAGAGAAAGTGCATACCTATCTAGGTAAGTTAGTTACTTCCTCATTCGGCACATAAGTAACTAATAAAAAACAGCATTTGCATACTGCTGAATTTATTTTGCACTTTGCACTTTCCCTCATATGAAAATCTCTGTTCGATTCACAGCAATCACAAGCTATCTTCAAATTGAGGGAACATCCAAGAACTATCTATCAATGACTCCCATTTGGGCCAGTGCTCGTGATCGCTTCAATTTCAACGCTTTACCCAACCATTGACCATTCAGCCAGAATTGGCCGTGAAATGACCCCAATATACTGGCATTGATACCAGATTATGGTATTCAATAGTAAGGTAAATGGAGGTTTTATTGACCTCTTTGTTTGAGGGTATGGACGTAACTACCGCTTTTGAAGATAGGATAGTCAGCACTTATGGCGAAGTTTTACTGAAGAAAGTATAAAAGCTTTATGTATAAGCTCAGTCAATACCACATCGAAATATTTACAAGAACGTTATTTTGTATTTTGGACTCCTGGCTGCTTAGGGACGCCCTATTATCGACAAACACATTTTATTTCTTCTTTATTTAATTAATTGATTCAAGCGTGACTTTGCGGAAATCCATTCTACAATATAAAATAGACTAACAAATATATAGTAACAATTCCGCTCCTCTCCAACGAAAACTCTGAAAGGAACACAAAACACAAAAAACAAACACGTGTCGAATTCTTTCAGAGTTTTCGTTGGAGAGGAGCGGAATTGTTACTATATATTTGTTAGTCTATTTTATCTTCTTCATTTATTGAATGGCCTCTGAGGAGTTTTTCTCAAGTTTGCCAACGTTAAGTATTTTTTTTTGATAAAGTTAGGTCAAGTCGTCAGTCTCAGTCAATTTATTACTTCATAAACAATGTCAAATTGTATAGGAAAATAACACTTATACCATATAATTATAATGTAATAGTTACCTACATTTAAATTACACACATAACAAAGTTAAAATGAATAGCAGATAAAAATAACAAATAAAAATCAATTACAATAAATTTTGTTTTTTTTATTCATAATTTTTTATAAGGACTGAGTCGCTTTGTGACTGCGTAGTCACACACAGTGTGGGACATCAGCCCACGTCTTGCAATGAAAGATCTATGATATTACTAAGTCTACTAGTCAATACTTATTTAATCGAACAACTCATTGTACAGCTTGATGGCCTGGCTTGGATCCAAGCTGAATCATTCAGAATATTCATTCTTTTAGACAACCTCAATGACAATAACAGAAATCAATACTCCTAAGTCCATTTCCTCGTATCTGACCGATATAGTACAAAAGTAATCGGGAATCGAACTGGCACCCTTCAATTCAGATTCTGAGGGCATCGCCGGCCGCTTCGGGCGTCACAAACAAATAACCCGGCACTGTGACTACAGAAATCGCTGTGATTGAAAGCAGAGATGTATTCCATGTTTTGATGGATGATGGGAATGTAGTTGCTTTGAGTTGTGGATCAAACCGAAACATTATCCTTATAATCAACTGGAAGATGTCCACTGCTAAACAAAGGCCTTAGGTACCATAAAGAATGCAATGACGAATGGTCTAGAGCCGCCTCCATCCATTCTGCGACCTTTACAATGTAATTGGTCCATCGACTTGGATGCCGTCTACGCCCACTGCGTTTTCCGGTTCGCGGTTGCCACTCGGGAATCTGCCCCAGCGGTTGTCGGTTCTGTGAGCTAAATATCCTGCCCATTGCCATTAACTTGCTAATTCTGAGAGTTATATTTACGTTCTTATGTTGTATGCCAATGGTGACTGTTTTCTTAGTTTTTGTCCAAGTTTTAGATTAGGCAAGGTATATTGTTAGGACTGCTGATTAAATTTCATCATATTTTTAACAATTCAAAATCAAATCAGCAATTCAGCAGTCTGTAATGGCCTGGATACCTTATAGTAGTGCTTGAAATACAGAACTACTATTGGTTTTCAAGAGCAAGCTAGGCAACTAGTTTCTATAGTCATAAGTCTATTTGAATTGTCGCAGACTGTCTTCATTAGCAAGATTGTAATTTGAAAAAACGCCTAAACATTTAACATTTAAAGTAAGATTAGTAACATGAAAGTTCACAGGATCATAGCTAACTGATCTACCTGTAACTACTCCAATATTCATTCTTACGGTGCCAAGGCAAAACAATTTGATGACTGAACATCTCAGATAAAAAAACAAACACCCATAATACATCATTCATTCTTCCAATGTTGATAGCAAATAGGTCTTAAGGTGATTCCTCTCGCATGTGGCGTGAAATTCAAATTTTATTGCGTTTTGCTCATTACAGCTCATCAACACTTCTTGAGATAGTAAAAACTGATTTTGCGAAAACTAGGAGACCTAACACACATGTTTTAGTTTATAGTTTCACATATCTATTATTACTTCAGCTACGAATACTCTTCAATGATTTTTACAGTGTTTTTTTGGTTTAAAGATATGCGTAGCTTAACTAATGACATTTATGAGATACTATCAATTAAAACATGTGTGCTAGGTCTCCTAGTTTTCGCAAAATCTGTTTTCTCTATCTCAAGAAGTGTTGATTAGCTGTGATTTACAAAAAACACAATAAAATTTGAATTTCGCGCAACATGCGAGAGAAATCACCTTAATAGCAACTAGACTCTGTAATAGCACCCGCTCCAGAATGCGGGTCACGCACGGCGCAGCGCTACACAAAGGCACCAAATTTGCACGTCGCACTCCGTTTACAGCCAGCGACATCCAGCATTCATCGCATCACGGACTGTATACGAAAAATTGCCATTATAGACCCACCCGCCATGACACCCGAGCATTGTGCGAGCATAAACTTATTTTTGGGGGTTTTGTTCGTCAATGTTCAACTTCAGTTTTCGATAGTTTGGGATAGAGAGCAAATAGTTTGCTCTCCATTGGGACTCCAGCTTGAAAGTTTTATCTTTTAATAAACTGTCACTTTTTCATTCTTGGGTCACCCTGACCGCTCCGCCAGTATTTGGCTCTAAAAAGAGATTTTGATTCACCATTGGTTAAAAGAACAAGTGTGGGGATGTGTGTCCAGAGGGTTCCAGAAAGGGTCAGATATTTTAATAACTAGTAAACATATATCAATTAGGCTCAATTGCGTCAACCTAGTGAAAATGTTAACTCGGAGCTAATTGTAATGCGCAGTCATTTTATATTGCACCATTGTTGAGTTCTATAGTAACTTTGTTTTAATATGCTTGCTTACCCTGGTTGGTGCAATTGGGTATTATAAGATTAACTTTTAATTTTCGCGTATAATTTTCAATCTGTCTGTGGCCGCAGGTGGAAACAGTGTCAACCGGCTAAAACCCCACTTTTTCCTTTTCCCCGGTTTTCACATTTTTTCAGGGTAACCCAGACTATTTTTCAATCTCGTGGCTTAACTATGTTTAAATAACATTGCTCTGACGACAGAGAAAAGCAGGATCCTTTGATAAGTCGTAAAAAAAAATTGTAATGAAAAATCCTTGTTTTTGAATAAGTACTTAGGGGTTTATAGGGAATTTTAATTACGGGCAATTTATATTTTTGACATCATTACGTTTCCATAACACATGTGGATGTTGTTCACCTTCTTCCATGATGTGGTTCTATAACTTTCGCATTGCGAGTAAAAATTTGGTTTTTGTTGGCGGCACTGATGAGCGCACCTGGCGGACTTGTTGAGAACTCCAGTATCTACTATGTGTCTAATTTAGGATAGCGACTTCAAAACTAGTAATAGGCCAAAATGAGGGGATCCGTAGAAGAACCAAGATCACCAACATAGCTTTTAGCAAGTTGAACTCTTGATGGACCGGTGATATTTTGAAGGTTGCAGGAAATCGGTGCAATGAGAAAGAACTGACAACCGTTGGGGAATAAAGGTTTTTGAGTGGCAATCATAAACCGGACGACGCGGCAAAGGAAGGCCCTCCACTCGATGGACTAAAGACATTATAAACCCAGTGAGCCAGTGGACGGAGGCGGCTCAAGACCATTCGTCGTGGCATTCTATGGGGAAGGCCTATGCCCAGCAGTGGGCTTCTACAGACTGATGATGACGATGATACTAAACCAGGTTACGACAAGCATAGGTACTTAATCGAATTGGCTTCCCTATTTTGAATTTTTTTAAGGAAAGATTTAATGTTCTATCACGAGACGATAAGAAGTCGAGCTATCATTCTCAGATAAAAAGAGCCATTATCGGGTACAAATCGGGGTGGTTCTACCGATCAGCCACGGTCGATTTATGGTGCTGTAATAGAGCTCTATACCGTCGCCACCTCCACAATTAGTAGCTAAAGGGTGTTTGTTTATAGGGGGTTGGAGAAGGGTGACCATGGATTTGGTATTGTGTACATCCAGAGTTTTTTTAGTGTTGGCTTAATTCATATTTTTGTATTCTTTTTAAAAGCTTTTTGTTAGGTACTAACAATCATAATTAAAAATGTATTAAAAAATCATGCAACTGAATTTTAAACCCATTTCACCCCACCGATTGAGCTGAAATTTTATATTAACAATACTAACAATATTATGGTAACAACAATCTGACCTGATGATGGAAGTGGAAGGTGAAAAACGGAACTTCTCGGTGATTAATTGGCCTAGCGGTGTTTGAGCTCATTTTCCTCATGGTTTCGATCACTAATTTCATGAAAGCTTGTTGTGAAAAACGACTTTTTAATTCCTATTATTACGACTGCACGCCCATTTTCACCAACTAGTTTTTTTTATTTTACTGTACGACTAGCACAGGCTGACTAACAGTAGTAACTATAGTGAGTTAATAGCGAGACGATAGTAAATGCCAAATGTTATCCAATCAAATTACCTACAAAGATATGTAGCTACACTGCTACCCTATTCCCTCTATTTGAAAGTCACTCGGTGACTAACGTTTGACAAGTAAAATGACCATCAATTGCTCAAAATTATCATTAAGAAATGTCAATTGATAGAAATTTTACTTGTCAAAACGTTAGTCACCGAGTGACTTTCAGCTAGGGAATAGGGGGCTGATTTCATTGGCCAATATTAACATTTGCGGTCTCGCTAGCGACTTACAATCGTTACTAACATTAAACAGCCTGCTAGCTGTACAGGGGGCTTAGTACGGGTTTTGATAGTTTACGAAACTATATGATGTTTCGTTTCCTTCCATACATTTACTTGTAGCGCCCCTAGCGAAAACGAGATAAAACTAAGGACGCTGTCAGTAAATGTATTGGATGGAAACGAAACTTCATATAGTTTCGAAAACTATCAAAACCCATACTAAGCCCCCTGAACACTTGACATAATAATGTCAAATTGTCTAGTTTCTATAAAAAAAACTGTCAGACAATTTGTTAAGTGTCTCGTTTCGTAAGCGTTAGGTGGCTCGTAGTTTGTTGAAAGTGAGTATTAGTCACCGGAAAAAAAATTGCTACTAATAATGATAATATGGCTACCCCACACCAGAGTCACAAGCCGCGGGGTCTCGCCCGCTCATCTAAATCGCTTAACGGGAGCGATCTCATACATAAACTGTGATTATTGTCTTTTTATTACAAGATTTAATTCTACTTATTTATTGGGTGAGAATAAAAAATCGAGATAAGCGAATTTATTGAGGGCTCGTAATTTTTGGACAATTTACTTAAAGTGCTCGTTGTTTTTTTCCAAAGAGTCCAATAAAACATAGGTGTATACACCAATGTACACACTGGATCCACTGGTCCAGTGTATACCAATGTATACCTATTTATTGGTTGATTCAAACATTTCATATGTTTGGCTCTAGAATAAAAAAAACATCAATTTCTTGTAGATATTCTTTCTATACTTACTTGTTTTTTTTTTGGTGGCCCTTTGTTGCGAGACATAACTTGTGACTAATTACTGTAAATGCAGCAGTTAATGGCAATACTAATGCCAGTAGTTGCAAGATCTTCAATCTCTGAAAAATAGATTTATCTGCCTACGCGAAGTGAAGGCCTGTTACGAGTTTTGCATTGCAACAATCACTTTGCGAGTCGTGAAAATTCAACGTGACTTACGTAGTAATTATGAATCTGTGCTGTTTCTATCGACTGCGCGGCACAAAATGATGAATAGTTACTATGTACGTCACGGTAAAAGCTCATATAGGCCCTCTGAACTCTCTCTCAGGAAAAAACGGGACCCAATAGGACGCATCTGTCTGTCTGTCAAACTACAAGTTCGATTAAGGGTTAGGTAAGTATCTATATCAAGCGTAGCGTTTGCTGCCATAAGATGCTCCCTACAATATTCTATTTTCTTGACTAAGTACTCTTTTTCTATGCATGAGCTTCTTCGATTGGCATCAAGTTATTATAAATGGTCATCAAAAAATAGAATAGACCCCTTCATCTCGTCCTAAGTTCTTTTTAACCGACTTCCCAAAAAAGGAGGAGGTTCTCAATTCGGTTGTATTTTTTTTTTTTTTTTTTAAATGTTTGTTTCCGCATATCTCCGGCGTTTATGAACCGATTTGCATTTTTTTTTTATTTGAATAGATATACTTCCAGATTGGTCCCATTTTTCAAAATCCAGTTCTGATGATGGCATCCATGAGGAATTGAGGGAACTCCTCAAATATTGTAGGCATACATATGGCGATTTTGATATTTTCAGCAACAAACCAAGCATTTGCATTCAAAAAGTAGCATAATCCTTTCACCACTATGGTTCTTTCATAATTTTTTTTCATCCAAATATTTAGCCATATACTATGGCGGAAGTCGGTTTTTTGAATGAAAAGTTATAATTTGATTTGATTTGATTCCAGTGGATGTCGTGATAGCCGACTAAGGGATCACACCAGGGGATGGGCAGCAGCATTCAACTTAGTACTCAAAACCAATACTGCAGTCACCAATCCGCCTACCAAGCCTGGTATAGCAATTCCTCCCATTATATTATATGAGGATACCTCGTCCAGCAGTGGTCATTTGAAGGCTGCTGCTGATGATGATGATGATCCAAAAATAACCAATTGCTCTGATTCTTTCAAGTTTCGCACTGGTAATTTCACCTTTAATTTATAAGATGATCCAAAATGATCCTTTCGAATAAAACATTCTGAATTGAATTGAAGCAATCGTTAAACATTGACGACCTCTGTGGCGCGGCGGACGAGTAGCCGGCTGAGATGCAAGAGGTTGCGGGTTTGATTCCCGCTGCGGGACAAATGTTTGTATGATTTGCAAATATTTCTTACGAGTCTGGGTGTTATGGTACCTACCATGGTACTCGTATTTATTTATTTATTTATTCGACTGTTAGGTGTTATTATTATTAAATATGTGACGATTTTGATTTTAGTTTGATGTAGTAAGTAAGTACCTGAATTTTGGCATGTCGCTGTGATGTTTTTTGAATGAATAAATAATGCTCTTATTTCCTGATACCCACGACACAGGGAATCCAAGTGTGGGATCATGATTACGTATGTGACTGTTGGGTGTTATGTTATTATTAAGTAAATTAAAGATCTAATTCCTCGTAAAACAAGTCAATTTCATCAGAAAGCCGACATCTGCCCCTTTGTTAAGCTCGAGTGTTTATTCGCCGATAATCGAGTGTTTCGGATTAAACTACGCCCCTCTGTTTTTAAAGAAGACCCGCTTCGTCGCTTTTTCAAGGACTTTGAACACATGTCGTCATCCATTTTCATTTAATCTGTGTTATGAGTTGCGATTATTTTTTGAATCTGTATAGTGAGCATAAGATTTTTTGAATTTTTCATACTCTCCGAGTGTAAGAAAAAAGGAGATGGGCAGAAATGGTCCTAAAAAATCAATGGATATATAGATGGTAGATATTATATGTAGAGCTTAGCTTAGTTAGAGTCTTAGCAAGTCTTGAATTGGAGGTAAGTATAGGGTATAATTATATACTTACCAAGACGCCAAGCGTGGTGATTATGGCAATTCCCCCCATTGTATTCTATGGGGGAGGCCTCGTCCAACAGTGGATGTCTAAAGGCTGCTGATGATGATGATGATAGGGTATTTAAAAATTATATATACCCACCAATTTAAGTTATTCTTACCATTTTTTTTTCCCTTCGTTCTATGAAATTTTCTTTCCTAGAGTGTCCATTTTCTACAAATTAATAGTTTAGCTATTTTTGAATGCTTTTGTAAAGGTTTTTCAAATGAAATACAAAACTCCTGAGTCATTGTTTTATTAAAAATTAACTGAATGTATAAAACATAATTTTTACTGCTAAACAAAACTATAAATAATTACAACAATAAACATAAATTCAGTTCAACAATAAATTCGTACGTTTAAAATGTATAAACAATCTTAAAGTCTAACTTTAATATTATTCTAACAAAAATGTACGTCGGTGGAAGCTTCTCATTTAATAAGGTACACAAAATATATTGAATTTTATATTGTTGAAAAGTACGGGTGAACTACATAGTATTTTATTAACAAACAAATACATTTTAAACATAAACACCAATAAAATACTTAAATTATGCTAAGCGCTCTCAAATGTGATAAGTGTTGTCATAATATTGCTCTCGAGACTATAGTCTATATTATATAAACTAACAAATTTTTAAATTTATAAATAAATAAAATATTATAAATATTTTAAACTAACAAAACTTTAAAAATAATAAATAAAAATAACAAGCTAATGTTTTGGATTGGACAAAATAATACCAGAATTAATAATTATAATAACCCATTATTTATGAAATAAGTTTCGTTTTTTAACACAGCTTTATAACTGCTGTTATTATTTACATAATATTTTATAATTATTTTATATTCATTTTATGATTAGGTTTCATACATTAATAAGTTTAAGCTATAGTTATTACTATTATGGTTATCTAATTATATTTTATGAAAGATAAAAAGAGTTGCAATGTAACTGATTGATTACAATTCAAATAATCATACCTAGCCAGAACTTAACATTTCAGTTATTTCTACATTTTATTTTATTACATAATGTACAAAGTATAAGGTTAGGAATGTATTTAAGTATACTTATTATTCGAGTTGGTGCAACTTATTACAAAATTTACGATAAAATTACAAAACAATACCTTCCCTATCTACAAGTGTTAGTTCTATGATATGTGACCTATTCATAAGAGGCGGGCCTCTAAATATTTTAGATTTTATAGTAAAATTTCACATAAATTGCACAAAAATAAAGCATCGATGTCTCAGAACTAAACGGTCACAAGTCTTATAAATGCGTCTTCTCCCCAAAAACAATTTTATTAAGACAGTCAGCTCTGAAAAATCATTTAAAATATTCACATATATATAGTTATATATATATATATATATATATATATAAATTAACATTTCTTGAAACATCCTCTCACTTCCTATTGGGCTGTTTGTGGACCTTTTTGACCATTCAAATCTTAAAAAAACACATCATCTCCACAACTCCATATTCAGTCTTTACAATGTAAACTTCAAGATGTCCAAAATCTTACATAAAATGTCCATAACCTTTTACTAACTGTGAAGAAAGTATAAATGTTAAGTAAAACTATTTTACTGAAGAAGTTAACGCAAACAGTCATAAGCCCATCTGTATTTAAAACCATTGGTTGTTCTTATGTACACTATCGTTTTCTCAGTCTCACACACTATCCGGAGTATTGCTCTCCCTCTCAACCTCCTGCACCGAGGTGGAGGGGCGCTCCCAGTGCGTCGGCCAGGCCCGCGCCGGGAGCGCCAGCGGCCTTCATATGACGTGCTGGGGTGGCTCCTCGTCACTCTTCATGAGGACGTAAGCAACGGGACGCTTGACGTCAGCAGGGGGCGAAGGGGTGCGGCGAGGGGGGCAGCCGCAGGGAGATAAAGCACTGCTATAGAGTGCGCTGCTGTAGAGCGCTCCACCGTATAGGGCCTATGGAGGTAGAAATCTTATATTTAGGATACTCTATCTTTAGGGCTGTTAAAAGTGGTTCTAGGGGGTAAAAGGGTTCTTAAACTAAGAAGAAGAAGAAGAAGAAGAAAAAGCATTTATTTGTGTCAATGATGCATCATAAAAAAGACACGGGAAAATACAAAAGACACACACACAAACAACAAAGATTAACAAAGAAAATTAAAACTAAACAGAATACAAGAATGACTTGTGTTATATTATAATAATGTGCCTTTTAGTACCAGTCATGCAACACTGTCACAAATTGGCGTCCAGCTCAGCATTTGTTGTGTTTAACTACTGAGCAGTGTTTGTTCATATTAACATCTGATGGTATATTACCCTCATCTTCGTCATCCAGCTGCTGGTCTTCGTCAAGGGGTTTCTCATTCACTTATTGAACCTCTTTCTTTCTTTATCAGCCTGTATATGTCCACTGCTGGACGAAACCTCCCGCATTTAATACAATGGGAAGATTTGCTATTATCACCATGCTTAGCAGGTGGATTGGTAATCGCAGTATTGGTGTCAAGTACTCAGAGAGATGCTGCTCATACCCTGATGTAATCCCTTAGTCGGCTTTTACGACATCCACGGAAGCAAGAGGGCTTATCTTAGGCCGGACACACTACGGCACCTGTCTGAACATTAAGCTCAAATTTTGTTTACCCTATTTAGCTACTATGAGCTTGTCCAGATGAGGCGATTTACGCGTGATTCGTCTCGCGCGTTTGAATTTATGTTGAGCCCAGATGACGCGTTTTTGGCGCGAGTTACGCGCGAGCGTTCTAGTACCGGATTCAGATAAAAGATGCAGTTCAGACTGCAACATGATGACGTCTGAAGCGGTTGAGTCCGTCCACTCGCGGCAACTATCGCGCGTGTGCTGGACGGAGCAATGGGGTCCCTAGTATCTCGACTCGCGCGTCAGACTCGAGAGTCGAGAGTCTCACGTATTGCACGCATTTTACGCGCGACTGCATGTGGACGGAACGTATGAAGCTCGTATGAAACTTCACAATCGCGTGAGTCGAATCGCGCGTAAAACGCATCATCTGGACATGCTCTAAGCTTCCATAAGTCATAAAAACATTGTATGTACCTGCATATAATTTACCTGCAGATGTGCCAACTCAGCTGCAAACTTCCCATCATCACTTGGTATCTTCGTGAACGGATAGAACGGGTAAGGCAGAGGTGGGAACAGAGCTCTACCCAGATCAGGTTTATCCATCATATGATGAGGCATGGATAGCTGTGGCATTGGATGTGGTACTTGAGGGGCCACCAGTCTAGGTACCGGTGCCATGAGACTGCCGATGCCGAAGCCAAATTTGGGTTCCTTCTTTACGAGTGCTTTGGGCTTTCGCCGTGGACGGTATTTGTAGTCTGGGTGTTCCTTCATGTGTAAAGCCCTGTGGACAATTATAGGAGTTAGTTAATTTTATTATTCGGGATAACATACCAAATGAACAGGGAAGAACAGAAGTAGCTATGGTATTTAAGTATAATTTTATTGTACATTTGTCATGATATTAATATATTTGCAATATTTTAATATTATGACACTGATTTATTTGAAACTTGGTACAAAATATCTTTTTTACTATATATAGGAATACTATCTACAAAATCAAATACACTCGAGAGCAATGAATCCGGGTCACTTAAAGAATGTTAAAATCTCGGAAACTAAAAATGATAGATTAATGCAATAAATTGTATTTAATAGACAATGTAATACTCCTTAAATGAAGGTAAAAAAAAATATGAGTCACCATACATTTTATTAACACAAAATTACATAAAGAAAAAAACTGCTGATCTCTCCTTAAAACAAAAATAGGAAACATGAAATTTTAGAACTTTATTACGATTTTCTTGAATTTTAATACTTCGTATTGCCTCCTCGTGCTGTTTTAATTTAATTTTTTTTTTTTTTTTTATTATTAAGTTTTAATTTTAAATTTTAAATTTTAATTTTAATTTTTTTTTAACTTAATTTCGTAGTTCCATCTTCGAAAGTGGCCCTTTTTCAAATTTGATTTTTTTATGATATAACTTTACAATAACTAAGAAGTTTTAATACCTTCATTTAAGGAGTATTACATTGTCTATTAAATACAATTTATTGCATTAACCTAGCATTTTTAGTTTCCGAGATTTTTAGGATTCTTTAACTGACCCGGATTCATTGCTCTCGAGTGTAGTTTAAAAACATTATAGTAAAAAATATACATCAACACGGGAAACCATACCGCGGAGCATTTATTATTGTTATTATTTATCAAGGCACGCGTTTCGTGGTAAGTGTTCTAGATTTTTTTTAATTACAGTACCAGAAAATTTTTATGTGTAATTCTGCCGATTATTTATCGTGTGTAGGGTGACGTTTTTTGTTTTTTTTTCTAAGGTGATGTCAAATCTGAAATATTATTCCAATTGAACAACTACTCGACATTGCAAAAGTTTTCAAAATAATCTGGTATTTTAATTAATTAAAATACATAAAAAGTAAATTAAAAAACATATATTACGAGTTTCCAAAATGAAATTATGTTAATGAGCAAATCTCATAATTAGGAACAAAACGCGTCCATGAAACGTGACAGTGCGATATAACATTAAGTATTATTTATGTAATAAAACGCGCAATTGTCAAGTACGGCCGCCCTTAAAACAACAATGTCGACTCAACAATGTACGGATTATTGCATTGTGTTGGTCCCAATCGGGATCATTTGCCCCATCACTATGTACAAAACTTGACACACAAAACTAGAGCCCAAGCCATTGGAACAAGGTAGAGTTTTGGTTGTGAATCCGGGTTGTTATGGCCTATAGTGCTGCGCCAGCGTTCGACACTGCGTCCGATTATGCGCGCATTGTGACGAAATCGCGCGATTGTCAGCGAGACGATTGTAATTATTCGAGTGGACGCGGAGAGCTGAGGTTTTCGATCACTGTTTGTGTACGGACGACTGCAAATAGAGATATCCATGGTAAAGCTATGGAATATTTCAATTTTAATGACTTTTTTGTAGGTACTCAGTGAATTAGATGACACTTTGACATGTGCAAGTATTCCTCGAAATAAGGGACAGTTCAAATTAAGCAAGAGACTATCTCTCAAATTAGGTACTATACTAATCAAATCACTCTTAACACATACATAACACCCAACAGTCGCATCGTAGTCATGATCCCACACTACCATTCCCCGTGTTGTGGTTATCAGGAACTATGAGTACCATGGTACCATAACACCCAGACCCGGAACAAATATTTGTAGATAATACAAACATTTGTCCCGCAGCGGGTATCAAACCCGCAATCTCTCGCATCTTAGCCGGCTTTACGCCCGTCGCACCACAAAGTCGTCATGAGTCAGTTTGGTTAATTTCTAAAAAGATTTAAACGTGAAAACTGCAAAAACTTGATAATGATTTAACATATGAATTCACATAGATTAAATAAATAAAGGCCCTCCCATTCTCAAAAATAAAATAAAAATAAGTTCATCAACCTCCCTATCAATTACTTTACCATCCAAATAAACACGATAACGCTACGAAAACACAATATCTTGGCCGAGAAAAAACTGTATCTCCCTCGATAAGTTTTTTGGTGCGATATTTTTCTTCGGGCTTAGTTAATCGAATTCGGTAAATAGTGATATCATTCGATATGAACTGTTTGGTTATTGAGTAAGATACAAATAGGACTGTGTATGTGGTGTGGGGAATAAAGAGTGGCTGTTGTGAGCAAACACACAACAGGAAATCGATTTTAATTCAAAATCTAGAATCAGTTTAAAGGAGGTTCAATAACCACAAAAAAAAAACAGATACCGAGGATTTTAAGCGATCGGATGATTGTTTGTACTGAAAAAAAAACATTTATTGGCTTGTATGGACTCTTGCGGGCTAGATATCTAGCCCGCATTCCGGATGAAAGATGGACTAAGCGAGTTACTGAGTGGAAGGGTCCAGGTGAAAAAAGAGGTAGAGGTAGACCCAGAGAACGCTGGAGCGATGAAATACGAGAAGGAGCGGGAGGAGACTGGATGAAGAAAGCAGAAGACAGGGAAAAATGGAGACAGTTGGAGGAGGCCTGTACCCGGAATAGGGGCCTAACTTAAATAGTTTAAAGGATACAGAATGTTTATTGTAATAAGGTTAAAAAGTTATGTAAATAAAGGCTAAAAATAAATAAATAAATAAATAAATGGACTCTTGAAACCACTGTTAAATTGATAGGTAGGAGGAGGTGAGGGAATATGGTATGAAATAAATGGTGAGAATGAGAAGCTAAGTCCTTAGGTACAAAGTTCAATTTTCAAAATAATTAGGATGTTGTCTGGTATATCGGAAAGATTAGGCTGGCTAAAAAAATCTTAGATATCATTTTATCCAAAATAAAATATGGAATTACATTTTTTGAACAGGTCATATAGCTCGCAGAACTGACAACCGTTAATAAACTGACAGTAAATGTTCTCGAGTGGCGACCACAAACCGGACGACGCGGTAAAGGAAGACCCTCCATTCAATGGACTAAAGGCATTATAAAGGTCGCAGAAGTCGGCGGATGGAGGCGGTTCGAGACCGTTCATCGTTGCATTCTAGGGGGGAGGCTTATGTCCAGCAGTGGACTTCTAAAAGATGATGATAATGATTATAGGTATATATTTTTCCTATAAAAAAATTCTGAATGCGTTATGAAGTTACGCTACGTATTTATTCTTTAGAATTAATCTAATCATAATGCTGTGCTTTTTAAAACTGTTCGTTATGTTTGTTTTTAACTTGGACCAAACAAGCATTACGAGCAGCCATCAAATCGAATCATTGTAAAAATTGTTCCTATCCTAAATTAATTTTACTTTTTTATATTTATTATTACAAAGATGTGGAAGAGCGAAAATACCTATCACAAGTATCTAAATACTTAAAAGGTGTTTTCAACAACTAGATAATAAAGTATCTTCTATTACTGAATAAAACATTTGTATTTGTATAACTCGATTTTTTGTATAACAAATTAAAACATTGAAATACAATTTTGGGCTGACCGTTACCCCACAGCTAAGCAAACATCTATACATTGATAGCAAACGATCAAATAAAGACGATAAAAAGATATCAAGCCAAACAGAGGAGCGCCTTTTGACCATTGTTGACCGATAAGCAATAAGAATAAATAAAGAATTGAGAAATATCAATAGATACGTTATCGAACCGAATTTGAATGGACAGTTTTTGAGTTATCACGGTTTAGATAGTTTTGATAAATTACATTTTCATTTCGCAATCTTAAGGTCTCGCATGTGGCGCGAAATTCAAATTTTATTGTGTTTTTTACTCGCCACAGCTCTATAGAGATATATAGAGATACTATCAACTAAAACATGTGTGTTAAGTTACCTAGTTTTCGCAAAATCAGTTTTCGCTATCACAGGAAGTGTTGATGAGCTGTGATGGGCAAAAAACACAATAAAATTTAAATTTCGCGCTACATGCGAGACGGCCCACCTTAAAAATCGTCAGTGTCGTCATCATCATCATCATCATCATCATCATCATCATCATCATCACGAGCCTGTTTACGTCCACTGGGACGAAGCCTGCCATAACCACCACGCTTGGCAGGCGGAGTTGCGTGTTAAGTACTCAGATGGATGCTGCTGCCCATCCCCTGATGTAATCCCTTAGTAAGGCTTTTACTACATCCACGGGAGGTTAAGGAGGGGTTTATTCTTAGGCCAAACACACCACGGCACGGCAAGTTATTAGGTATATTTAAATTTATGAAAGAAAAGCTTTGCGATTTCCTATGATGCATTGAGAAAATCTGTAAAAGCTGCCTTCATCACTCTCATTCGCAGTTTGTGTTAAGTACTCTGGTACTGCCCATCCCCTATGGTGTATTCCCTTAGTAAGGCTTGTACTATATCCACGGGTGGAGGACGCACCATCTTTATGTCTCAGAATCGGCAGCGCGCGTGTGATGCCTCTGGTGTTGCAGGCGTCCATAGGCTACGGTAACTGCTTACCATCTGTTGGGCCGTATGCTTGTTTGCTTGCCAAGTAGTAGTAGGAGGCCTTCCCCATCAAATAAAATTAGTGAGATTTGCCATAATCAACACGCTTGGCAGGCTGATTGGTAATTGCTTTATTGGTGCTAAGTACTCCAGTGGATGCTGCTGCCCATACCTAGGTGTAATCCTTTCCCTTACAACATCCACGGGAAGTAACAGAGGACATTTAGTTACTTATCTATTACTATTTTAGAACTTAGGGGTTTCAACTTTATGCTATTTTTGAAATATAAAAAAAAACCTGGTAAAAGTACCTGGTGGTGGGTTCAATTTATTAAAGCAAAGCCGTGTGTATCAGTTAGTGAGTCAATTATAGAAAACTTACAAAGCCTGCAAGACAACATAGATAACTTTCACGAAAGGCGCCGTGTCCTCAACATTCAAACAATATTATCGCAAGGTGTGCCTATCAATGTTAAACAGAATGAAGCTTGAATGAAGGTACAATGGAATGTATTGTATTTTTCTGCCAAGTGTGACTATGTGTCATCAAATAATGTCAAGAATGAAGTCTGTAAAGATTCCGTTCATAAACTAACAAGGCATCAAGGTGTAACGAGTAACCAAAAAACCATATCATGTCAGAAAACATACGCGGAAAAAATGCGCGTAATATTTGCGCTTTTTACGGAACAGATACCAAAATGTAAGGTTTGAATTATACTTCAATTGAGTGAGCAATAATCAAAAGGTTTGCTGGAAGAAAACTCTTTTAGGGTTAAGCTTGCCTTTGTAAATATAATTTGTGTATGTTTTTTGTCTGTAATTTTTCGTATAATACCTAATGAATAAAATATTGTTTTTGTTGGATCATTGTTTAAAATTGTTCTTGTGCCGTGTGTCCAGCCTAAGAATATACCCCTCGCGTCTCCTCCCTTGGATTTAGTAAAAACCTTACTAAGGGATTACACAAGGGGATGGGCAGCAGCATCCACCTGAGCACTTAACACCAAACCGTAATCACCAATCCACCTGCCAAACGTGGTGATTATGGCAAATCCCAAAATTGCATTCAATGGGGGAGGCCTCGTTCAGCAGTGGACTTAAGAGGGCGCTCCGAAAACATAATATGTATGAATCGTCTTTTAGACGTAAATACTAACGGAATAAGATTGAATATCGCACGACTCTATCTTGCACAGAAGTAAAGTCTCAAATCATATATTTAATTTATTATGAGAATACTAATTAGTCTAGGTAAATTTTGGTTTGGTCACGGATAATAAACTATATTTTCCTTCGGTGAGTATTTATTTTGGATATGTGACTGAAGTTATTTCCTAGAAATTTCAAAAAATTTAGTTTAAAGGCATAACTTTCAAAAAAATAAAGTATCGAGTAAATGTCTGCTAATTATGTTTCTGGCTTGGTCACGGATAGAAAAAAGTTTGAAAAATCACGTATTTCAGTTTTTTTATTGATGTGATATCTGGTTTACTCACAATAACTAGGCAAATCAGCATTATATTTTCGGAGCGCCCTAGCTGGTGATGATAATTATAATAAGTGTGTCTGAACGGTAATCTAAGAAGATACGAGAGCTTATTCCCAGAACAAACCCTCTGTACTTACTTCTCGTTCATACAATGGAATAATTAGATATAACAAATACGAAGTGACATGAAGTGTGTGCGGCCGGTGAAAATCCAACCCTTCCAAATTAATTCTTAGTTACTCACTGAACCAGATTCATATAAAGCTGTTAATACCACCTATATTGCACTTCGGTATATATTTAGGCGTAATCAGAGACAACACAGGACGCCTCAAAGCTTTGGTTACCTTGGAACCGGCGGTAGCCGTTATAATCCGCCGTAATATAACGGAGACGCAGCCAATTACTACTGTGATGTAAGTTAAAAATTGTTGTTGGCGCTATATTACGGCCGTCATTAAGGTCATTGCTTAGTAAGGCACCGAGGCTCATTGAAGTCTAGAATTTACAGATGACTAAAGTTTTACCAGTATTGATTTTCCATATGTAAATGTATTCCATGAATCAAAATCAAATCAAGAGTATTTTATTAATTGAAATCACAAGGATCTTTTTGAATAGTCTTATAAAATAAATTTGCTCCTGTTCTAATCCAACCAAGCCTAGAAAAATCAGGGCAACAAACACGGCTTGGCTTAATTTGATTATCCTTCAAACTATTATGTGCGAAGCGCCTGTGTTCCTCTGTACCTCGGAGTAGGGAGAAGCAGATACATAAAAAATTAGAACTTAAAAACCTTATTATTAATAAGGTAACACGCGATAAATACCGTATGGAGGAGGCCTACACCCATTTTTGGGTGCCAAAATAAATTACAAAGATTAAAAATACTTATATAATATTATGTACCTACATGGGTTAAGCTTGGAAAAAGAGGCTTTATTATTATTATTACCTTATTATTTACGCAACCAAAATTGCTGTAACGCATTCGAAATATGTCGGGGATAATAAATAATAAGGTAACATGCTATAAATACCCGTGACAATATTAATAAATATATATCACACTATCACAGTTAGAACATAATGTGTGTGTATTATCCGCTCTATAGCAGTCTGATCTTTCAATGAGTTAGACTGGAGGCATAAGCTTATTTTTATAGCCCTGGCAACCCTCGATAACGCGCAGCCCCCAACAATGCAAGATATTATTACACCCACCAGATAATTGTCTGCCCCAAGAGCACAATGGACAGATTAAATTGATTTGTAGCGATTTGCTGGATTTAATCTGCTGATTATTTCTGTGATGTGCTGCAAGAACTCTTGATGGACCGTCGACATTTTTAAGGTAGCAGGAAGGCGGCTCTGGACCGTTAATTGTGGCGTTTTATGGGGGAGGCCTATGGACAAATGCGTATATACCTCAAAAGGCATTAACGGAACCACTATAGCATCAGCTATCTGTCGGTCACATTATATTTTCTCTGAATCTACTGGACTATAAAAGTTGAAATTTGTTACATAATATATAGAGTTAGATGATCCAATCACGGACGTATATTGTAAATAAACGAATTCTAATTTCGGGTGTAAATTTTGGGGCGCAAACTAGAGAATTCAAAAAAGAACAACACATTTAAGATAAGTTAAATGTGTCTTGTGACATATCAAATTAAATAACTCGTTGTGAATAATACAGTTTATTTTTTATTTTTTAAATGCTTAGTTTAAGAGATATAAAGAAAATATGTGAAATTGACCATTCTCCTCCTTATATCCGAAAATACTAAGGCAAAAAATTAAAAAAAAATGTGTTTGGTATATTGGGTCTAGCTCATAGTTTACAGGAACACCTACTAGAAAATCCTGAGTTCTTTAGCTCCCACGGGAAACGGAAAATACTAGTATTGTTTTTTTTATTTTTTTTATGCTACTTGGCAAGCAGACAAGCTTACGGCCCACCAGATGGAAAGCAGTTACCGTAGCCTATGAACGCCTGTAACACCAGAGGTATCACACGCGCGCTGCCGACACTGAGACATAAAGATGAAAAGTCTCATGTGCCTGTAATTACACCGGCACCCGTACCCTTCAAACACAGCAATGCGAACACTACTGCTTGGCGGCAGAAATAGGTACGGTGGTAGTACTTCCCCGGACTATTATTGTATTGTGAATATGCGTACAAAATTATGTTGATTAACTAAAAGTTAATTGGTCTAGCTAGTGGTAGTCTACTTGCACGAAACCCTCTGCACGCGAGTCCGACTAGCACTTGACTGGTATTTTTTTCTTTTATAATTTTGTCCTATATTTGCAATGCTGCTACTAAAAATAAGTTCAGGCACAGAAATCTCATCATTAATAAAATATCAAGAGACACACCAAACATCCGGAGGCTTGTCTATTTACATAGCCACACCACTGTGCATCGCACCCCAAGTGAGAAAACCCAAAAATATATATTTTTGTTTCACCGTTGATAACAGATGAATAAAAAAGTTTTGATACCGTGACAGGTGTAGTGTGTTGCCGCTTTGTGGTATGTTTGCACAGAGATATTAAATTAAAAATGATAATGAAAAGATTTTTTGATCAAATACTGTTTTTGGGTAGTTGTTTGTTTTGTGTAGAGATTAACTCTGAGACTGTGGGAGGTGAAGATTGTATTGTTTGGATACAAATGTATTCAAACGTAGTTGCTAACTATTGGCCTCATGAACAAGCTTAGTCTTACAGCAGGCTATATTCATATATTCATATTCATTTATTTGGCCTTGTAACAAAGGTTGTTACACTAGGCAAGTCACATAATATACAATAAAAAAATAATGTCAGTAAAATCTAAATACGTTACAAATTACACACACATTAAGTCAAGCAACTATAGTTTCTTGGCCACATATGAATGACGAATCCGACAAATTTTAATTCATGAATTCACTTAAGCTATATAATGCAAGTCCTTCCAGAATTTTTTTTTTTTTTTTGGATTCTGACATATTATATGGATATGGGGAGGGCTATGCTCTGAATAATAAAATCTGACATGAGAGTATCCAGATCACCAATTCTGTAAATAATAAGTAAGTTGAAATGGCAATGGGTAGGCCAGAACAGACAACCGTTGGAGAATAAAGGTTCCACCACGAACTAGAGGATGTAGTTTAGGATGTCACAGGAAGTCGTTGGTTGGAGCAGGTGGCTTAAGACAGCTCGTCGTGGCATTCTATGAGTAAGTCATATATTCAGCAGACTTATATATGCTGATGATAAAGAGTTGAATGGACAGGCTATATTGCTCTCAGAACCTTCAACTGCTAAGGCAAAAGGTTCTCAAGTGGTGACCACGAAGCAGACGACGCAGTGTGGGACCGACATTTTAAAGGCTGCAGCACACCGGCTGCGTACGCGTCGATGTCGTCGTGCATGTCGTCGTACCATGACGTTGTCATGTATGGAACTCCTTATTACAGAGCATTGACTAAATCTGAATTTAGTCCAGGCGTACTAGTCTGGGATTAAATATCGACATTAGGCATATGCGACTTTAAATACGAAAGCAGATGGTTTGTTTTTCGAAATCAATTCTCGCGCTACTTCGCTAATTTCCAAAGTATCAAACTGACGGATTGTGTCACATCACAATTGAGATGTCCAAATTCTTACTTCCAACAAGCAATCAACTGTCAATTTATAGACCATTGCCAAACTAGGGGGCTGCCTGGTTTTAGATAAACCAGAGATAGTCCAAGCTTATGTAATTTTTGGCATATCTAGCTCGAAAGTTGCTTCTAGAAAACAAACCATCTGCTTTTGTATTACAGTCGTATATACCCTAGGTCGATATTTAAGCCTAGAGTGGTAGTCCTGGTTTAAACCCAGACTAAGGGCATTTTTTATAATAACACCATATGAGACATGGCACACCGCTTGCGTGACGTGCACGAAAGCGTGTACATACAATGTAACGCGCGTGTCTACGTTACGTGCTGCATACGCATCCGGTGTGAATTGGCCTTAAAGTTATTGGAAGTCGGTGGATGAGCGCGACTCAAAACTGACTCTCATAGCATTATATGGGGCAGGTTTATGCATAGCAGCGGACGTCTACAGACAGTGATGATAATAAAATCAGAGAATTACTAATAAATCAGAATGTGTCTGGAAGAAATCGCTACAGAGCGATAAGACCCCCCATTGTATAAAATAGTTGTTAGTTTTAGTATTTGTTTCTGAAATTGTTTAATTTTTTTTTTGTAGATTATGGTGTGCAATAAATTATTTTCTATCTTCTATCTATCTATCTACGTGGGCGAAAGTTTTTTAACAGTGTTCTTTCTCCAGCGTTTATAGTTTTTTTTTAGTTTACCGATTGCGTGAAACATCTTTACATAATGTTGTAGTTGCACCAAGGTATAACCTACAACAATAATTAACGAGAAAATCTAGGAAATCTTACAAATGTGAAAAATAAAGGTTAGAAATTTTGTGATGTCGATTTTATGCGTTTTGTGTCGTTATTTAGTTTTTTAATGAATATAAAAACTTTTTAGACGGTTTTGAGAGCGCTTACTCTAGATCCAACTAATTTAATTCAAAATAAAATACAGATCAACACGTATGGATCCGGCTAGTTTTATTTTTAAGCATCATAAAAGTAATGTTAAAATTAAAAAACTGGTTTGGACCTTAATTAACTATTATACATTTTATGAGTAATAAACGAATTTTGATTGTAAAAGCTTTTGAAACAGGTTTTCAACCCTCAAAAAAAGAAGGGCGCAACGCCGTGTTTTTTATTTTTCAGTACCTATATTATTATAAGTAGTGTTTGAGTAAATTTGAATAAAGAAGCTTCTAACATGTCTGAGCGAATTTTTGTAATAATGATACCAAAACTGGACTACTAACATTTTAGTTCACTTTGATATTTTTTTATATATTATATAGGGTTCAATAACGATAAAATAGTAAATGAAGGGAGTTAGAATAAAAAACATTTAACTACTTTTACCTAAAAGAAAGTAATCAAACTAATATTATAACTAAGAATGTTTGTGAGTATGTTTGTTACTTCTTCACACTCAAACGGCTGAACAGATTTGTGTGAAATTTGGAATGGAGATACCTTATAACCTGCATTAACACACAGGCTATTTTTCATCAACATCATCATTAATTTTCACCATTAATCACGTGGATGGAACCGCGGGGCGCAGCTAGTAAGTATATAAAACTAGAGTACTTACCTCAGCCTCTTTGCTTCATCTATAAAAGGTCTCTTCTCCATCTCCGTCAACAGTTTCCACTCTGCGCCTAATCTTTTGGAGATTTCTGAGTTATGCATCTTTGGGTTATCTTGGGCCATCTTGCGTCGCTGACCCCGTGACCAAACCATAAAGGCGTTCATAGGACGCTTGATATGTTCATTTGGTTGCTTTCCCAAAGACATATTAGTGGATTTTATTAAGTCAATTTTTAAATTTCAACCTTTACGTATTTTTAAAACACTGTTTTTGTTTTTGCATTATTATTTACATCAAAATATGTTTTTTGAATAATTATAATTTAAATATATGCAAATGAGAATAACAGAAATTAAATAACAATTATTTTATTGGAGCGTATCACCGATTAGAGGTATTTTCCGCGCGCGCCGTGAAAAGCTCTCTGAAAGCTCAATGCGGTGCTTTTCTTGCTAGTGTCATGTTCAAGCGAGACCTCTGGCATCCCCTCTTGTTCCCCGCTTAGCTAGCCAATCAGGTAGCGTCGTGGGCGGCCACTGGGTGGTGATTGGCTGAGATATCGTTTGTCTCGCGCGCTCGCAACAGGTAGCCGGCGAGTTCTTGTTTGCATGTTTATTAGACGATTAAATTCTTTTTAAACCGCAATCTTGGCGAGGGAAAAGAACGCGTTCGTCCGTAATCGAGGATTCAGCTTGGGTGCACGGAGAGCGTGCAAAATGTGCAAATTAGTTTGCGATGTTGTTTTGCACACGTTGAAGTATCGTTGCGTTGAAGTGGCATCATAACGTTGATTTTTTTAATTTGTCCATTCCATAAACTTACTATCTACTTAGTATACTTTGAATAAGGATGTTTTTATTAAGATATACAAGTGATGGCCGTGGTGTGTCCGGTTTGATAATAGACCCCTTCGACTCCTTCCGAGGATGCCTTAAAAGCCGAATGGGGAGCAGCATCCACCTGAGTACTCAACACCAATATCAATCCGCCTGTCAAATGTAGTGTTTATGGCAAATACTCCCATTGCAATCTATGAGGGAGGCCTCATCTAGTAGTGGACATAGAACGCTTGATGACGATGACATTTTTATTGGAAATTAATAAATATCCACTAAATTATTTAGATAAAAATATTAAAATAAATTACCACATTTTTCACATTATTATAATTTTACTTACTTTATTTTCGTGAATTTATTACGACTACTTTTTTATTTTTTTATTAATAAATTATCACAAAATTTGATTTTTATACACTCAATAAACCCTTAAGGGTTTGTGTCAAGTATATACAATCCTCTTTACAAATGATAAACACTATTGAGCTTTTTTTGCAAAGGTATGTCCATTATCCTTGTAGAATACCCTCCGCAACTTCCACTCACTTCATGCAAATACACCATGCATGGTAAGTGTGTATTTGCATGAGACTAGCGGCCGCAAACAATCCGGCATGAATGCCCACTAATGGGCACCTATTCATAATTACTTGAGTTGGACCGAACTGCTTCAGTGTGGGTTGGCCTTTGGTTGTTTATTCATTGTGAAATTTTCAGATAAAGAACCAATATTAAAAACCGTCATTTTATTTACTTCACTGATTAAAATTTAAGAATTGTTTGTAAGAAAAAGACGGGATGTAAAACCTTTTTCCAGATTTGAGTGTGTTAACTTAATTATGTGAATTACTAATTTCTATCTTATTTTTTTTAAAATTAAGAGTCTCTGGATCTCCTTTTAAGTACGGAACTCCGAAAATCATGAAAAGCGTGTTCTGTCAGAATGCACCAACCGATCAGCAGAACGCCTCAACCAATGCAGAATATGAGGTGGAGATACGTTTTGGGTTGTAGTAGATTGAAATGACTAAGGTTAGTAAAGAGATCGAGGGTAGATTGGACGTAAGGTACTCTTTTCAGAAACAAAAATCTATGGGTTTGGGTAAATACAATATACAAAATACAAATACAAAATACAAAATATTTATTTTCCAAAAATAATAGTAGCTGATGATTACATTTCAATGGGCTCCGCACTAGGACAAGCCTGTATCGCGGATACCCGGACTGGAATGGGCACAAAATTGGTTTTAATACTAATGCAGAAAACAATATGCGACGCAAACATTAGAAATACAATTTTATACAAAAAGATAACTAGGTTATAAAAAATAAAAATAAAATAATAAAGTTTAAATTTAAACAAAAAATAAACAAAGTAGGGCAAGGGTGAGATTTGCGTGTTGGTGTATGTGTGTGTGTGTGTGTGTGTGTGTGTGTGTGTGTGTGTGTGTGTGTGTGTGTGTGTGTGTGCGTGCGTGTGTGTGTGTGTGTGTCTCTCCTGCTACCACCAGTCTCTTAAGAGTCTGGGTATCACAGGAGTAGGCAACGTGTGTATGTATGTAAGTGTTTGTGTGGGTGTGTGGATGAGTGTATAAACATGTTATAAATTATGTGATGGCAACCAATATTGACTCTGTCTCATCATAGTCAAGTGCGATCAGCCATTTCCTGATCTTTACTTTGGCACTGTATAACGAGCACGATTTTATATGACACTTAAGTAATGCAAGCCTATAAATGAAAGGGGATGCAAAATACCTAAAGCGGGTTGCAAATGCCGTTTTAGTTTTAGGTATTGTGATTCTTTGCCTTCGAGCATTTTGACATCCGGTGGCAGTTGCACACGTCCTATGGAACAATAGTGTGTAAGTTAGTGTTACGTCCGTCTGTCTCTCATGAACCGTGATAGTAAGACAGTTAAAATTTTCACATAACAACAAATACAAACTTAAACAGAATAAAAATTTTAAGGGTACTCCCATACAGCAAACGTTTTTTTTGCCGTTTTTATAGATAATGGTACGGAACCCTTTGTGCGCGAGTCCGACTCGCACTTGGGCTTTTTTTTAAGATACAAGTAGTGTACTTACACTCTAGGTTTTAGTAGTACGCAAACCATATCAAGGCGGCTTTATACATCTTGTTTTTCAAGAATTGGTAAAAATCCCAGAAGTGGGTAATACGCTGTTGATGACAGCATTTTAGGTTTTTTTTTTACTTATATCATGTTATTTTGGTAAAGCTTTTAATCCGTTTTCTGGTAACTTTGTTTTCGTCATTCGAGAGGTACGCGAGTGTGAAATTGAAACAGAGCGTCCGCGAATGATTCACTTACCCTGTATCGAAGTGGTACTGTCGCGTGGAAATGTGAAAACTCGGTACCAAAGTCAAATGTGGTCCTTATGGCTTGCAACAGACACACATTTTGTTATTCTTATTTTGTTTAGTATAGTTTTTTTTTAGTTCTTCAATTCTTTTTGTTGTTTTGGAGTTGTTTTTTGTTTAGCCATAAATAAACTGTTTTTTGTTCTTTTTTCTTTAAATGTGACTCTGTTCTGTTTCATGACTACCGTAGATAACATGAAAAGAGGTCATGACGAACTATAATTGGATGCTGATAAGCAATAACATGTTAAGCTGCACGGAGGCCATCTTGAGTAAATCGTGTTTGAAATTTTTGGCACTATTTTAATTAGTTTATACTAGAAATTTCATGAAATGTTTAAGAAAAGCTAATAATATACTTTAATAATAGGCTTAGATCACACCAGCATTTGAAAAATCACCATTACTACTTTAGTTATTTCAATAAACGCAAAATTTGTTATGACAAAATGTGCTATCAGACATTTTATTTTAGAAAACAAGTCAAGTTCTTTAACTTAATGTTGCTTAGCGAAAAATAGTGGATTCACACTGATTCACACTCGATGTGATCTATGTCAAGTGACTTGACGCTATATTGAAGAATGAGCACGTTTAAACAGATGGCGCTGTACGTCTTTGAAAAATGTTCCTTAGAACTAAGCATCTTATTGCAAAATATTCTACCCGATGTACTGTTTTCGGGATAAGAGTTTTAGGCATTTTTATGTATCTAAATCGTTTAACCAAGTTAAAACATTATTGAAAAACGTTCTTTAGCTAATAAAGAAGCGTCCTGCATCAAAATCTCATTTCACACAAGTTTGTGGCTTAACATGTTATTGCTTATCAGCATCCAATTAGGGGCAAACAAAATGAACATCGGAAAACTAAAGTTAGAAAAAGGATATCACACCAATGACGATTTGGAGGACCACTAGTACCTAAATAGTGAGCAACAGTGACGATGAAAATATATTATTATAAGTATTTATCTAAGTATTTGAAATTCATATTTAATCTGGAAAAGTGAATCTATCTAATAACTTATAATAACATGCGTCTCCCCCTTACAGGGTCCTAGTCTGAGACCACAATGCTCTAGATCTCATCATCTGAATGTAGAATTCCACTGCTGGACATAGGCCTCACTCTAGAATGCCAAGACAAACGGTTATGAGCCGCCTAAATCCACTGACTTCCCGCAACTTTTATAATGTCTTAAGTCCATCGAGTGGAGTGATTAATTATTCGGTCGATTGTTCATATAGCTCGCAAAACTGACAAGCGTTGGGGAATAGAAATTCATGAGTGGCGACAACAGACCGGACGACGCGGTAGAGGAAGGCCCTACACTCGATGGATTAAAGGCTCTAGGTCTTACTTATTTCACTGTCATCATCCACCATAGACGTCACTTGCTGGTCATAGAATGCTGCGACGAACGGTCTTGAGCCACCTCCATCCACCAGCTTCCTGCGATTTTTGAAATGTCTTCCGTCCATCGAGTTCATCGGGGCCTGCGTCGTCATCCAGTTGGTTGACACCATGACATTATTTTTTTGCTTGCTCTAAATTTATGTGCTTGTAATGTGTAATAATAATGTATTACAACAAACAGCTTAGCATAAATTATAAGAATAGTGTATGTCACTGTACCGTGCTATGTACCGTTTTGCCGGTCCGTTGCCTTGCCGCCGTCGCCTACGGCTGTGCGATACAACCTGTGTTCATATCAACATCTGAATAGATTATGTTGTAGTTACAACATAGGGCACTACAAAAACAACATACAAGCACATTGTAGCTGGTAGTTAATGGGTTATTATTTGTAAGGAAATAACATGATGCAATTTATACTTTTATTTTTCTCGAACAATAAGTACTATATTATATTATTTTTTATGAGAGTTTTTAGGTCTTATCTTACGTTTTTACTAATTTTTAGAACAAATCTCGATCATACTACTACTTTTATACATGTATAAGACGTATCATATATAATTTAACTTTTAGTACACCCCAACCAATCTTCCATATAGATTTAGCGCCTCTCCATGAAAAGGTTGTCTGAAAGAGATCTATTTTTAACCGATTTCCCAAAAAAGGAGGAGGTTCTCAATTCGGTTGTATTTTTTTTTTTAATATTTGTTACCGCATATCTCCGGCGTTTATGAACCGATTTGGAAAATTCTTTCCAAAATTCTTGGAAAGTTATTAGCGATAAGTTTGCGAATGGTATAATAAGTTTTATTTTATTGTTTTTTGTGAGTCTTAAGAGGAGGTTACCGGTTGGGGCGCTTTCTCTCTTTTGCACGTGAACGAAGTTTGCTTCTATTTTGGCTATAATTTCATCAAACTCCATATAATTTTGTACACATAATCAGTACACAAGTGTCTAGACTTGTGGTGCATCAGTTTTTCTTAGCTTTTAATAACTTTTCACTTAAAAAACCGACTTGCGCCATTGTATACGACTAAATATTTGGATGAAAAAAAAAATGATGAAAGAACCATAGTGGTGAAAGGATTATGATACTTTTCGAATGCTTGGTTGGTTGCTGAAAATATCAAAATCACCATATGTATGCCTACAATATTTGAGGAGTTCCCTCAAATTCCTCATGGATTCCATTATCAAAACTGGATTCTGAAAAAAAAATTGGACCAATCTGGAAGTATATCTATTCAAATAAAAAAAGAATTTTCCAAATCGGTTCATAAACGCCGGAGATATGCGGTAACAAACATAAAAAAAAAATACAACCGAATTGAGAACCTCCTCCTTTATTGGGAAGTCGGTTAAAAACACAACTTTTCAAGCGTTTTTGCAGACGTTTTTTTGATAGTAGCTTAATGGGCTACTTAAAGGAATCATCTATAAAAACCACTATTAAACATTGAGTTAGGTAACTAGATATAAATGGTGCATTACATCATCGATGCGATTCCGCCAACGAAACACCGTCCGCCTCGCTGGACGCAACGTAGTTTTCGTTAACGTGTCGTTCACTATTGGATATTTCCAGCGGGTTTGGTTGCTAGATAATTGAGGTATCGGTGTCTGATCTATAGATAAACCATAAGTCCTCATATATTAGAGGACTTATGGTTATCGACAGGATAGTGGGAAAGTACGTTAGTAAGCTTAACGTACTTTCCCACTTAAGTTTTACTTATAAAACTTCACCATCATCATCATCATCAGCCATGGAATGTAATGGGGATTTGCATAATCATCACGGCTGGCAGGCGGATTTGTGACCGTAGTATTGATGACCTCCGTGGCATGGCGGGCAAGTAGCCGGCTGAGACGCAAGAGCGGGTTCGATTCCCGCTGCGAGACAAATGTTTGTATGATCTGTAAATATTTGTTCCGGTTCTAGGTGTTATGGTACCATGTTACTCGTTGTTCCTAATACCCATGACACAGGGAATCCTAGTATGGGATCATGACTACGCATGTGATTGTTGGGTGTTATGTTATTGTTGTTGAGTACTCAAGTTTATGCAGCACACCCCCTGGTTTAATACCTTAGTCGGCTTTAACGACATCCATGGGAGGTGGTGGAGGTATCTTTCTTAGCCCGCACATACCACGACTTTCATGGAACTTCATGAACAAACTTCATGGATAACAAAAAAACTAAAATCTACACTAAAATTTCTTCATACGTATCACTACTTTAGTACTATTTATCTTAAAAGATAAATAGTACTAAAGTAGTGATACCTTTAGGTAGTATGATTATCTCTGAGGATTACCTACTTTTTACGGGAATACTATGGCGTATAATCCTTTCCAACAAACAAACTGGTTATATTGTAGCCGCGAGCTACGCAGCTACGTCGTAGACCTATGCTTACTTGCTATTGTTTTTGAATGTATAGACAAGTCACCATAATAAAATGTATATTTAAGCTAGTAGCAAACAAAAGTGTTAAAACGCAAACTTGTTGAGACTATTTCTGCTTATAGATTTGAGCTAGACTTGAAATAATGCTCATAAGAAACAATGAAAATAACTTAAACCTAAGCTAACTACATATTTTCAAACCAAAGGGTTGGTACTTACAGAAGAGTAAGTGGCATACAATCCTACCCGTTACATGAAGCCGGGCGTTATTGTAGCCGTGGGCTACGCTGCTACGCCGTAGGTCTACGTGCTACGTGGTACGTGCCAGTAGCTTTGTTTTATTATATACACTAGTGTATTTCTTTTATTATACGCTCGTAGCTTTACTCGGGTTTTACCAGGATGTAAAGAAGTCGATATTTTCTATCTATGTATCTATAAGATTTCAGTGAAATCAGCTCAGTCCGATTCTTCCAGACTGGTCAACTAAATTACTCAGATGTATCAAGTTGAGTAGTAGGTAATACCAAGGGCTCAATTGATAATTACTCAACTATGAATGGTTGAGCAGTGGGTAACTCTTTGATCAACTAAAACGCTTGACAAACAAACGTCCAAACATTGTCATTTATTATAGTAAGAATAGTCATTTTGGTCAGAATAATCGCTTCACTTATATAGAACGCCATAACACGAGAGGCTAGCCATTTTAAATGACTGAACACAAAATAAAACAGACAAGTGCGAGCGGGACTCGCGCCTTGAGGCTTCCGAACCGTAAAATATTTCAAAGATTCATCCACTTTGGCCTACAAACTTCACCATCTTATTACCATGGTACCATGGTACTCGTAGTTCCTGATACCCATGACACAGGGAATCCTAGTGCAGGTTCAGGACTATGTGACTGTTGGGTTGTTATTTATTTCAGGGGTAAAATAGTTGAAGTTGCTCGTTTTTTTATTTGTATCACAAAACCTCTTAGCATTCTAAGATTCAGAATTGTGAGATTACTGGAAGTACTCTTAAGGGTTTTAATTTTCGCGATTTCCATACAAAAATAAGACATTAATTACCATATATTTTTATTGCCTTGAGTTAAGGTCTTGTTTTTTTTACAGCACTATTAGCTCACACTTTATTTCCTGATTTGTTCTGTTATAATATAGCTGTTCCTGAGAAAAAGGGTCTTGGCAGACAGAGTCTAAGGGTCCTATATTTTTTGTTGAAAAACGGCACCCTAAAAATAATGAAAAAACCAATAGCAGAAAAGTGTGTGATCGTAATTTATCTTCTAGTAAGAGAATGCTATAACTTTTCTTCCAATCCCTGTTTTTTTCTTTTTACTAGAACTTAACGCTCTTTCCTTTGAATTTATCAATGAAAAACATTTGTAAATCAGTATTAGATCTCTTTCAAAATTATCACAACACACTACCCCTTCTCATAATATTTAAATCCTATAGAAGTGGGATAGAAGGGCACAAAGTATTGAGCGGGAAATAAAAATATCGTATCGATAGCGACATAAAGAAGCCGAGTACACATGCAATATGAACCCAGAGATATGACTCAAATCTCCACTTTTCCATGTCTGTCTTGGTGCGGCTCAGAATAAACCCCTCCGTCTCCTCCCGTGGATGTTATTAAAGCTGACTAAGAGATTACACTATGGGTGGGCACCACCATCCACCTGACTACTCAACACCAATACTGCGATCACCAAACCGCTTGTCAAGCGTGATGCTTTTGGGAAATCCTCCCATTGCATCCTAAGGAAAGGGGGCTTATCCAGCAATTGGATTTCTGAAGGCTGGTGATGATAATCTCGACTCTCCATGTCACATTTCTTCCAAGCCGGTAGTAACCATAGTGTATCTTTATCATCATCATCAGCCTGTACAAGTCCACTGCTGGACTTCGGCCTCCCCCTTAGAATGTCACGATGCACGGTCATGAGCCACCTTTATCCACCGACTTCCTGCGACGCTTATAATGTCTTTAGTCCATCGAGTGGAGGGTTTTCCTCTACCACGTCGTCCGATTTGTGATCGCCACTAGAAGACCATTTATTTGTTCCCCATAGGTTGTCAGTTCTGCGATCTATATGACGGCATGACCTGCCCATTGCCACTCATATTGCTAATTCTGAGAGCTTTGTCGGTGATCTTGGTTCTTCTACGGTTTTCCTTATTTCGGATTCTATCACGTAGTGATACCCCCAGCATAGCTCTCTCCCTAGCTCGCTGCACGACTTTGAGCTTGCCAATAGTTAGCGACCACGTCTCAGTGCCGTGAGTCATCACTGGCAACAAGCACTTGTTATAGTTTTCGGCTCTGTGGTATCAGGTATCCGTGACGAGAAGTTATGTCGTAGTTTCCCGAACGCTGCCCATTCGAGTTGGATTCGTTAGTTGACCTCTTTGTTGAAGTTGGACCCTCCTAGTAGTAACGCCAAATAATTTTTAAAAAATTCAGCTGGTTACCTCTTACGGCTGCCGTCATATCTCCTATATTCTGTTACAGAACCCAGAAAAAAAAGACAGGTAGACAGATCGACAGATGGCGTGGGCATTAAGGTCCCGTTTGGAAACCAAAAAATTATGTTCTTTTCATGTAAAAGAAAACAAAACACTTTTACTTGTTAAATTGAGATGAGATTCAAAGATATGATATATCGAACGCGATATCCCTGGTCGTATCTTTGAATCTCATCCCGTGTAACCCTACCCGCTCTATTATATTGCATGGAGGAATGACATCTCACTCCTTTCTATTCAATAGCGTTATTTGTATTTGTTTGTTTGTCACTCACTCGAGTTTTCCCTTGTTATAAATATGTTATGCTCTTTTTGACTCTTCATTATATTTCATTGTTACTTTTGTAGATATCTCGATGGAGCGATGATATTTTAAGGGTCAATGGAAGTCGGTGGATGGAGGTAGCTCAAAACTGTAGATGGAATTCTAGGGGGAGGCCTATTTTCAGCAGTGTCCTTATAATGATGATGACTTATGAATAACAAAATTATATATTATTATATATAAATTAATAATCGTATTTATCGTATTCATCTTACAATGTGTAAAAGCCGGATTTTGCATTTTTGTTGTTTAAAAAAAAGTCATAGTGCCTTTGTACAATGCTGTTGGTTTACCGAAAAAAATAAAACCAGTTAAGTACAAATCAGACATGCGTGTAGAGGGTCCCGTACAAGTGGTTTCTCTTCACAAATATTTTACGTTTCTTTTTATATTCATACATAGTATTTTTGTTTAGGTTTTCCTGTAAACTATGAGCGTGGACCTATATTCCGTTGTTAATGTTATTTTTGGCTCTATAGTTTTGGATATGAGGGAATGCTCAATTTCGTATCTTTGATATTATGTCACAAGCAAGACGCAATGGACAAAGGTTTTTTTTAAATTTTCTAATTTGCTCCCCGCCATAAATAAATTAATAAATAAATCCTGGACATTTGACACAACATTATCTAGCCCCAAGCTAAGCAGAGCTTGTGTTATGGGTATTAGATAACTGATATACTTAATACAATACATTACATAGATAGATAGATATTTTTTATTATACATAGAAAATACCCAGAACATCCTGAACAAATATCTGTAGATTGTACACAAATATTTGTTCCGAGGCGGGAATCGAACCCACAACTTCCTGCGCCGCAGGCGAACCTTCACCCGCCGCACCACAGAGATTGTCAATCTACTCTCAAAATCAGAATTTGTTTATTAACGCTATACATTCGTGATTGGGTTACCTAAATCTGTATATGTACGAAATTTCATCTTTTTTTGTCCAGTAGATTCGGTTAAGACAGACACCACTGATTCTATTATGGTTTCATTGGTACCTACCAAAGAAGAGGTAGATAAGAGGTAAGAGGTATGTACGTAACTCTAAAACTAAAGCTGAACTAACTGTAAGAAGTTACTTTACAAAAGTGAAAAGGTATTTTCTAAAGGAAGTACCATCTCTTTATCTCGTGGACCAACAAACAAAATGTCCATAATACTGCCATTAACGGTGGTTGGACTCCTTGCTAAGTACTCATAAATCTATATAAACATAAACATGCAGAACTCAACCGATTCCACACATAAAACTGAGGCTTAAAACTCGCAATAACAATAAGTTAAGACTTAAGGCGCATTTATAAGCTACGATTTAAAACCGTTCTACAGTCTGTTTTCACGGGCGTATGCTGTAGTGTAACATTCGACGACCTCCGTGGCGCAACGGGCGAGTAGTTAGCAGAGAAGCAATTTGTTTTTCTTTCAAATTAATTTGAATGTTTCTTTCCCGTAGGTTCGTAATTGGGCCGATTGGGGCCAGCTAGACAAAAGAAAATCGAATTTCCTTGACCTTTCATCTATTATCAATAGAGAATAATTTAGAAAATTTTAGTCATTTTGACGGATGTCCCCGCCATTTTCCGCAGCTCAAAGAGCCGCTTCCTGTACCTATTGTTCTAAGAGCTTTCAAAAGTTCTTCTTTTTTTAACAAACAAGTTTCTAAGTTTTGACAAGCAATTGACACGGACGTCTAGTTTAATGTAGTGTGGATTTTTGTATGGAGACACTGATGAACGCCTCTAGCGTACACTCTGTGAACCTCATTATCCATACAAAAACCTGTGTTACACTACACCATACGTCCGTGTCAATTGCTTGTCAAAAGTTAGAATCAGCTCTCAGTAGTAATTTTTATGAGAAATTGACTTAATGTCCTTGAACCAATCGCAAAACATGTGTTTTAACTTAACGAGAAAAGTATTTTCGGCTTATTGGCTATCACAGCATAATACCTACTACATTTTGATAATAAATTAATCGCATAGTATAAATACCACGCCGCCCACCCGCCTTACGACGTTGGGGCGGGCGCTTTTTGTATTTTCCATTATGGCTTTATACCGTCTTATTTTCATAAATATGGCGGTTTAAATACTCCCTTTTATGTATGGTCGGGTGATTTACAAACTGCCTGTGTCGCGGCCGTTATCTCTTCTATATTCTTTGTTGCTTTTAAAATCATGTCCACATACTAAAGTACTTAGTTTGAAGTGCAACTCTTTTTGATTCCGTTTCAGGGTTGGTTTTTTCATAGATAGTTCACTTAGAACAATCTTAGAGCATAGAACTATGGACGTGATTTAAAAATACAGTTTGGAAATGTAACGCCTATTCTCGAAGTTTCGTTTAGTGGGATCAAGGACTACGTACTTAGGTATGTTGTTATGTTATGTTAATGCTATGGAATCTATGTAATGACACGAAAACAATAGATTTTTTTAAAGATATGTAATTTATTTCAAATTTAAAAGTACAAGTTCTTTGTAATCTTAAATTGGGAACATTTAAGTTTTATAATAATAAAGGTGTTTTGTGCTAGATTTTATCTGTATTACGATGACATAATTAAATTTTGGTGCTATTGACATAGATGTGACTCGTAATTTCTAATGTAAAATCGCCAACGTCCATACCACGTTGAATACACCGGTTCTCGTCCGATCACCGAAGTTAAGCAACGTCGGGCGCGGTCAGTACTTGGATGGGTGACCGCCTGGGAACACCGCGTGATGTTGGCTTTTTGTTGCTGCAACGCTTTTTGATAAAATATTTACAAACAACAATATATTATACAAACGAAAAGGTTTTTGTAAACTTATATGTTCAAACTTTCGTAAGTTAGACAAAAAATAAAAAAAATTCACACCGCCAAACTTGGCTTTTTGTTGCTGCAACACTTTCTGATAAAATAATATCTTCATGTTTCCAAACGAAAAGATTTTTTAAAATTTATATGTTCAAACTTTTGTAAGTTAGACAAAAAATATATGTTTTTCACACCGCCAAACTTTCCGATTCACAAATTATTACTCTTTACTCGAACATAAAATTCACTGATTGTTACTTACTACTACCGTCATCTTACGACTTTCTTTATAAACTTTTAGGACGCCCTCTGCAAATAATGACAGTACTACCTCTTACTACTCGTTCGGTAATAACTCCGTGGCCGCTCCCGACCAACTGCATTTATTTAGTTGTCTAGCTTCAAATCCAGTTCAGCTTAGAAATTACAGATGGCGCTGTTCACCGATTTAAATAAGGTTCAGAAACAAGTAGTCTGATTACGGCATGATGTTTTTAGGAGAGAACTTAAAATAGTACATGCTACCCGTGTACATACATGGTAGCAAGTTGAGATTTTGCATGAAGGGAAGCTATCAGAATCATTGTTACTATAAGAAAACTTTTGTATGTTACTTTTTTTTACTTTAGTTTTTGTTTTTTAATAGTATTTAGTACCTACCTAGCATATTGCGAAAAAAATTAATTGGCCTTCAGCATAATAATATGTCCTTGGCATGTTATTTTTATATATTTATAATTTTTATCGTTGTCTAGCTGTAAGTTTTCCTAAAATTGTTAAAATAAAATAAATAAAATATTAGGTACTTATAATGAATTAACCATATATTCATCTAACATTTAGCCGTGGTGTGTCCGGCCTCAGAAAGCACTCCTCCACCTCCTCCCGTGGATGTCGTAAAAGCCAACGAAGGGATTAGGTACACCAAGAGATGGGCAACAGCATCACCTGAGTATTCAGTACGAATACTGAGACCACCAATCCGCCTGCCAAGCGTGGTGATTATGGCAATACCACCTTTTATGTTTTTATGGGGGAGGCTTCGTCCAATAGTGGACTTCTAAAGGCTGTTGATGATGATGATTATAATTCATTACAGACTTTGAAAAAAAACCTTAGATCAGTTAAAATGCCAATTTTCAAAAAATGAGTTTAGTTTATTTTTTATTTTTTATAGGATCCTTTTACTGATAAGGAACAGTCTTAAAGGGGTCGACTGAGATCTAGACAAGAAGTCACAGATATGGCAAAATAAAATTCGCTTACATTTTGTAGGGAACTTTCCAGAATTTCAGAATGATTCCATCAAACCTTTGTTGCTGCTCCGTGCTGACAAGACGTAATACTTACTCTACTATGTAACCGTTTTCCAAGTTATTTGTGCAAAACCATGAATGAACATAATGGATAGCTTTGCCCTAAATAGATAAACCTATCTAACCAAACCTATTCAAACTCAGTAATTTTATTTATTTCAAAGTAACCTACTAAACAGCATTGTAGTCAAGAATGGCACCACTCCTGTAGATTCTAATGTGGCCACCAGACTAGCTGACAGTCAAATCATTTTGTATGGGACGATGGCTGTGCCAATTGCCATTGGCTACATTTGACGTTCGTTACAGTAATCAACCCATAGAAAATCGATTTGGCTGTCAGCACGTATGGAAGCTCCATAATGCACAGTTACACAATCGATTGGAACTCGCCTATTTTGTGATTGTTGTTGAAAAGGAGTGGTCAATGAAGCAACTGAATGGCATTTGTCTCAAAAGCCTTGGAAAATCGATTCACTTCCTGTTATCAAGGATTGAAAGTAGGTAAGTATCTTTTATTTTTTTAATAATATTTTAGTTGTAAAGTTGTAGGTATATCTGCTGTGCACTGTAGCTTTGAAAAAGGGCTCATGAAACCCAAAATGTGAAACTGTAGAATGTGACTAAGATTAATTTTCAATTTTGCATTCAAAATACTCTTTGTTTTTTTGTTTGTTAATTTGACCAATAAACAGCAAAAAGTGTGTGATCGAATTTCAAATTTGAATTTTATTGCAAGTGAAAACTGTGCTGATTCTTAAATAACATCTTAGTTTATTTCAAAGTAATGTCAACGACATAAGTTTTTTTTGGATATCGTTTCTATACAAAAAATTGAGATATAGTAAGTTTAATTATAGGTATTTCCCAGGATTCCCGCAAAAGAAGCGCCAAAACGCGCAAAATGGCCGTGACAGTCGAGAGGATAACCTTACCTACAAATTCAATCAATTTCATCTACTCACTTACCAAATTTAATGAAGATCTAATAAACGGTTCGAAATTTATTTCAGGCTAACTTACATAAATATATACATACATACATACACACATGCATATATACATACATATATACATACATACATATATATATTATACAAATGCCAATTCACCCAAGTTGAATCATAGGTACATAATTCTTCTCACTCCACCTCTATGTTAAAAGCCGCTTCCAACCACCTGCCCAAAAGTTCTAATAATTTGAAATATGATGAAGCGCTGTATCTTATCTTATTTTGGTTTGGTTTCAGTTTCACTTTCGATACCTGCCTTACAATACCTTTACCAACGATACGGTTCATTAGGGTTGCGTAGCCAAATGGCAAAAAACGAAACCCTTAAAATTTCGCAATGTCCGTCTCTCCGCCCGTATGTCACAACCGTTTTAATCGCAGACTTTTGACGCTATATATAGATGAAATTTAGAAAATAGGTGTATATTATGAACCGCTATACAATTGTGTAGTGAAATTACGAGAAAAATATTTGGTGTGAAATTCCAGTGCACATAAGCGTATGGGTATCTTTAGATAGGTCTTCAAAAACGATATAGAGTTTTCTAATGTCTTTTTTATTTAAGTCAAGGGTTGGTGAGGTATGCGCTTCTAAAGTCGTACAAATTGTGTCCTCTAACGTTCAAATTGGAAAAAAAATGTAGGTATTAGAACTTCAAAAACACTTTCAACGAAAATTGGGTTGAATAAGATTTGTTATGTAGTTTTGATATATAGGATATTTTGAGTTAAACGCTATTATTAACTTCGAAGAACCATGAAAGTTTATGTGGACTACAGAACCATTCACCATGCGTAGACCAACACGCGCATCGCTACTTTTATTTTTTTAATAGACGACCGCGAGGCGCGCCGCGCACAAAACACACCAGTATCATCTGACAATTTGAGAGCAATCAGAGCATTGTCACCGCTCTTTATTCAGCTGCAAATAATACGTGGAAAATGGCCATCCCATTGTGAGGGATCCATTGTGGACTAATGACAGCATTCAGACTTAGTTGGTTTCAATGCTGACCATCAGTCAGTGTCCGGACGTCTCGCAAACGGTGTTTGTCCACTACTATTTCGATCAGTTCAAAACACACAAAACATGGTCAATTTATTGACGCCTTGACAACTCAAACTACTAATAAATCTTCTAAATTGTACCTTTCTACAGAAGCTAATTAAAAATTACCTCAATGGCATATCAATTTGAGCAACCGCAAAAACACATTGAGAAAATGACAAGACACTCCAATCCATACCACATTAAAAGACCAATGAACGCCTTCATGGTCTGGTCACGGCTACAACGGAAGAAGATATCCATGTTGAACCCAAAGCTACACAACTCAGAGATTTCAAAACGACTCGGCTTGGAGTGGAAGAGCTTGGACGACACAGATAAGAGACCTTTTATAGATGAAGCAAAGAGATTGCGCATTAAACACATGCAAGACTATCCTGACTACAAATACCGTCCCAGAAGAAAGAATAGGATAGATTCCTTCTCCAGTCCAGCAATCTATTCTACAAGAGAAACGTTTGTCGAGATGGAGCCAAGACAGGAACCGAGCTACCAGGTCCCAAGCTACCCTGATCACGTAATGTACAACAACATGATAAGTTACTCAGTTCCATCTATTCCTCAAGCCACCTATGTGCCTTCTTCGATACGGACTAAGGAAGAGTCTTTGCCAAGCTTGGAGTTACGGCCGTTGCCTTCAATCGAGAGCATTTCACCGCGGCCTTTTGCTGTTGTGAATCAGCAGATGATGGTGAAAGCGTATCAGGACCTCCACTACGTACCCGGTGAGGTTGCAAGGATCTCTTACTACCATCCGTATGGTGTCCAGTAACGGAATGTTTATACTCAGTGTTAGATAATTAGAGCTAAGTAGTAAATTGGTAGAATAAACGTGGCCATTTTGAATGTTTCAATAGTTAGTGTTGTTAGTGTTGTGTGTGATGGATTTTACTATTACTGTTATCATTAATTCTTTCTGTGCCGTGATGCGTCCAGCCTAAGAACAGACCACTCCATCTCCTCCCGTGGATGTTGTAAAAGAAGACTAAGGGATTACACCAAGGGAGGGGCAGCAGCATCCACCTCAGTACTCAACATGAATACTGCGATTACCAATTCACCTGCCAATCGTGGTGATTATGGCAATTCCCCGCATTGTATTTGAGGGGTGGTCGTCCAGCAGTGTTCGTCTAAAGGCTGGTGATAATGATGATTAATCTTTAATCAAGCAACATTATAATGTTTGTTAATTGTTTGTCTATCCATACAGAACCGCTCTGAACGGCTCTAACAAATTTGATGGGGCTTTTAAGACGATATAACGATTTATATAGGCCTATCTAGGCCCTAATTTGTTAATACGTCATTCGCCGGCAAAACTTATTGATCCAATACCTATTGAAAATTATTTATGTTCAAATTTTCGTTAATAATATAAGATAGTATGATATATTTACCAGGTAAAAGCAGTAGATACTTTTAATAATGGTACCAGAAAAGCTGTGATAGGTATGTTCAAATCTGAAGACAATGTAAATAATGCTGAGGCGATTTTTACATCAATCTCAGCGTATTTTTCCAGGCCATCATTTCCTCAAACCCAGTGTAACAGAAAACTGTCTGTCGGAAAGAGTAGAAATAATGTACGGCTCATGACGAGACGTTTCTTCAGATTGATCGCTTGTCACTAGTAATTGATTTGGGCGTTTGCGAAGGGTTCTTTCGAGATTGTAATGATTGAGATGAACTGTTTTTGAGTTTTTTTGAGGGTTAGCAGGGACATTGATTATGATTCTGATCTGTTTGGCAGCGTTTCTTTAAGTGGGACTCCATGATTCATAGTGAGGGATGTGAAAACAATTTTATTTGTAGAACTCGCGGTCTAATAAATAATTAAAATATTTATTTCAGTAACTAAGGTATACAATTTTACAATCAGGGTTCAGAATTTCCTTTTAAGCAAATATTTGCTTGTGTTAGGAGCCATTAATATAAAGTTACAATAATATTTCAAAGTACATAAACATAATAAACAATCTTTTTGTAATCGGTTAGTTATTTTCTGGTGCCGATGTAGCATTGGGCTCTTTTCTTTTTTTCGTTAAATGCTCTAAGACCTAAGTATTATTTTATTTTCCTACGTATTATTTACCTATTTACGCGTTTTTTTATCGGACAGTGAAGATTGTATCACACGCAAAACACCAAAGATGACAAAACAGAAATCTAAACGCTGGTAATTTAGTGAAAATTAGATTTAGCACAATTAATATTCTTGTTACTGACTTGTTTTGATGGTTTGATTACATTCGTAAGGAAATTGTTGTGTTAATTGAAAACTACCTCGGCTTTGTATTGGTGGTTGAGAGCGTATCTAGCTAGAGCTGTGAGTGTCTTAATTCATACGATATTTAACATACATAACATAACATGTATACATGGCCCGGTGTATACACTATTACTGAGTGGACATAGTTCTACCATCGTGTTTTTATTATCGTGGTCACTATTTAAAAAGATATTGAATCTTAAAACAAAAATTATTTTTAACAGACTTCACAAAAAGGAGGAGGTTCTCAATTCGGTTGTATTTTTTTTTATGTTTGTTTCCTCATATCTCCTGCGTTTATGAACCGATTTGGAAAATTCTTTTTTTTATTTGAATAGATATACTTCCAGATTGGTCCCATTTTTTTTTCAGAATCCAGTTCTGATGATGGAATCCATGAGGAATTGAGGGAACTCCTCAAATATTGTAGGCATACATATAGCGATTTTGATATTTTCAGCAACAAACCAAGCATTTGCATTCAGAAAGTATCATAACCCTTTCACCACTATGGTTTTTACATCATTTTTTTTTATCCAGATATTTAGTCGAATACTATAGCGGAAGTCAGTTTTTTAAATGAAAAGTTATTATATAATCTTTTTCTTAATTAGCCAGTAGACTTCTACTGCTAGATCAGGCCTCCCCCATAGAATAGGGGGGATTTGCTATAATCACCATATTTGTCAGGCGGGTTGGTCATCGCAGTATTCGTGTTAAGTACTCAGATGGATCCCGATGCCTATCCTCCTTAGTCACCTTTTACGATATCTACGGGAGGGGTTGGAGGAGTCCTATTCTTAGGCTGAGAGCACCACGGCCCGAGACGATTACGGCCAATATGTACAATAAATATGTAATATAATATAAATATACAATATATATAATATAATATGTACAATAATATGTAATATGTGTATAATAGTACTTTAAAGTGCATCACACACGTAGCAGATGCGGTAACATATTATATGCGTATAAAAACTTATCGCATCTGATGGTATCACACACGTAGCAGATACGATAACATACGAAAATGATACGTTCACACGGAAACCTTCAAACTGTATTGTATTTCAATTTGTATACACAGATATCATCTGTCCATCTTTTGATATACGTCGGTGTCGGATGCTTGACGGTAAAATATAACTGATCTGCTACGTGTGTGTTGCTCCTTGAGTTTAGTATAGAGAGCGAAATGGACATACGCGCTCAGATACAGATATCTTACCGCATCTGCTACGTGTGTGACACACTTAAATGACAATAAATAGGTATCAACTCTGCATTATTTCCATTGACTTACCCCGTCTCAATCTGTAAAATTGTATTTAATTAAAGAAACCTCACACGGCCCCACAAATTGCGTTTTATTGGCACAATTGTACGCTTGACTTTACTCAATAAATATACTTCTGCATAACCCCTTTATTAGTTCTATTTTAAACCAGAGTTCTAAAATGTTCGTGTTATATTTAAAACAAAGTTTTTTCTTGCAGAAATATTCAATTAAAAGCTATATTCAATACTTAATTAAACAATAACAGCAGCGATACCAAATCAAGAGGTATTTTGTGTAGTGTTAGGGGAATTATTCTATAAAGACACCAAAATATACAAGAATCAATTACGCTATTCGATTTTACCCACTATCAACTCTTTGAAACGACCAAGCAAGTAGGTGTAACCTTGGTATTTCAAATAAGTAGATTACGTTTTGATCCAAAAAAAAAAACTCAGCAATGGATTGTTACAGATTTACAGAATGATCTCTAGAGTATATAAGCAATGGGCAGGTCGTATAGCTCGCAGAACTGACAACCGTTGGAGAATAAAGGTTCTCGAGTGGCGACCACATACAGGACAACGCAGTAAAGAAAGGCCTCCCCTCTCGTTGGACCTAGGACATTATAAAGGTCGCAGGAAGCCGGTGGATGGAGGAGGCTCATGACCGTTTGTCGTGGTATTTTATGGGGTTGACTATGCCCAGCAGTGGACTTCAGTCGACTGAAACTACATATTATTACAATTTAAAAACACCTAATGGTGCACTATTGTGCACTTTCTGTGTATTGTGTACCATCTCAATCAGAACACACACTGCCATTCACGCACACCCAAAAACTATCACGCAGAAATCAAAATAAAACCTTATAACACCTAGATATAGTTCGTTTTCCATCAACGGTAGTAGTAGATGAAATCCTTGCAAACTGCAGGCATTATCTAAGCTTCATTCGTTACTGTAATTTGGAATTTTCAAAGAGTTGCATGACGCTTTTGTCAACAAAGTATTTTGAGCTCTATTTTGAGGTAGAAGAGTTGATGGTAGAGTGTTGGCTAGGAAGTTTTGAAACAAAGAAGCATTCAGATTTTCACACTACCTACAAAGTCCGGTTAAGCTGGCAAACTTTACGCACAATCTGAAAAGGGTTTTAATACAATGGATTAAGAGCGCCGTCTGCCTGCAGCAAGCTGTCACTAGCACTACAATCGGCACAACCGTCTTTCACACACGAAGAATGAATGATGGATGAATCGCGTTGGATCCAGCTTTTTCCAGGAGGAACAAATATACCGTTTTCCGTTTGGAAGAAACGCTTTCGACCTTATCCATACCACACTAAAGAAGCATTTTTGCTACAAAAATGGGAAAATGTAATGGTTTGTGTGATATCTCTGTATATTCATGCGAGGCGCAAATGGGCCTAAAGTTGTTTGGTGAATACAGGATGGACTAAGAATGCCGCTACAAGGAGGTAGGTTTTCGGGATGGGATTTCCCAAGTGTCCGTTTCAGATTGTGTCTATTGACAAACGTTCTCACTCAGCAAACAGAGTGAAGACAAAACGGATATGTTTTTTAGGGAGAAAATGTATAATCTTATGATCTTAGGAGTCGAAAAATCGCATTATCTGTGTTGCATACGTATAAGAGGCCGTGGTAAAAAGCAAATTTCGATAAAATCTGTAAATTTGTTTTAAATATAAAACGGAAGGAAGAAGAAGTGGATTAGAAAGGTAAAGAAAGTCACATATTTAGCACACACACATCGCGTGGGTTTGCGAGGTCTTAGTTCGGATCAAACCACTACTCAAAAACCAAAATAAATTAGTGTGATAGTAACATATATAAATACATTAATAGTGTTTTGCTCAATTCATATTATTATTCCCACTTCCAGGGTTTTTAACTCTAAAATGCATATGACATTTGGATATTGCCGTATTCAACTTTCCTTACAACTATTTGCAAAACTCCTAACAATCTCCATACATGAAAGGTTCTATCAAATGACGTAGAAATACTATGCTATTTGAGCAGGATTCCACGTTTTAATGTGAATAACGGAAACATTTTATGCTGTTTGAAGCATAACATAACACACCCAACAGTCACATTATGTAGTCCTGATTCCACACTAGGATTCCCTGTGTGGTGGGTATCAGGAATTACGAGTACCATGGTACCATAACACCTAGACCCGAAACAAATATTTGCAGATCATACAATCATTTATCCCGCAGCGGGAATTAAAGCCGTAACCTCTCGCATCTCAGCCGGCTACTCGCCCACCGCGCCACGGAGGTCGCATGAAAAGGATTGATAAATAACATAATACCTATGAATTTACTATATTGTCACGGGTATTTATCGCGTGTTACCTTATTATTTATTATTCCGGACGTTTTTAATATAATAAATAAGTGTTCTAATCGCGAGAGTTTAAAAAATACTAACATAATACGATACATTTAATCCATAAATAAGTTGTATTTTATATTTATGTCGCTCTATAAGGTATTAGGTTATGTACAGGAAATAAATATCTAATTATTGCTCTATGTTTTGTATAATATACAAAACATAAAGCAATATTAATAATATATTATGCATATTATGTATATATGGAATATAAAAAAAAACTTCAAAATTTGTTCTTAATTTTTATTATGTAAATTGTGACTCATTATCCTTTTGTTGATTTTTACGATAGACAGAGCGAGGAGACAGAGAGGTCTATTCTTCACTTAATTTCAGACTCAGTATTTCTTCTCAAATTAAAGAAATACTTTGTTTTGAAATTAAGTGCCACCTAGGTACATAAAATTTAAGATGGAATTAAACTATTACATAAGTGTACGCTGACAACTACTTAATAATATAATTTACATAATTCTAAAAATAATGTGGTATGTTTTCATACTCGCATCGTAGACTATCATGAGTCACGCAAGCCAAGTATTTTCCAAATCATTTACCAACAACAACCACAAAAGTCAACACACTAATGGAAAAGTCAAGAAAAACCACTTTAACTTTTCCATTCTCCAAAAAGCTTGAACTAAAGCAATTCATTTACATGAAACACTCGTTTACAATTTGTTTTGAAGCATCAAATAAACTTAGTGGTTCTGATCACAACAATATTATGTGTATTAGATTATAAAAATAAGTGGATCGGTCTTACTTGTTTTTAACTGAAGGAATTTCTTCATTATCATATAGGTGAGGTTGGCATATAAATAGCGATACTTATATCAAAAGAGGACGATGGCCGTGATATTAATAAATATATATCTGAATATTATTTGTCAAATTATGGATTAACGACGCAGTATAGAGGAAGACCCTCCGCTCGATGGACTAAAGACATCATAAAGGTTGCAGTAAGTCGGTGGATGGAGTCGGCTCATGACCGTTAGCCGTGGCATTCTAAAAGAGAGGCCTATATCCAGCAGTGCACTTCTACAGGCTGATGATAATAATGAATCATGGATAAGGAGTTAAGAAGTAACAAAGTGTCCTCAAAAATATAAAGTAAGACGATGAAAATTACATTTATAAATATTTGGCCAGCTAATCTTAAAATTTGCCTTCTAGAAATGATTAGCTTAAAACTTACAAAATGCACAAGCAAAATTGCAAGGTAGATCAGCTAAAAGAGAGCTTCAAATAATAATATAATAATAATAATAAAATGCTGGACATTTCACACAACATTATCTAGCCCCAAGCTAAGCAGAGCTTGTGTTATGGGTACTAGATAACTGATATAATTAATACGAAACATTACATATATAGTTTTTTTTATTATACATAGAAAAATACCCAGAACACCCTGAACAAATATCTGCATATCGTACAAATATTTGTTCCGAGGCGGGAATCGAACCCGCAACCTCCTGCGCCGCAGACGAACATTCGCCCGTCGCGCCACAGAGGTAGTCAAATGGGTCTGCAATGCAAGTCTTCTTTTTGTTAGGTCGAAGTATCCCCCTAAAGTATTAGCAACGCTTAATGCGTAGTACAATGGACAGAGTTGTGGCATAAAATGACTTAATGGTATATTGTACCAAATAAATGGCATAAATGAATTATGTCCGGAAAGATAGGTGACGTGTGAAATGAGCCGGAACTATGTCTTCGCCCACTGTGCGCAGAGTTTTGTTTATGTGTTTACTGAGGGGGGCAGGACTTTTAGAAGTTATATAGTAAATATCTACTGGTATTGATAATTACCAATAGGCATGCCCTAGAACCAAAAATATTTTTCTATTTATTTTGCAATTCAAACCACCCAGAAAATAACACTAAGTGAATTACTTAAACTACCCCAAACAAGTCATCAGTAAACATTAACTCACACCCCCTCAATAACTCTTTATGGATCAAACAAACAGGCAAACACAATTATATTAAACAGTCGCCGCGGCAGATGTTCAAACAAACACGTAATTCTATCAATCACGACAAGGGTTTTGTTGGAAACCAAAAGTCGGATCATGCAGTTAATTTTTCGAAAAAAAGCCGCACTTTTTGTTGAAAAACGGTTGTCTGTAAAGTCGGTTCACTGACGATAGTTCAACGTGTCAACGTCGTTATTGTGCTTCTTTGTCGCTCGTTCCACGCTCGCGCGCATGCGACGTTAGCTTCGCGCATGCGCTTGGTGCATGCGCATATATATATATATATATATATCGCATGCGCGTAGCGCATGCGCTTCGCGCATGCGCATATATATATATATGTAGCATATATAGCGCATGCGCATGCGCATATATATATATATAGCATATATAGCGCATGCGCATAGCGCATGCGTTTTGCGAGGTGACGCATGACGAGGTACGTATGACGAGGTAACGACGCATTAGTCATGTTTTTTCGAGCGTGCAGCCGGCTCCATCGATTTATAAGACGTTAACACGTCAAAAAAACCAAACTTTGAATTTATAAAATGCTACCAGAGTCCACGAATAAGTTAGGAATATTAGGTAACTACAAATAGTTATCACATTGCTAATTAATTTGTTAGTTTTGTAAACATGCTGCACACAACATGCACAACATGCAGCTAAAGCGTAGGTAGCTTTAGAAATAACAAAGCTGCAGAAAAACGCGCGCCCTGAGGCTTCCGTGCCGTAATTTTAGTGATATCTATAGTTGGGAATTTTAGAATTACATTAATATTACATAGAAAATCCGTAAAAAACGTGAAATATGTAATTTTTTAACTTTTCCCTTTATTAAAATTACATAAAATAACACCCAACAGTCACATACGTAGTCTTGTACCACGCTAGGATTCCCTGTGTCGTGGGAACCAGGTACTACAAGTACCATGGTACCATAACACCTAGACCTGGAACAAATATTTGCAGATCATACAAGCATTTGTCACGCAGCGGGAATTGAACCCGCAACCTGTTGCATCTCAGCTGGCTACTCGTTCGCCGCGACACACAGGTAAATTTCACGAAATTAGTAAATTTTACTGCCAAACCAGCCTTTTTTTATCCGGACAGTGAAGCGAAAAGCCGGACATCTCCGGTTAAAGTCTGACATTGAACACCCCAAATAACAACATTGAAAATACACCGTATGTTTTCAATTAGCTAGTGTTAAATTATTTATTTGGACGCTGCACATTGTTACCTATTTTGAATTACAATTCAAAATGTGTAAATTATTGATGATTTGTTTTTTCTAATCAAAGTGAATTTCCCCCAATTAGGTGCTAGAGGTAGTTTTTTAAAGGTTTTGAATGCTCAATCAATTTTTAAAATAAATAAGTAATAACTGTTTCTTGTAACTTTGCACTTAACTATTAAGGCCAAAACACACCAGATGTGTATGCAACACGTAACGTATGTACACGCGCGTCTCTACGTATGTACACGCTTGCGTGCACGTCATGCAAATGGTGTGCAATGTCTCATACAGTTCCATACATTACAACGTCATGGTACGTCGTAGTGCACGTCTACTTCTCTGCGTACGCAGCCGGTGTGCCGTGGCCTTTAACTACATTTTCACTTATGAAATAGTTCATGTAACGATAAAACATTCAAATTGAAGATTATGTCATTGAATAATTTTCTATACACATTATGATTCACAAAATCTCATCAAAATGCCAATTCTCTTTGTACTCAAACCCTTTCCCATTTCAAAGAGAATCGAACAATTGGAATAAGATATTATACCTAAGAGTATACAGAACATGGACAATACTTTCGCAATAATCCCGGAGGCGTCGTCAATGGCCACTTTATAGCGGCTTCAGGGAATCCATTTCAGACAAAGTGGATAAGACAGCGCATAGTGGGATTGAGAGGAATTGGTCGTGGTAAAGCTTTTATCATATAAACTGTTCAAGAGCATTTAGTACACGTTACCTAAAATAGGAGGAAGTAGGAGGGGGGAGGCATAAGTCCAGCAGTGGACTTCTATAGGCTGATGATGATGAAGATAACCTAAAGTATCATTCAGGACGATTCAAAATGGCGTCCAAAGGTTGTCTGGGGGAAATCGCTTTGAGTGATAAGGTCACCCATTGTACTGTGCTAATTTTTTGTTATAATTTAGCCTAGTGTACAATATATTGTTCATCTATCTATCTATCTATGAAGTCGTAATATCTTGAAATATTTTCCAAGAAATGCATAATGCATTCCGTTGGGGAATAAAGGTTCTCGAATGGCGATCACATACCGGACGACGCGTTAGAGGAAGGCCCTCCACTTGATGGACTAAAACCATTGTAAACGTTGCAGGAAATCGGTGGATGGAGGTGGCTCAAGACCGTTCTTGGTGGCATTCTAGGGGGAACATCCAACAGTCACATAGGTAGTCATGATTCCACACTAGGATTCCCTGTTTTGTGGGTATCAGGAACCACGAGTACCATAACACACTCCTAAAAAAAAAAAAAAAGCACTACTAATATTTTGCAATCTAATCGATTCGATACATACCCTGATATCTTTAGAATACGTTTCCATTTTCGAAAAGGACGGTCACATTAAAGGAAACAATTTTGGTTTTAAAAATGACCAATTCACTCAACTCTCAGTATACAAAATAACCTAGTCATAGAGACAAAGTGATTGAGTTTGAGAGATGCAACTTTGTCTCAGCTCAATTACATTCACTCTTCTCAATGGAATGAACGAAGTCTTGGAATTGCCACTAAAACGTATTTTAGTTTGATTAACACTTTAAGATGTGGTATTAGATTGGGGTACATTATAGTAGTATTCAATTCGATAATTACTTTAGAAAAGAAATAGTTACGTAAGTAATTTGTGTGCAGGCTAATGTTTTATTAGTGATTATGTGTGAACCTGTGTCATCACCGGCAGAGATGCAAAAGGTTGCGGGTTCGATTCCTGCTGGGAGACACATGTTTGTATAATCTGCAAATATTTGTTCCGGGTCTAGGTATTCTCGTACCACGTTACTCGTAGTTCCTGATACCCCCTTGTTGTTGTAAAAATACACCGTTATGTCTCGTCCCATGGATGTAGTAAAAGATTTACTAAGGGATTTCACCAGGGGAGTACTTTATAACAAACTGCGATCACCAATCCGCCTGCCAAGCGTGGTGTTTAGCAAATTCCCCCATTGTATTCAATGGGGGAGGCCTTGTCCAGCAGTGGACGTAAACAGGCTAGATCAGGCATCTATAGATGATGATGATAATATAAATCAAATAAATTCTGGTCCAAAAGTTGAGTCTTTATGATACGGCAACCTACATTCTTCATCATCACCATCTGGTAGAACTCCACTTATGAATAAAGGCTTCACCTACAGAAAGCCACGATAAACGATCTTGATCCAACTCCACGCAACTGGTAAAATCAGTGGTGATTGGTTCTTCGAGCAAGTCACAACATTACCAATCCAATTAATTTCAATAACCTCAACGACTTAATATTTCCATCAATTCCCAAATCAAGTTTGCACAAAGGGCCACAGAATATATAATAACAGAATGGGACATTACATTAATGCCGCAGAACGCATTAGGAGACAGGAAATGGCAGCGTACACATCCAGTATTGTGCTCGAGGAAAAATGATATAATATCATAACATCCTTTTATGACCATTACTAGGCTTGTCCGCCCAAGCGCCACAGAGTAGTAAAATGGAGGTGCTTTTGCCTAATTACATGTGTATTCAGAGAGGCAGTGTAGGTAGGTACGATGAAATAAAAAAAAATTTGCAAGTTACGTAATTATCAAATGAGCTCAAACTAGGCGACCTTATTAACCAATTTTTTTTTTCTTAACAATTCTGCTTAAGTAATTATCAAAAGGGTCATCATCAGTAGCCTTTTGACGTTCACTGCTGTTTTTTTAGGATTGATTTAAGTTCAGTTGGGCTCAGATGGTCGATGCTTCGTTACCGAACTTTTGGCGAGCGCAGAAGGCGCTCAATCGGTTAAAAGTTAGGTTAGGACGAAGGCAAGGGCACTACTTAGTCCATACTATAGACCTCGGCTTGGGCCGTTGCCAGATTGGGAAGGATAGGAGAAACACGTCACGGAACATGCTTGTACCGATTGTAGGCATGAGGGTCAAGAAGAGACTCGAGATCTCGACGGCGAAGTCGGTGTATCGGTAAGGTCAGTGTATTGGTAAGTTCGGTGTATCGGTAAGGTTGGAGTATCAGTAAGGTCAGTGTATTGGTAAGGTCGGTGTATCGGTAAATGGTCGGTGTTTCGGTAGGACTGCTGGACGATGCCTACTAAATAGAGTGGGAGGGATTGCCATAATCACCAGGCGTGGCAGGCGGATTGGTGATCACAATATTGGTGTTGAGTACTAAGGTCAAATGGATGGATGGTCAGGTGGATGGAGGCGGCTCAAGACCGTTCATCGTGACATTCTAAGGGGAAGGCTTATGCCTAGCAGTGGACTTCTACAGACTAATGATGATGATGAGGATGACTCAGGTCAAATGGGTATCTTGATCGAAATTTTCTTCCAGTAAATATGGAATCAGAATCATCAGTCATCATCATTAATCATGAAATCATAGAATCACCCTGTAACCTTAGACTACTTTAAGAACGCATTACTTTTGTGAAAGTAAAAGTTGTTAAAGTAGGTCTTTGGAATAAAAAAAATATTGTACATTCCCTTTATGAATTTTTACATGAGTAGCTAATCTATGCCCACGCCGCCCTACACGAGACAAATCGCCCAGCTGGCCATTTGTCAAAAAACCTGCATCCGCCCAATGAAAGCGGTCATTGTCAACACGCAGCTTTTTCAACGCACTTACACACGCTATCTCAACGTAACAAAGTCCAAAATCCCATGAAAATTCATGAAACGGTGCGGTGAAAGAATGGCGAATATACAAAAGATCCTTTTTAAAGTTAAAATGGGTGTAGCTTTGTGGCCTTGTTTATCCGTTTTGCTTTTGTTGAGTTTTTTATAATCCTTCACATTTCTTAGAAACTGAAGACATTATTTCAAAATCAACTGTTTAAAAATCTAATCCAAAGGCCAAATCTAAAATCGTGGATATATTCAGGCCAGGATCAGTTGAAGGCCTTTACTATAGAATCGTGGATCTGTGTGTGTATTTTACAACATTATGATATTTTTTTAAGCTTTTGATAGTTGGGTAGGATTTTAATAGTATAGGTTTCAATTTAAAATCCAAAAATTAAAATATATATTAAAATATTATATTATCATTATTTTTTTTTGCTCATCTTGTTAGTGGAGTGTTTAATATTATGTATGTGACTGTTGGGTGTTATATTATGTTATGCATTTTCTGCCTCTTGTAAACTGCATAGCTAGACATTTCATCTATACAATCATTCATCATCAGTTTACTGCTAACGAGTTTGATAATGCTATTTCTTGCCACCCAGTGACTGAATTAGTAATCTTACAGATTCACTCATGAATATTTAAGATATAGTGGTATAATCCACACGCGCCTTTCTAACCGTCTTCTGACAGTAGTGAACATTGCTCTGAATATAGTCACAGGAGTCTGTAAAATACAGACATCAAGAAGAGTTCGATTTAAATTTGATGACGAACAAAAGATACCCACTCAATGCTTTTTACAATACCCATTAAAGCGAGATAACAAAAACGCCACTTTTATCCCCCTGGGCATCCCCCGGAGTTGTCAGCGTGAGTATTAACCGGCAAAAGTTGGCTTATCTCGTGCCGACGACATTTCAATGTCCACTCTCATTTTATTTCATACTTTTGTTTCCGAAATGTCTTTTTAAATGACATTTGATTTTAGTCAATGCTTCTGTTTCAATAAAATAATGAACTGTGTTTTATGAAATGCACTTGTTAATTATGTAACAAGCTTTTAGTGGAACTATAGTATGAATTAAAAAACATGATTGTAATAAAATGTATCAAAAACAAGCCAGCTAAAAACCTATTCGTCCCAAGATTTTTAAAGCATATATTACCTGTGAGCTCAAACATATACCTAGAAGTCTGCAAGTTTTTCGCATTGCAAGTTAAAGTTTAGTTTTTAAAGTTTCTACCCCTAATTGCATTCCAAAAAACAAACAAAGAGGTTCTCAATAACGTCGACACTCGAAAAAACACTTCGAGACTCTTTGTTAGATTCTTTATAAATACTGGCCGGTATAGAAAACAATCGGCGTTCGGAATTCAAAAGAGAAAACAAAAAAATGGCGCGATTACATCTTCAAGTGGCAAGTAGCGTAGTAGTACCCGTGGTTTCTCATGGGGATATGTTTTGGTACCCGCGCTAGAGGGAGCCAACGGAGTAGGGTGGCTATGTTTTTGGTATTTTTGTAAATTATTTTCAGTTTCTGTAGTTTTGGTCGTCAAATAAGATTTGCTGCAATACTTTTTTAGGTACTTATAGAAAATCACTATAATGAGCTTGTAAAGACATAAATTGGGGACTGCAATTGTAAACACTTATATTAAAATTGCAAAAAGGTATTTATTTTCTGTTTTAATGCAGATATTTAGAGTTCTACAAAAAGGCAAACCATCATACTTTATGCCAACCTACATGTATAGGAATACGTTTATGTATGCGTTAAGTTAGAATTTTAGAGTCCCATGTTGTATCCATGATATGGTCACCCCATGCTAAGTGATGGCGGCGGCGATTGCTCCCACGGGTGGGAATTAGCGCTCAATTTGGCGAGATGATTCGATTTGAACCCCAGCCGTGCTCGACTGACCGTGAATCCACCCAGTATGAAGTAGCCTAAGAATTATTTCTTATAGCTGATATTATTTAATAAAAAAAATAATAACTTTCTTTACTTCTTTTGGTACAAAATTTATGCGTATTAATTACTTCTTAATACTGATTATTTCAGCTATTGGACACATTCATTGTTTTATAGTCAGTGTCTTCGTAGAAGTGTCTACGAACCGACGACGTAGCAAGCTCTACGCCTCTACGGCTACGAAGAAACAGATGCTACGCAAACCAACTCACAATTTATAATTTCAACAGAACTGTAAAAATGATTGAAAGTATACAAAGGTATTATATTTAAACAATTTAAACTTCTTTTTATAATTCCCAGACTTGGACTTGAGTTGGAACTAATAAGTCGGTTGCCACTTGATTTTTATAAAACTTAATATTAATTTTCAAAGCCTCATTTCGGTAATCATAACTATCGATTACACCCAAGTGCTCTTGTTTCAAGTGGCCTACATTACAACTACCCTTACAAGCTATGAGAACAAGGCAAGGACCATTGTGTACGGAACCATTGTAAAATATTATTTATACGCCGATCAGATAACATTGTAAAAACGTTTAACTGATTGAGATAAGTTTATTTTGTGTTTATGTTTTGTTTCAAACTGGTTTTTGTTTCGTTTATTGAGGTAACTTATAGTAACAAACACTACCTGTTGAAATCAAAGGTAAAAACATTACAGTTGTGTTAACACGAAAGAGTGATTAGCCGATAAGAAACAAAAATAAAATTTATACTTTCGTTTCGGATTGAGGTTTAAGAACTCGAGGTACTTAGACTAAAATCATAATTAAAGTAAGTAAAGTAAAAAGTTTTTATTTAAACAAACCACATTATACAGTTCAGGTTGAAGCGCTGGCTCCAGAACTAGCGTTAGCTGTATGTCAGGAGTCAGTTCCTTCCCATTTTATGGTAATTTTTACATGGTTTTTTAATTAGTATAACAATTAATATTATATTGTACTTAGACACACAACAAAAAAATAAATAAGAAAAGTGTGTGTTTTACAGGGTTTGTGTGTCTTGAATGATGCGCCTCAAAGATATAACTTTTAAAACTATCATGGTTATTAACATAATTATCACTAGAAACGGGATATTTACCATGATTTTTGAGTTTTGTGAAACTGTGCCGAAATATCGGGAATCAACAAAACTCAAAAATCATGGTAAATATCCCGTTTCTAGTGATAATTGCGCCTCAAAGAGTTTGGGTTGGTTTGAAAGTGTTACTGGATAACCGCTAGTAGGGTTTCCTAATAGCTAGTAGAGATTCTTGCGTAGAGTTAGGTAGTAACATAACCATCATCATCATCAGACTCATGTTTCTTATGAGAATTGAGGCCTACCATCGACATCGAACCTACAGGGTCGTTCTAATCCTGCTTCATAATTTTTCCAAATAACCATGCTCTCCCTTGATCATTTTCATTTGAGTCTATTCATCACTTTCAAAACATCATCATAATGAGAGTTGAGAGATAAAAGAGATTTGAAGAAAAAAAATAACAATGTAACATAACTACCAAGCGAGTTAAATGTAAATGGGCAGGTTTTATGCGCCTTCGACTTTAAGTTTAAGAACCATTAGAAAACCCTTATATTTTAAGTTATCAACTATTTTTTTTAATACCATTCACTACCTTCGTGACGTGGCGAGCACGTAGTTGGCTTCGGAGACGCAATAGGTCAAAGTTCGATTCTCGCTATTAGTCTGGTAGCAGACCAGCAGCCGGTCTAGATGTTGTCGTACCATAGTACTCGTGGTTCCTGATACCCACGACATGTAATTCTAGTGTGGAATCAGTACTATGCCTGGTGACTCTTGGGGTGTTATGTTATTAGAAAATATTGAGATAATTTAGTATTTAATAACTAATCAATGGTTCAAGAACGGTTTCTTTACGATGTTTTCTTTCCCTATTTCGACGAATTGCTAAAAATACTTGCGTAGAGCAGAGGTACAAAATTGCATTCCCTGAGATTTTCACCTTTGACACTTTATGTGTAGACATTATTTTATTGCCTGTAACTTCTTGGTAACTTCACACATAAATCCCTCAAAGCCATTCCAAACTAATCACCAATCAATTTACAAGTCAGCACCAACGTGTTTCCCCGCCCACCAATCACGCTCAATACAACAACTGCAGTTTTATAGTTTAAGTAATAGTTTGTATAACCTATGACGTAGAATAAATAACAGTTATAATGAGTCGAGTCGCGAATTGCCTGTTTTCACACGACGCGCTAATCATTACATGTGAACACTGTTTAGGTGCGTGGATCCATTGTCGTACGGATTTTGGTGCTGTTTTTTCATCCTCATTTAATACTATCACATGTAGAAAATGAAATGAAATATTTATTGATTGTGAAACTAGGCATGAAATATGGTGATAAAAAGTCTTGGTAAGAGTCCTCTAGTTCCTACCCTAAGGTATACAAAACATTACTTAAATTTCATTAATCAATAAGTTAAAACTCATTAATCAGAACATAATTATAATTAAGGCAACCATTGAATAAAAATATCTATTAGCACAAATTCATTATCACAGTGCATAAATGTAATACCTAGTGTTTAGATGGGCCGAATGATTATTGTTCACAGTTCATGAACAGTGAGCTCATTTCTTGCATGATAGCTCTGCCAACAAAATTGTACGGTATAATATTTATTCAGACTGTGGATCAAACTTTTTTTTTAACACTGACAGACATTCTTTTGGCCACGAGCTCAACTGCTGACAAGTGACGATGTGGTCAACGATGGTGTAGGAATATCAGACCGAAGACGTGCTTTGTATAAATTGAAAAGCTGTTCTGGTGTGAAGTATCACTTTAATTACTCATGGTGGCTAGCTTCATAGCAGCTATTTTTGCCTTGGAATCAATTTATTAGCCGAAGTTGAGAGTTGGCGTAATTAAAACACCCACGACATAGGGTATCCTAGTATGTCAAGACTGCGTATGTGACTGTTGGGTGTTATGTTATACTACGTTTAATTTTGAGAACACTACCTCAGCCATTGTCGTGCAAACAGTCGCAAGCTTCGAAAAAACATTATCGTATAGCAGTTGACAATGGACCACCATTCCGTGGGCGTACGCTTAACAAATTGCCGCTTGCGGTGCCAATGCCGCTCGCGAACCGCGCCGCGCAAATTAGCCTGTTTGTTTCCTCCGCCATTGTTAAGCATGGTGCCCGCCTTTATTTGAAGTGTGCGGTAAGCATAAATGCTAGGTTTCAGGTTACTTATAGAGCTTGTTTGTTTGGGTTTGGTTCAGGGATTAGTTATTTGTACTAAATAAATTTGAAATCTGTTTGCTTTAAAAATATGAACCGGTGAGAAGGCTATCCACTGATATGATAATCTACTTATACACTAATATTATAATACTATACACTAATTCCCGTCTGCATTAATGCCAACAACGTCATTTAGGCAACATCTTAGGTAAGAACAACGCATATTTCATCGTTAATTGTACGTCCTAAAGAGATAAGGTATGTGCTTAGGAGCTGACAAAGTTTAGTGTAGACGGGCATTAGAGGCCTTTTCAGTATTTTATAACTCAACAACGTAACTCTTAGCTCGGTTCCATTTCTTACCAATGCAAAAGAAAAGGGCAAAAATTAGTAACAAAATTAGAAGCATAAAGGATCGATTAGTACAAAGGATCTAAACCACAAGATGGTCTGATCCCAGTTGTCCCATTGGGTTGTCACGGGTCGGTAGAGTTTAAAGCAATTTCTTCTAGAACACCTGTTTCGACAATTTTTTTAAGATTTATTGCTTTTTTAGTACAAATTGCTAAGAAAAATAACGTAATAGTTATAATTAGTGTTGATTTTTGTGCGTTTTTCTCCACCTTACTGGACTCAGATTAAGTTTTCACTGTTGAATAGCTTGATTCTTCGATGATTTTAGGCTTACTTATGCACGGACGAAGTCACAAGCTTGCTTTATTCTCCACAAAGCAGCATTGCAATACGTTATACAGGCCAAGCAACTCATCAAGCGATTATATTGCGTCACCAGAGAGGCTTCTAGGAGGTCAGCTAGTTAACACGTGAATTAAACGTGGATATTAAAAGTTATACTTCCGCATCTTTTTTGTTGTACCCGTTTCACGTTTTTGGCAGAGTTCCCTCATTTAAAATTGTACTTATATAACGACACGTTTCAGTGGAACTTTTGTTTTTGAACTATTGTCGGTAATAGTTCAAAACAACTCGAACTCGTGTTCATATTTTCTTTGAAAAGATCATCCGATAAGTATAAAACGTGAATACGTCCAACTCTATCTGCGTGTGCTAATTGTGCAATCAAACATTGTGCTTCCAAATTTGGATAATCAATAATGTGGACAATATTAGAACTTGGAAAATACATCATTCGGAATGAAATCCTGACACCTTCAAAGCATTTTCCTTAAATTTCTAATCAAAAATGAATGTGTTAACGTAACATAATTTAATGTACGTACAGTTTATACTCCAACTATAGCATAAATGGTTGAAACTGCTAGTTAATTGCAATTAGCTAGTTACAAACCGCGTCATCGTTGCCAATATCTCAAAATGGGGCTGTGTCCCAGAACGAGTAGCTACTAAGATAAATGGATATGATATTTTAGTTGCTGACTGTGACACAGTGTATGAAAACAAGACACAAAAGATAAGACCAAAGTTTTAAGAATTTACGTAATCTAGTTAACAATATAAAAACAATTCAACGGCTTGGTGATGCTGGCAGGTATTGTTTTTAACTCCCAACTAAAAAGAGGTGTTATCAGTTTAAGTAGGTATCGTCAGCTTGTAATACTTTTATTGAAAGGAATTCAGGCATTTTGGCAGCTAGAATTTGAGGTCATAATTTGAAATCAGGCTATAGAGTCTAGCCGCTAGACCATTATTTCAGACTCCGTGGTCTGAAGAGAGGGGTCAACTTGTGATGAACGGGATCTAGAGTACTACTGAAAATGAATTTTCAAGATTAGAAGTAGTTTTTTTAATAAATAATAATAAATAAATATTATTTATTAATATTGTCACGGGTATTTATCGCGTGTTACCTTATATCGCGGGGTGGTCAGCCCGCGACCACGATTGCTGTAACGCATTCAAAACGATGGGAATAATAAATATTAAGGTAACACGCGATAAATACCCGTGACAATATTAATAAATCTATGTTCTGATCGCGAAAGTTTAAAAAATACTATGAATAAAATGAAATATGGTATAAGTAATAGTACCGTTTTCAATATTTAATCTGTCCATAACCTAAAGATAAAGTTTTTATCGTTGGATCATTTTGTAAAACCTCTCTTACAACTGTATCTGGTAGCATTACGGTTTGAACCAGCTATAACTGACCTACTGATATGTTAAGCCCTGCAACATCCCCTTCTAACTGTACCTACCCGGATACACAACACCGGATTTCACCGGTTATCCAGATTTTGCCATGGTAGATATGCGGTTGACGCACCCACCATGCATTTGAACACATTTCTAAACTGAGTTGGTAGTTTTAGTCGAGACTAGTTATGAAACTAGTTGAGACGCTTATGGGTTTGCCCACGTTGAGTAGTTTTTTTGATACAAACTACATCAGTCCAGTTTTCCATTGGGGTAGATTTTTGTTGACCACTATAGGAAGATTCCCTTCAAATTTCAGGTCTCTACGACAATGTAGCTTGTGCATTGTTTTTCAGAAAACCAATCTACTAGTTTATTATCAACGCATTATAATTTTGAAGTCCCTGACACAGACGTGGCTTTGTGATAGAAGTAGATTTACAGAACTTTTTTCGCTTTTTCGAAAAGACACGTCGTTCATTTGTTATTCAATTTAGGTTTTTTGTGTATTATCGTGTAATTTTGGTGGCATTTTAACCGGTGTAGCTTATTTGGCTGGAAGTATACCCTATAAAATAAACAAAGAATTTTCCCAATCGGTTTATAAATTAAGAAGCTATGAGGTATCAAACATAAAAAAAAACGAATTGAGAACCTCCTCTTTTTTTTGAAGTCGATTAGAAATAGGTAGATTTAAGTGGTAGGTACGGTTAAACTTAATCGGTATGATGTAACTGGTTAAAAACTCAGTTTCAAGATTTGTCCCACACCAACATACATACTAACAGGTCAAGTTAAATAAAAGCTTTTAAAAGGAGATAAGAGAACGAGAGAGAAAGAGAACCTCAAAAGATAATTGAAGTGATCTGTGTGACCTTCTCATTTATAGCCCTCATAGTTTTGATTAATAAGCGCTCCCGATTTTCAAACAACGCCTGTGGGATGTCTACTTCAAAACAACGACAATTCCATTGTATGTCTAAAGAAAATGTTCCAAGTTTTCATTTAAATGAAAGAACACAAATGACCGTCCTGGTGCATGGGTGAACGGAAGGGCTCAGGGTATAGAATAAATAATAGTACTTCTAGGGTTGACAAAGACTCAGTCCGCTGCGGGCGTACACTAATTGTCTAAGTGTATAATGAACTTGTTTGTGCCATCCCTCGAAGGCAACTTGGTAGGTATTCAATTCACCCTTTACAAAGGCAATGCAACTTTATTGCATCATCTCAGAGTAACATTTTGAATGTTATTATTATGAGTAGTGGTAACCCTTTGATTACAGGAATATCAACGTTGTTTTGAAAGGTTTTAGAAGATTGAATATCATCATTATCATCAGCAGCCTTTAGGCATCCACTGCTGAACGAGGCCTCCCCCATCAAATGCAATGTAGGGAATTGCCATAATCACCACGCTTAGCAGGTTGATTGGTGATCACAGTATTTATATTCAGCATCCACCTGAGTACTTAGCACCAATACTGCAATCACCAATCCGCCTGCAAAGCGTGGTGTAAACCCCCCATTGTATTTGATGGGGGTGGCCGTGTCTGGTAATGGGCATCGACCGGTTGACGAGGATGATGAATCGAATGAGACATATCAAGGTACGCAGCAATGTTTTAGAATTTTTAAAACAATAATTCTGAAAAATTTACTCGCTTAATTCAATCAAAAACTTTGACAATTCTATGTACTTACATACAGGAACAAACATTAAACGCAAGTTTACGTTGCTAGAAGTTTTTTATTCAAAAGTTTATAAAGAACTAGCATTTGCTTGAGGCTCCGTCCACATGGAAACTCTATTATAAATGATTATAAATTATAGCCTATATTATTATTCTGATTTATAAGTTTATTTTAGATAATTATTACATAGCTTATACATCAGAATAAGTAAAATGTGTACCTGTCCCTGTCCTGTATCTCTCTGCGTGAAAGAGTAACAAACATCCATCCATACTTACAAACTTTAACATTTATAATATTACTAGCAGCCCGCTCGCGACTTTGTCCGCTTGGTCCAGGCGGTCCAGTCAATAATGATAAATAAATTATTATAGTCGTATCTATGCTGATGTATAAGCAATAATATTGTTATTTCATTTGCGTGACATCCATTCATCCAAACAAAATTTCGTATATTTTATATTATTAAGAAAATAGGATATGAACTCTAGTGATAGGTACCTACTACGACAACGTTACATATTTTACCTTTGATTATTTAGGTCTATTAAATACCTATGTCATAGGCTGTAAAAGAATATGTAAGTAGGGTATAAGGCATATATTCTAACTGTGCACAAAGAAATGTAAGGTGTCAAAGTTATATTTAGCTAAATTATTATTTCTTTATAACAAACGGATACCGTTTTCTCTCCATAAACGGACTGTGTTTAAACTTCAAACAGGTATTATTATGAAACAAAGGAAATTATTACTGTCATTAGATTGTTAACATTGTTTTACTTCTGTGAAACATTACTACGACAATGAGTGCCGAAAGCTGTCAAAAAATTACGCACCCCCAATTTATTTTTAGCCAAAGTACAATCTTATTTACCTAAAATAAGGCTTAGTTTTGCATAGCAGTTACTATAATTATCGTAACCGAGAACTATCTGAAATGTTTATTGGTTTTAGAAGGTTTTACAATTTTGTTGTTGTCATGAAGACGCTTTTGTCTTTTGGTTTAGCGGCGTTTCGGTAGTGGTGTTATACCAACCTATTTAATTTGTATTCACTGTATACTTATGTTATATTTTTAAGTAATAATTGACCTAATTGTCAGATAATAAAGAGTTTCAATCATAAAAACTTTTTTATGTACTTTTTGATATAAACTTTTGTAAGTAGTATTCATAATTGTGTCGAGTATACGACAAGAGGTTTCAAGCAATCTAAATTGCTTGAAACCTCGGGTCGTATCCTCGAAAATAATCTACGTAAGTTAAACCGGTTAAAATCTATCTAATCATATCTACAATCTAGCTTTTAAACTATCATGGCTATGAATATAATTATCACTAGAAACGGGATATTTACCATGATTTTTGACTGCAGCTTACTCGTGATCATGGCGCAACATCTTTGCCGAAATATCGGGAACTAATAAAGTTCAAAAGATCTGCTGATGTGATAGCTGATGTGGCAAAAAACATGCTAAATATCCCGCTTCCAGTAATAGTTATATCAACACTCACCACCTCGGCAGACATTACATAAAATTAAAAAAAAAAAAATATTAGGCCAAATAAAAATCGCCCACACAACTTAAAAGTTTTAAACGATTCGTAATTTGTGGGCTTCAAATAATCGTAAAGTACTAAAAACACGTGTTATGTTGCAAGAACACGTGTTATGTTGCAAGAACACGTGTTATGTTGCAATACTTGCAATGTGATCGTCCCTCATGAAAATGCCGTAATAAAATTGTAGAAACGATTTTAAAATAAAGTAAACGGCCTTCTTTGTAATCCTAAAAAGCAAAGCATTTAATTTGTTTGAAATCAGTATTTATAATCTATTATTATTATGATTTATTTATAAGCTTTACCTATACCTAAAACCATAGAACAATAAGAAAATCATACAGTTATACTTTGAGACTTTAAGAATATGTTTAAGATGAATACTTCGAAATCTAATAATTACCTAAATGCAACTGCAGGGGCGAGTGTCCGGCTGAGACGCAAAAGGTGCGGGTTTGATTCCCGCTGCATGATAAATATTTGCATGATCTGCAAATATTTGTTTCGAGTCTGGGTGTTTTGGTACTATGGTAATAGTAGTTCCTGATACCCACGACACAGGGATATTATAACATAAGGTGATAACCTTATTTATTATGTATGTTATGTGAATGAGGTACTTACAGTTTATATTTTGAACTCATTTAAACTCATAGTTTAAAAAAAAAACTAGAAATTTAAATACAGATTCCATAAAACAACATCCAACAATCACATATGTAGTCTTGATTCCACACTAGGATTCCTTGTGCCGTGGGTATCAGGAACTACGAGTACCATGGTACCATAACACCCAGACCTGGAACAAATATTTGCAGATAATACAAACATTTGTCCCGCAACGGGAATCGAACCCGCAACCTTTCGCATCTCAGCTGGTTACTCGACCGCCCCGCCACAGAGGTCGGTGCCTCTTCATTAGTTTATTAAACATATCCATATGAAAAGCTGCATTATAGGATTGCCTCCGCGCGTCGGCTCCACAATACGTATTATCATTGGCGGCCATTAACGGAGTCATTCTGCTGAAAAATAATAGATCCTCCCGCGGTATGGGAGGATGTAGGAGACAGGAAGAGTCACTGCCATCGAGCTTTAATCAGAACTTAGTACCTACAGATGTTTGGGAAATAATATGATTCTTTTTTTTTATTTATTTAACTAAACAATTTAATTATAGTTTTATCGAAACCTGAAGCTGAAACGAGATTATATTGTGACTGGAATGTTTTTATATTAGAGAATTGGGCCTCTGTTGGTGCTCCCAACATCATAGTAAGTGAAATTTTCCCATTTAACAAAATAATATAAATAGTTTATTTATTAATCAGAAGTTCATTAAATAAAAGCTATATATTACATTACAAAAAATAAACAACAATATGACTATTGATAATGGCTACGGTAGGTACTCACATTATTATAGCCACTGTTACCTGTTACTCGTTAAGTGAATGATATAATCCTTGAAAGTTATTTTGGCAAAACAGTTAATGTGCCGTAAACCATCCGTTAAGTGCAATGTGCAAGCGGCTTTAAAAAAAGAAGCCGTACAACAATAGTACGTCGGGTGACTCGGGTGAGGTGTCATGGGAAATTTGAGAAAATTAAAATAGGAAGATGGGCGAATAGGCATTAAGCCAGCCTATATTGTGCAACCCAACCATTGTTGCCATTGCGAGTGAACTGTATTATGGCAGACTAACTAGCTAGTGGCAGCAATGTTGCCAGCTAAGAGTATTCATTACTAGTTTTAGGGGCAAAACTAAAACTAGTAGCCCAAGTTGAGTGAGTATATGCCTTATTTATTTATTTATTTAAACTTTCACACAAAACCTTAGTGCAAGGAGGACTTAATGCTAAAAGCATTATCTACCAGTCATCCTGGGCGTGCAGAAAGATGGTGAGGCGTGCCTTACAAACAAGGTAGTAACCAATAAAACTAAAAATATAAATATAATCTAAACTAACAAATTATAATACACATACATATATATATTATACCTATTAAAATTATACAAAAAATCAAGAATGTTAAGAACAAATGAGTGAGAAAGTACATAAAATACCTTACTAGGCGTATTACTAAGGGGTACTTTTTTTTATAATACTTGGCAAGCAAACAAGCATACGGCCCACCTGATGGAAAGTAGTTACGGTAGACTATGGACGCCTGCAACACCAGAGGCATCCCACGCGCTGCCGACCCTGAGACATAAAGATGGAAAGTCTCATGTGCCTGTAATTTCACCGGCACCCGTACCCTTCAAACCGAAACACTACTGCTTGGCGGCAGAAATAGGTACGAAGGTAGTACTTCCTCGGACGAACTCTTTCACAAAAAGTTCAACTACTAACTAGGCTTGGAGAGGCTAAAAGCTATGACCTTGTTGTGACCTTGGTTCACCAACATAGCTCTCAGAATTAGCAAGTTGAAGTGGCAATGGGCAGGTCATATAGCTCGCAGAACTGACAACCGTCGGGGAATAGAGGTTCTCGAGTGGCACACACACACCGGATGACGCGGTAGAGGAAGGCTCTCCAGTTGGTTGACTAAAGACATTATAAACGTTGCAGGAAGTCGGTGGATGGAGCCGGGTTTCTCTGCCAAAACAAACATAAAATCACAAACACGTACACAAAAACGTATGCTTGTATTATGTATTATATTCTAAGACAACATAGCATACATAACATAACACCCAACAGTCACATACGTACTCCTGTTCCCACACTAGGATTCCCTGTGTCGTGGGTATCAGGAACTACGAGTACCATGGCATCATAACACTTGGACCCGGAACAAATATTTGCGGATCATACAAACATTTGTCCCGCAGCGGGAATCGAACCCGCATCCTCTCGCATCTTAGCCAGCTACTTGACCGCGGCGCCACAGAGGTCGTCAGAGAGGTTGTAGACAAGATCAAAGTAAGTACCTAGTATGTACAAGGATTTTTTATATTAACATTTTGGGGTAATTTTTTTTGCAATGTGGAAACCCCGAGTAGGGTCGGCTGTCTCTTTCCTTTTATATGAAGGTAGAAAGAGAGGTGAACATTCTGAACCGCAGAAGGCTGAAAACTCAGTTCACATGACTGGAGGCGCGAACCCTTTGTTGCGGTGTTCTGAAATAAGTAATTAGGTGCGATGTAGTTTCATATTTTTTTTATAAAATGGCGAATGCCGCTTTTTTACGTGTTTTAATTAATTAATAAAGTTGCAGTCGTTTTATTATAATGTGAGTTAGGTATATAAGTTTTGAAGATAGATGTAAAGAGGTATATTGCTTCCTTATAGGTAGCTAGACCTGCAAGACTGTTTTAAATTACTACAAAGAGCTAGTATTAATTTTCTTACAAGAGTTGTACGTGTCTATACCCTGTGTGAATACCTCTGTGGGGCGGCGAGTGAGTAGCCGGCTGAGATGCGAGAGGTTGCGAGTTCGATTCCCACTGCGGGACCAATGTTTGTCAAATGCTGGACATTTCACATAACATTATCTATAGCCCCTAGCTAAGCAGAGCTTGTGTTATGGGTACTAGATAACTGATATACTTCATACAATACATTACATAGATAGATATTTTTTTATTATTCATAGAAAATACCCAGAACATCCTGAACTTATATCTGCAGATCGTACAAATATTTGTTCCTAGGCGGGAATCGAACCCACAACTTCCTGCATCGCAGGCGAACCTTCGCCCGCCGCGCCACAGAGGTCGTCAACTTACATACTTACATACTTAACATTCTTAAATTGACTTTGTGTGAGAACGCACCCTATACCTACCTAATAATATAAGCGTAATAACTTTTACGTTTAACATTAACGTAGTAACCTGTTAGATAATATGGCCGCCAATTAACAGTTAAAAGTTTATTTTTAACATAATTTAAAAATAACAGTCCTTGGCGGCATACGACAAAGTAAAGTAGGTACTTGTATTTTTAGCCTTATTCTTAAATAAATGTAAAGCCGTAATAATATTTTCATTGTTACAGCATTAGAAATGTTGTTTGTTCTATTTATATGTTTTCTATTGTCGACCCATCCTTTTATTTTAATATTTTTATTGATCTATTGTTTATTTTGGTAAGCGTGTCTATAGAACGTGCAGCTGACTGTACCTACCTGTTTTTAATTGGTGACTTAACACTGTATTTAAAGCTTATAGCTGTATAGATAGAACAGAGTTAGTAATAGAACTTCTTGTGAAAGAGTTCGTCCCGAGAACTACTACCATCGTACCTATTTCAACCGCCAAGCAGTATATATGTGGCTCGCATTGCTGTGTTTCAGTTTGATGTATTGCAGGCCTCCATAGGTTCCGGTAACTGCTTTCCATCAGGTGGGCCGTCAGCATGTTTGCTTGCCAACTAATATAAAAAAAAGTTGCTGCATAGATTTCATTTTATTTTATTTATTTAATGGGTTCACAAAACAGATTTACAATCAAATAAGCGTACACATAAACACTGACAATAGTTCAGATCTAGATTCGTAATCAAATATGTAAACACGACAACGTTACAGTGTTGCAAACTTATAAACTAAACAACTCATAAACCGGGCACTGAAAAAAATTAAACATTGTTATCATTGAAACCTAATATCAAGATATCTGAAGAGACATCGCTTAAACCCGCTTTTGGTTTGATTGTAAGAATAGTTCATGTTGTATGAATCTAATTCAACTCATTGGCAAAATCAGTAATCAGAATCACGAGCGAAATGAGCCCACAGAGACGGCTATAGTCTTTTATGTTCATCGAGGAGTTCCGTTGTCCACCTTCCTTCTCCATCATCATTATATTGCATTGCCATTAAAATTTGAACCCAATCGGCAAAGGGGAGTGGGTTAAAATTGGCTTGTATGATTTGAACTAAGTACTTACCTACTATAGTATGTGGATCAAACATTTAACGCAAGTTAGATAAATAAAGCTTGTTAAAAAAGTCAAAATAATTGAAATGTAGTAATAATTTTATACGGTTTACTATTCATGAATGTAAGACAGTTATATTATAGTAAGCAGATCTTTTTTACGCAACTATTCCTACAAGAATGGAGTAATTTATTAAAAACATAAAATAACACCAGATAACACCCAACAGTCACATACGTAGTCTTGAAATCACACTAGGATTCCCTGTGTCGTGGATATTAGGAACTACGAGTATCATGGTACCATATCACGCAGACCCGTAACAAATATTTGCAGATCAACAAACATTTGTCCCGCAGCGGGAATCGAACCCACAACCTCTTGCATCTCAGCCGGTTACTAGCCCGCCGCGCCAAAGAGGTCTTCAAAAATGATTAGTTTTATCGGTAGATGGCGTTACTAATCCCTGTTACTACAACCCCTCAAATTATTTTTAACTTGGCACAGTTGGCATTCAATAAACCACTAGGAATATAATTTAGAGGCTTAGACGCATATTGACCAATATTGTATTGGGGAAAATATCGGAAAAAGACCAAAACGCAAAACGACCAATATGCAAAATAACCATTACGCATATTGACCTACATCAATGACACAAAATGACCAATATCAAATATATGACGAAAAAGATTTTCCCACGTTTTATGTTAATAATTTTTTGAACTACCTTCCAATACCCTTAACCTTTTTACTGACATCTGACGTTTTAAAATTCTTTTGCCATAATCACCACACTTGGCAGGTGGATCGGTGATCGCAGTATCTAAGTGCGCCAGGAGATGCGCAGCATCATCCACCTGAGTACATAACAACAATACTGAGATCACCAATTCGTCTGCCAAGCGTGGTAACTATGGCGATCTCCGTGACGCAGAGGGCGAGTAACCGGTACCTCAACTTTATGAGTACGGTTATAACGACTTCCCAGAAAGGGCACGCGGCATACCTTTAAGAAAAATATAATTATTTTATTGCCTATTTTCTGTTATTTATTCATTGTATTCCTTCCTTGCTGTTTCAACGGCAGTGTGGATAAAGACACGGTTTTTACTTTGTTTAACATTGTTTGAGACCTTTAAACATATTTTATGGTGGCCTCATAGTTTTATGGTGGTCAAACCGTTAGAAATAACAAAAACACTTGCTGCCGCAATCATCACTAACAAAATAATTAAACAAAGCTATTTTCAACAAATGTATAAAAAAATGCATGGGGTTTTGTTTTTAACAAGAAATACATTGTAAAGTATATAATTATGTAGAAAGATTATAATGGGAAAATGTGAAAAAGGTTACAACTTAAGTATTTACTAGGTTTAAGACAATCATAGACCTGGGTAAGCAACGGATAAGGTTGGACTAACCGTTGGCATTTGCCAAATACATTATTTGGACTTGCCTCCAACTATCCCTTTGTAGCATGTCCTAAATGAGTTGAGGATATCCTAAAGCAGACTTTTGTTAAAAAAAACAAGAGCCAATCAATATCTCGTCTATGACTATAAAATAAAGTCTCAAACTGTGAAAACGAATGTGAATGTAAAATGTTTTATTATAGGTACCTACCATCATTATGAAAATAACAAGAACGATATCTACCATCGTCATTCGACTGTTCTATTGTATGGATGTCACAATATCGAAATTCTAGTAATATGGCAAATAGGGAGCCACATAGCACATACCGTTGGCGAGTCAAATGATCAGTAAAATTCCCCTTTTACACGTTTTATTACGGAAACGTGATACCAAGGCGTTTTATTGCACCTATTTCGTTTTTTAAATATATAAATAATATCATAAAATATAAATACATACCTACTATATAAGATCCTATAACTTTGGTTTATTGACATATCAATGCTGGAAATGACCAAAAAAGCTAGTGTATTATTCTATTACAGAAGTTACATCATGCATTGAGCCGCGACACGGCTCCCAACAGCTGTACGAATGTTACGCGCCACACCATGCTCTATTGTTACCGCGAGACGGCGATACAACAACTATTGTGCGAGAGAAAGAGAGCGAATCTTAGTTAAGGGAGGGCGAAGGCTCTACTCGCGGCTTGCTGATTGGTTGCGACGCCACCGCCCCGAAACCGCGCCCCCCCGCGCGCCGATACCCACACGGCCGCGCTAGCAGCTCGTCAGTCTATCGTCCGTCTTCGACGCGACACAATCGTCTCTTAACCGTGCTCATTCACTACATTGTGCCATACAACATTAGAGATTTAATGCTCTGATAGATCAAGAATAAGCGATAAAAGTTCAATCATGTCTACCCTGAGTCACCATCCGTACGCGTTCTCCATGCACCACGGTATGATCCCGGAGTACGCGAGTGCACCGCAGCCATTACCGGCCAGCTCGCCGCAGTCCGAGGGCCACATCAAACGGCCAATGAACGCTTTCATGGTATGGTCACGGCTGCAGCGGAGGCAAATCGCAAAGGACAACCCGAAGATGCATAACTCGGAGATATCGAAGAGACTCGGAGCCGAGTGGAAGCTGTTGTCCGAGATGCAGAAGCGCCCGTTCATCGATGAGGCAAAGAGGCTGCGAGCGTTACACATGAAGGAGCACCCCGATTACAAGTACCGTCCACGCAGGAAGCCCAAGCCCGCCGGGGCCGGAGGAGCACCCGGTGGTGGTGCTTTCCCGAGCTTCCCGTTGCCGTACTTCGCCGGTCCAGCTCCTTCAGTTGGACACCTCGAGGCCTTCGGTGGCTCGTACCCAGCAGTGTCACCGTATTTCCCGCATCAGTTAGAGCACTTGCAGTTCTCTAAGCTGATGGCACCGACTGAGAAGTTACCGACGGTATCGTCATCTGCCGCCGCGGTGGTTTCGTCTTTCTATTCGTCACTGTACACATCTCCGTCGGCCCCGCCAAAGCATTTCTCGTCTGCCCTGTTCCCCCAGTATCATGGCATGGGCCCTTCGTCTCCTGTGTCCCCAGTGACACCGACACAGCACAGCCCCCACGACGACCAGTTGAGGCGGCCAGTCTCCGTCATATATTGAAGACCAATTTGTCTTCCTTGAAGGATAAGAGCTTTCGAGGGTCGCCTTTTTAGTGGTGAACTTTCAGTTTTGAGTGAACATAGTGAATGGATTGATTCGGTAAAATATTTATTGATATATACTTAAAATATGATTCAAGTGCGGCTCATATCAAGTGGCTTGTAAATATATTGGAATGTAGATCCTCCCAATTACAGTGGCAAATGGCAATGGGGAACGCAACAATGGGGATCATATTGGAAGCCTTAGCGCAGTCCAAATGTTTTGTAATTTGGATGGAGGAATATTTAGGTCTAGAAGTTTCCCCTATTCAAGTTTCGTAAGATTTAGATAGGGCTAAGCCTCCCAAAATTATCTTCCATCGTTTCATTCCCCATCGCCATTTGCTACTTGTAATTTGTACTGGTCTGAGGAAGAAAGGTAAAATTGAGCTGTAACTGTGATTTTGTATTTGATGCGTCTTGAAATATGATGATAATATGGTGATGTAGCGTCAGATTTTAGATGTGAGAAGTGAGATCGAAACCAAAAAGAGATTATTTTCAATAGGTGTCTCTACTTTTAGCTGAATATTTAAGTCTTGTGCCCTAATTGTAAATCTAATTTCGTTAGTAACCTTTGTCTATTTGTTGAGTTTGATTGTTTATGTACTTTAATCATAGGATTCTCTTAATTTGCTTTTGTATTGTAACTGTGTAATTTATTTATTGATGCCTAGTGTAGGTTAATTGTAATACACTAGCAGTCTTGGTGTAAATTTATTAAAACGTCAAAGTGTATATAATTAGTGTTAATTGAGTATCGATGTCAATACCAACGATGTATTAAAATAATATTGAGAAAAAAAAACTTTGTTAAACGCCATATAAATAAACAAATTGTTTTTATTAATAATTTTTTCGTTTTTGTTCCAAACCCTTTAGAAATTAGCGAAGTCGCCAAGGTTCTTTGACTTTCATTCATAAGTCGGAAAGTTTGAAGGTGCTCATTTGTTGAAACATAAATAGCTATATTTTTGAAAAGAAGACATTAATTTCAAAAAATAAATAAGTTTAATATTGAACTAATCATTGTAGAAAAGTAAATATTATTTTTAACAGACTGGTTACTCGTGCCGACGGCCAACAATAAGCCTCAAAACTTTGACTAAAGGTTGAAAATGTTAAGAATTGTTTTTTCTTTGACGATGAAAATACTTGGTTGCTAGTTGAAAATGATTACCAAAATAAAGGTCTTCCTATTTCAATCCAAGTATTTGTAATATCAATGGAGTTAGTTAGGATGTTTAACAAGACAGTTGTTCAACTATGAATTTATTTCGAAATAAACAAGTTACTAAATTTAGGTATGAAGGTACTGATAAGTATAAGGTCTTACAGTGTGGTACCTAGTCTTATTTGGCTGATATTATTGTTAGGTATCGAGATAAATGTAGTGTAAATTACCTCAGTGTTGTTCTGGTGGAAGAAATAAAAACATGAGTACCTTTTAATGTAAATGGAATGCTCTAACTAGATGGCGCTACCGGTCTTACTTAAAGTGACTCAATAAGAAATTCTACTACTAGAAGTCTACAGTTCATTACCTAAATCAAAAATTACTGTTACTATCAAACCAATAAGTATCCATAATATCAAAATAAATACCCAATTTTACTAAATAGGGTTTACATAATACACCCTCAGCCTTTAGATTAGTTTGAGTTGAAGTTAGCTGGAGGCCTGTTCTGTCAACCCTACCATTGTGGGAGAAAACACGCTTTTCAATTTAATAATTACGGACCCTCGTTCTGTTGGGGCGTTTTTCATTTCGATTGTTTTATTTCATAGCTTGTACTTCCAGGCTAGGGAATCAGCGATTTCCTAGATGATATAATTCTCTTCTTAGTCTTACACTCTTGATAGAGTGGTCGTGTGTCTTGCTTGAGTGGCGGCTTTTGCGATGCGTCTCCACTCGGCTCTATTAGCAGAATTACGAGAATATTCATTTCAGTCTTGGTAGTTTGTGTGATGTACTTAATAAAGGTCTGCCCACCGTGTGGGAGAGTGACCCCGTAGGTTCTTATACCCACCAGTGAAGTCCTCCCTGAAGTCCAGCTGGAAATAGGCCTCCCCTAGAATGCCACGACAAACGGTCGAATACCACCTCATACACTGACATCCTATGACCTTTAAAATGTCTTTAGTCCATTGAGACTTGGACCTTTCTCTACTGCGTCGTTCGGTTTGTTTAATAATAGGTACTTATGATGGGGAAAAAGTAAATAAAAACAGAAGCCACTTGCACAGTCTCACGTGGCATGCCCGTAAGCTCTCAATGATAGAGAGTACAAGCATTGAGAACATTTAGACCCAAATTCACCAACAATTTTATACAAACTGTTAAACGGCTATCATAGCAAACATAAGCGAAGCTTTTTGACAAATATGTTCATATATATGGGGTTACAGCGTATATTCCCAACGTCCCCCACCTATCTGGCCCCACTGAGGGACATTGGGAGAAAAAGTGCCATCGTCCCCCACTCGTGATAATGCCAGAAAAATGTGTTTACTCCCTATACTATTTATTTTATACCTTTATACAACAGAAAAAAGTTCTACAGTTTAAACATTTAATTTCTGGTATTGTCACGAGTAGGGGACGATGGCACTTTTTCTCTCAACGTTCCCCAGTGGGGCCAGATATGTGGGGGATGCTGGGAATTTACCATCTACAGCCCGTTTATATGCGTACTATAACGCATGTAAACGGGCTGTAGCCGGTATATTACAGGTGTGATGAGGTAATTACATTTGTTCAAAAGTTACAACTTTTTCACTCTTGTTAAAATCCTTTTTATGGTTTCCCATTCTTAGACATACTGCGAGAATAATTGTGTACTTACAAAGTGTGAGTTAACAAGTACTTACATAACTTGCCCAAGTTGTGTAAGAGATATTTCGGAGAAATATGATGTAAGTTATGAACTTTTTCAAGCTTTAATTTATTTCACACCTGTCTTTTAAAAACTTTCAAGTAAATTTTGACCCGCTTCCCGAAGTCTGATTGAGCTGGACAGCATACATAAAGTAGATTTAAACTTTATTGTACACCAGGAATAAATAATAGGATTTTTTTTTATTTTTTTTATACTTCTTGGCAATCAAACAAGCATACGGCCCACCTGATGGAAAGTAGTTACCGTAGCCTATCGACGCCTGCAACACCAGAGGCATCACACGCGCGCTGCCGACCCTGAGACATAAAGATGAAAAGTCTCATGTGCCTGTAAATTCACCTTTCAAACCGGAACACAGCAATATACAAATAAATGATATTCTCCTTCTTCTTCTTCTTCAATGCGAGCATTACCGCTTGGCGGCAGAAATAGGTACGTTGGTAGTACTTCCCCGGACGAACTCTTTCACAAAAAGTTCTACTACTGACAAAAGTATTTTATAAGTACTTACCTAGTACCGGTGACAATACAATTTTATATTTTATCGAGCCAGATTTTTAAACGGTTCAACCGTTCGAACGGTACGTTTTGTAAAATACATTTTTTAACAAAAATCTTATAACATTTTGAAAACTTTCTCAAAATCATAATACTTTTATCTTGTTTAATTTATTAAAAAAAATAAGAAAGATAGTTCTCACAAGTTAACAAAAGCAATTCTAGTTTCAACTGTTAGTAAGCGATTGGTAAAGCTACATCGCTAGCTGTCTATCGCTAGTTTCATAGCCCAAAGATACAAAGGAATCCAACGACTTTTGAATTAATCATTAGTTCGGTAGGTCATTGTTTGGGAGTTGCGATCTTTAGGATTTTGGTGCTAGCTTTGTGCGTTATAAAGTGGATTTATCTTTGAAAGTGATATTGATTTACTAAGATAAAGGATATTTTACTTCGCCCGGACCTTCTTCTAACTAAAGAATACCACGAAGCTCAAGGATAGGTACCTAAACATCATCATCTGCCTGTAGAAGTCCACTGCTGGAAATAGGCCTCCCCCTAGCCACTAGCCTAGCCATGCCACGATGAACGGTCTTGAGCCGCCTCCATCCACCGACTTCCTGCAACGTTCATAATGTCTTTAGTCCAGCTTCTACCGCGTTGTTTGGTTTGTGGTCGCCACTCGAGAACCTTTATTCCCCAACGGTTGTCAGTTCTTCGAGCTATATGACCTACCCATTGTCACTTCAACTTGCTTATTCTGAGAGCTATGTCGGTGATCTTGGTTCTTCTACGGATGTCCTCATTTCAGATTCTCACTCCGCGACTTTGAGCTTGTCTATTCGGCCAATATAGTTAGCGACCACGTCTCGGTGCCGTAAGTGGTCACTGGCAACACACGCTGATTATAGACTTTCTTCTTGAGGTTCTGCGGTATCTGTGACGAGAAGATATGGTATAGTTTCCCGAACGCTTCCCATCCGAGTTGGATACGTAAGATACCTAATAGGTATTATAAATCATGAGAATTAACTTTGGGTTAAGCTCCAAAAGCGTTTAATGGTATCTACTTGCAATAATTATCCAGTCTCCAGTCAGAATCATCAAATCTAAGTTCATTCTATTCCAAATGCCTCTTCAAGAAATTGTTGTTGGCAGATTGCCCACATAAAATATTCCAAAAATAGCAAAATATTCAGGGTTTTCAAAACGTTCACGAATTAAGCCCGAGTGTTGCCAGCACAGATATTTTTCTCCCGATCGAGTGTGCTCCATTTTCCCCTATTCCGTACGTTGGTATTGTAGCGGAAACATATTTTGTATGGAGGCCGCATTACAATGTGAAGTCCGTGTTATTTATTTAGATGTATTTCATTGTGAGGAGCCGAGTTCGATTCCGGGTTGTAGCCAGACGGGAGGCAATCGAGCTTCAATACCCGCGCAGGTAGCGTATTGGCAAATAATTGAAAACTACCATTATTAGAATTGGAAAATATCCTTATATACCTACTAAATGAACATCCATGCAATATAACTTTGGAAGCCAGCATGGCTATGAACATAATTATCACTAGAAACGAAATATTTACCATGGTTTTCGAGCTTTGAATGGCGTATGAAATTGTGCCGAAATATCGGGAATAAATGATGCTCAAAAATCATGATAAATATCCCGTTTCTAGTGATAATTATATCCATGCAATAGTTTCAGTCTCATAATAAACCTGCTTCGGAGTTCAGACTACAATAATATCTATGCTAAAATCGAAACTAATTTGAAGTTGTCAATGTGACATTGGAACAAAACGTTCGGAAGACAAAAGCAGCACAATGTCTTGTTTCGGCTCAGTGTTGCCAGGTGAACAACAACGTGCCTATAATGGTATTTCTTGTCGATGAATATCGTTTCTCGCGTCAATAGTGAAGTTTGAAAGTGATTAATGATATTTCTTACAATGGCGTTGTCAAGATTAATTAAAGCTAAAGTATTGCTTAAATAGTTAGTTAAGCAAAGAACGAGTAGCTTTTTGTATAGATACAGTTGCATAGTTGCCTTGGCTTGAATCGGTGGGATGAATGGTCTGTAAGCCTTGGGAGTTATCTATGTGTTAGTATAAGAATGTAATGATTACGCATTATAGGGTTTACTGAATGAGTAAATTATGCTAGTCATTTGATCAACACATTGATTGACTATGTTAAAAATAACATTGTGTAGTTGCAGTATTAAAATATTTATATTTTATTTTACATTTATTTTTTTATTTATATAAGTAACATGTTTTTATTAAACTGAAATATATTTTATTATTGTTTGTCTATCTTAAAAATTAATATAAGTTTCTGTTTCTTAGTCCCGTATGCGTTCCTAAACCACTGTACCGACAACGATGAAATTTTGGTGGATTGTTGTCCACACAAAAAGTCGCGAGGTCCCTAGTTTATTACAAATTGATTGCAACAGATAAATTAAACTGTGAAACTAATTTATTTTGATTACACAAACGTAGGATTTATTTGATTTAAGTCTATTAATGGTGATTGCAATCAAATAAAGTATTTAGTGAGAAAAAAAGTAAGAGTACCTATGCCGTTTGTTCGCAACGATCTTTTTGTACCCCCTGTTTATGTTAAGAATATTTAATTATGTTTTATGTTTTGTAATGCTTGACCAAGTTTTGTTACACTTAAATAATTAAGTAACCTAATTAATATTTAGGTACTTAGGTACCTAGTACCTTAGTAAACGCTTGAAAATGTCAACGTTAAAAATGAGCGCTAGCCAAAGTGCTCATATTAATAATAATGGTTAATAAAGTGTCTATTGCATAAAATATCACCAACTTAGATTTATAAAGTGTCAAATATTTTACATAAACTAATTTTGTTCAAAAACTTGTATAGGCGCCGTAGCCTGCCGAGTTGTTTATAATTTTAGATATATTTTACTAAACTGTGTTTAGATATAATATTTTTCTGTATTTTATGATTAATAAAGACCCTTTTAAAACAAACAAACAAAACAGTGAGAAAAAATAGGTAAATTGATTTTGAATTAAATTGATACATAATTTCTTTGCTTTATCCTATTTAATGATTGTTGCTATGCAAATGGCAAGGGAAAGACTGCCACCAACAAATATAAAGTAACAACGAAACCATAAATTCACTAATCCCAAAAATACAAACTGATTTGTTATTTTCCGCGTACTCTCGATTATTCCCCCTCCAATGTACCTACTCTGAAAATCGTAAAGAAGAAAATAAAATAGCTATTGAATCACACAAATAAGGCATACGTTATTGTGTACTTTCGCAAAACCCTTATTTCGAGACGACTGTGCTTTGAATTTAATACTATTGATTTTTCTTCAAAGACCGTATTTGATTTGAGTGTTGGGACATTTAGATTGGTAAATTACGCTGAATATTAAATAAATTCATAGTGACTACAACATTTGAGAGTTTTCAGCTAATTTACATAATAATAGTCGAGTAAAAATAGAAGACCTAGAAGCAGCCCTTGTAATACACCTTACAGAAAGAAAATAACGTACATGATTTTCAAAGAAGCATGTGCTAATTTAACTCATCTATGATAAAGCTTCGGCTATAAAAATCGCAATCATTGTGTCTTTGTAATTAAAGCTACAAAACCTCTGCAAACTCTTTGCTTACAACACCAGTGTCGATCAAAACTGTATCTTACTCCGTTGTTTTAAAATCTGTTATCATTTTCACTGTATGAACTCTGTATAACCTTTGTTTTCAATATAGACTTTGTGCGTAAAAGTTTTGGGTCTAATTTTGTCTGTGATGTTCCTTTTTACAGATGCTGACCTCTGAATGTATTAATTTGTAGTGACGACCATTGTACTTTAGTTTCTATTATCGAGTGTATTAATTGTTAAAGTTTTGGCTGACAGTTACATCGGGTTAATGGCTATGTCGTGTTTCAATAGTTATTTGTACTATTGTAGTGGCGTTTTTGGATGAAAGCGAATTCTCGGCCTCAGAGTGCTTCGCACTTTATTATGTAGTGCGGTTGACCCTTAGTTAGATATACTCTAGGTCAAACTGAAAGGTTGTGCTTTGGGATCGAGTTATTGTTTACTGTCGAGTAACGTAATAATACTACTCTACTTTTGAGAAGCTTTAATTAGTCAATTAGTAGTTGTTCTTGATTGTTGACTGTTAAGTTTAGTTACTATTCAAAATGTTATTATCATGTATGATATATTATAACAATATTAGATTGTATTGTCTAGTTTGTTTGGCTGTGGTAGTTTAAGCCTAAGAATAGTACTTTTCCTACTCCTCCCGTGGATGTCGTATAAAGCGATTAAGGGATTATGCCAGGAGATGGGCAGCAGCATCCGTCTGATACTGCGATCACCAATCCACCTGCCAAGCTTGGTGATTATGGCAAATCCCTCCATTGTATTCAATGGGGACTTCGTCCAACAACGGACGTAAACAGGCTGGAGATGATGATGATGATTGTTTAGTTTCTAAACGAGCAATTATCAGATATTCTTTTAGTTTGGCTCTAGAATCTTGTCTAAACTAGAACACATCCCTTTTGTAGATAGTCTTAGGCCAAGTATACAGACGAGCCGCCCTACCACGTCCATTTCAGATGCAAATTCGCTTCCTATTGTCCAATCCGTTCCAAATAAATATTCACAATTACCACCATAATGATGACATTATCACTATCACCATTAAACATCCACCACACACATATCACCATTGTGTCGGCAATAAATATCATCAACAATGACTTTCCTTGCATCTGTTATAAAACACGCGCGTGTCTGTTGCCGTGTATGTCCCAGTATGTCCGCGAATAAATGTCAACCACCGTGTCTTCTGCAATTTATCTTTTCAACAATCATTTTTACATATTTCCCTCCACCCTCGGTGTGATTAATGATGGATGGATTCCTGAATAATTACCAAGACTTTTAATATTCAAGTGATTTCGTATAGTAACCCACAAACGATTCTAGATCTTATATTGTAAGGGTATAGGTTGATATTGGGTTGAGAACAGGAGATGACCCTTCAGGATCTGATCAGGTTCTAAATGATGTAATAACTCAAACCAAGCTTCTAAACATTGTGTTTTAAAGAGAGAACTAGAAGGTTGATTTTTGTTTGTAGGGGCTAAGAATAAGCAACAAAACGTGAATACCATTGAATGCAAATCTCTACTCGAGTTTTAAGGGTAGTGTGCGTTATTAATTTGTTATAATTGTCCCCCATCTCATACTCGCTCGCATGTGGCATTTTTATTGCGAATTTAGTAGCAATCATTAATTTTGTTTTTCTTTTCAATGCTTTCAAAGTTAATGTGTTTCGAGTGTTCATGTTGCGGCTAAAAACATAATTAGAAAGATTTTATGTGCAGCTCTTTGTGCTTCTTTTGAGTGGTAAGTGTGGTTTACAATGAGTTTGATTATTTATTGTTAAAGTGAATTGTCGGATATTAATATTCGTCTCTTTGATTTCCTGAATGCTGTTAAGCTTTCGTTTGTAACGTGAATAGAAATGAGTATTGCAATGTTATTTTTATTAAAGTTCAATCTTTTATCAGTTATTTTAGTGTATGTTCTTAGTTTTCAAAAAAAATATAATAATTCACTAACGAGGTTAGACATAGAGGTTATCAAACTATTTACTATTGAACATGGTGTTTAAAATAAGTACACCTAGCTTTTGTTTTGTAATTTATTTAATAAAATATTTACCAACTTGCTTACAGGAAACTGGATTACAGAACAATTAAAAAAACCGGTCCATTTAAACCGTGCCAAACGCAATTTGGCAAATAAACATGAGATTTACATTTACATACGGTGGGTGCCAAGAGGGATGAGATAATAGTTATGCAAATTAATTTATCACTGGGATAGGGTGGAGGGTGAGAAGCAATGAAACACTTGGCTGCAGATGGATTTCACACTTTATCTAATTAAATTACTTCTTGTGGGTAGACTGATGAAAATAATATGGTAGCACAATGATCGTCAGTCTACCTATGTCCTAATATTTACACAGTACGGACCTATAATAGTGCGAACTATGCAGTACGGAGGGTTGTCATTTGACCGTAACCGTGCCACCTAGCACGGCAGCTGCTAACAGTACTACTAGGTACCTACCTATAAGCATCAAATAGTTTTTTTTGTTTAATTTGTAATTTGTACTTATTTTTTGAACAAATAAATTATTATTATTATTATCTATACATTATTAGCCATGTCTGAATGTCCCTTTCGAGTAGCAACCAGATGCTTTTGTCCCCTATGTTTAATTTGTTTTGTTTTGTGTCTTACTTTTCTTTTTATGTGCATACGAACCTACTTTTATAATCACCACTCTCTAGCCTCAGAGATTTGCTGGAAGAAAACTCTTTTTAGGGTAAAGCTCGCTTTTGAACATGTCCTTTCATTCTGTCTTGTGTTCATATTATGTATTATGTGCGTACAATAAAGAATAAATAATACATGCCTACCCTCTTATTGAACGAGCGAAGCGAGTTCTCTGAGTCAACTTGGAAGAATCGGCGTTTGTATGTATGTATGTATGTATGTTTGTCCGATGAAAACTTCCTAATCGTTAAGCCGATCTTCATGAAATTTTGTATGGGGGTAGATAGTATTGGTACAATTTGTAGGTAAGGTTATGAGCTATATCGGTCGGGGGGTTGATGAGATATTGGGGTCCAAGGGAGGTTAAAAAAAATTAAAGTGAGACAGTCAGATCAAGTGGGGTGTCTAATGAAAGCGCTTTGGGTGGACATTTCATAACTGTTTTTAATAAGAATTTAGACTAAGCAGTTTCTGAGATATTAGGGAAAATAAAAAACGTAAAAATCAAAAATTCTAGGGTACTTCTAGCAATCCCACAATGCTGAAATTTGGTATGCTTGTGCCTTTTGTGTCACAACTACAGGAAAAAGTCTGAAATTGAAGAAATTAGAAACCTGAACCTTAAAAAAACTTTAACCAATATAACATCCATTGTTGACCCCCCCATTCCTAGGAATTTGAATGACATTGGAGTTCTATGTTTTCGTCAAAAGGACGTTATCAATTAATTCGCCAAGTACTTTAAATACTAACAGGTATGTAGTATTTTCGCCCTGTTGCTTAGTCCTATTCAAAGGCTATTTCGATGATGTGTAGAAAAATTACATATAGAGGTTAATTTTTTTTCTCAGTAAATGTTTTTAGAAATCGGTTAGAAGGGTAAAGAAAGTAAAATATGCAAAAAAACTTTTTTCTTGCTTCACAAAATATCTTTAATATTAGAGAAATTGACTCGATAGTTTTAGATTTTCTGATGGATCATCCATACAAACATACTTACATAGCCGTTAAATACAAAACCCTTTCTTCCCCTCTTAAATTAGTCGGGCTGATAAAGGTATCATCGCGAGGTCTCCGTTCGGGGCGAACCACTAGTTCATAATAAATTTTTAAACCTAATGATAGCTAAAATAGCTTTTGCCTTGATTTGGCGAATGTCATTTTAAATCAGAGAGAACAAAACAAAAGTTATTTTAACTAATAGGTTTAGAAAATGATTAAGGGGTTAGTCTATGCCCTTAATAACCTGAAACCTACACCTATAGAGTGATCTCATTACCAAAAATCACTTCACAATGTGCATTACCATCCTGCTAACGACCAAGGGGGTGGGCAGGGCAAATTGTTCACGTGCGGCTTGTCGCCAAGAGGCTCAAGTGCCACTGGATCGTAATGATTTGGCATTAATATGAGAAAAACACACTAATGGAATGATGGGGGAAATACAGCAACTGAAAAAGTATTGATACTGTATTTTTGAGATTATTGTGATCTATTAAAAGGATATTACGTTGGGCGCTTAGCGCTCTTTTGTACACGAACAAAGTTTGCTTCTATTTTGGCTATTATTTCTTTAAACTCCATGAAATTTTGTGCATATGATCAGTACACTAATATGAAGACCCTTGGTGCGTCAGTATTTTCAAAATTAGTTTTTTTAAATTTATGATTTGTTAGCCATTCAATTATATTTTGTTTGTTGCTCCGATTTGTCTAGATTTGGTAACGTTGGAACAGAAGTAAATTCGCCTAGTTTATAAGATGATTCAACCTGACATGATGACTAGTAGGCTTAAACGCTTACTCAGTGACAAATTTTTCTTATAATATTAGGTAACTTAACTTCGCATTTAACATTTAATTTCATTTTGTTTTTTGTATCTTCTTTTTTTTTCTCTCTTCGTCGTCTACGATTACTGTTTTTATGTTTACTCGTTTGTGACCTATATGTGGTAACTTTTAATTGGCCCTCTGGATACATGTAGTTCTTACATGTATTTTAGTTTATAATCCGTATATGTACTAGCTGTAAGTTTTCCCAAAATTTGTATAATAAAATAATCCGTGTGATTTCTATAAATAAAATACTTTTGACTTAGATTTTGATCTACCTATAAAGATTCATAACAAAAATTGGCGGTCTACCTTCCCATTTTCACATACAGGGTTTCGCTTACAAAACGGATGTGGCCACTTCAAAATCCATGAAAAAATATCTTTGTCGCCCGAAACACGCAATTCTCGACCTTATTCCAACGAGTAAAGACCGCTAGTTAAGAGGGCCACTTAAAAACCGGATAGTTCCGTCCAAATTTTCGCGCATGGGTGGACGCAAACGCACCTTAATGTACTTTGTATAACTTTTTAATAATATAACAATGTATATTATAAATGTGAATGATATGTATGGAACAATGAATCATATTATAGTAGAAAGGATGTGTGAATGATTTTTCGAGTGGTCGTGTTAGAAATAATAAGCTATTGTGATATTGTAAGCGATATGGACCACGTGGGTATTTATACAGCTTTAGTTTTTTTAAGTGGGTTTAATGTACATTCGCAATAAAATACGATGGAAGTAACAAAGGTGTTCTATAGTAGCATAGCTGTACTTAAATGGAAGGTAGATATTCAAAGAAGAATAAGTTTTTTGTTGAAAAATACTGCTACCGTTCTTAAAACAAGCTTTATTTGAAATGAGTGGACGGAACCGTGAGCTGATCAAAATGAGCCCAAGCACTTTCAAGCCACGACAAACGGTATCAAGTTGCCTCCACCCACCGACTTCCGGCGACGTCTATAATGTCCTTAGTCCATCGTGTCCTCTCCATCCCATTTCATAGAAATCAGTTTAGCCGTTACGTGATAACGATAAGAAACAAAAAATACATCTAAACTTAATCCATCATCATTACGACTCAAGAAAACTGCTGGATATAAGCCTTCCCTCTTAAATGCCATGGCGAATGGTCTTAAACCACCTCCATCCACCATAAATATCATAAGCTTGATTAGTAGAAAATAAAAGTAAGCGCATACTTCAAATTACTATCATTTTATTTGTTATTAAATACCTACGCTGGATTTGTGTTTGAGATCATCCTTTACCTCTATTGCCAAGAACCTAGAACATTAGTAGGATTTACAGTTATGGACTTATGGATTACAGCCTTACAGGGTATGCTATCGAAAATGATGTTTGTTTTTATGAAGCTAGAGCTGAATTTGAAACAATAAAAGAAACAGGCATTCATATAATAGGTTAGGTTTATAGGTAGGTATGTCCCCGTCATCATACCATTCTTACCCATGCTGAGCTACGGCATCTTCTTTCCGTCTTTCTGTTCGGTAATTCCCACGATCTGTTCAATGTCCTTGACCTATCAACGAGTTGGTCTGCCGACATCAAATTGTCTCGAAATAAATTCATGACCCTGATGTGATGACGCAGGTAGGTCCTTGGGCAAGGTTAACAGAAGAGAACCTACGTCACAATGTACCTACAAGGGTTTGCTGAAAAATACGTCACAAATTCACAATATGTAGGTACCTACCGTTCCGTCAGAACCTTCCTCATAGAGTACGTAGACCACGGTTTTGTCAAAAGCACGTGCCATTGAAATTCTTTAATAAAGCTACGTACCTACTTACGCTCAAACATCGTAACGAAATGAATACTTGTGAATTTATTCCTCAGAAGTAAACAGAAAGTAAAATTTCAGTCACGTGGTAGATAAGTTATATGTCTAAACGCCTCTACCAACATTTCACGATCACGTGTTTCCTGTAAGTAATCTAAAGTTAGCACTTTCTACGGGTTCACCTAACAGGAAGTTTAAAATCAAAAAAGTTTTATAATGCCATTGTTTTACCGAAAAAAGACGCTTTGACACAAACGTGGTGGTTAGTGGCTAGTGATTACGACTTCCGATCCTATGGTCTTAGGTTCGAATATCGGTATTAAAACAATAGAATTTTCCATTCGAAAAATTTACGCGCGATGTTCAGCTTTCTGTCAAGCTAAAAGCATCCTGCGGTGTTTCCGTTTCAAAACCAACATCTCAAGACATGTGGTATGTCCATCAAAGGAGTCTCTGCCCAGGTGTACCTAATCCTTTTACGATGCTAGATACAGCCCTTTTAAGAGCCACCATAACACCAACGAAGAGTCCGGAAAAGCACTACCAGTACCATAACTATTTCTGCCGCCAAGCAGTAGTGATCACATTGCTGTATTCTGGTTTGAAGGGTGCTGGTGAAATTTACTGAGACGATGCATGAGATTATTCATATTTATGTCTCAGGATTACAGATATGCAATGCCACGAAAAGTGTGTGACCTAAGAAGTATTGAATTTGATATGGGTTGGAGTCCAAAACGCCAGTTCTGTAATTTACTCAAAAAAAAAACACTTGAACTATTTTCCTCCAAGATCACATTAAAACGAAGTTTTCCTCAAAGCCCGTCACTCTAAGCAAACAATACCAGCCCTATCCCGTTGATCCTAATCAATGTTCACACCCTAACAATCTCCAAGTATGCATTAAACGGTACGCGGCTCTTCCCTGGAGACTGGACGCATGACTCGCAGATTGTCCGTAACTAGAATTCGGACATGGAGAAGTGAAATTAGAAGAACAATTACATTCTCAGTAAATAGGTACCCATTTAAAGAAGAAATACATATAAAAATAGAGCGGCTAGCACAGGCTGACTAAAGTTAGTAACAATAGCGAGTCGCTAGCAAAACGATAGTAAATGTCAAATATTAACCAATCAAATAACAAAGATTATGCTACCCCGATGTCATTGGCCGACATTAACATTTGCGGTCATCTTGATAGCGTCTTGGTAATGTTAGTCACTGTGCTAGCCGTACGTTACAGTCTTCACTACGGTTTTGTAGTTATTCTTCGAATATGACCCTGGACACACGGAATTACTGACTGAACCAGGCACCCAGTATAAGGAAGCTTTAGGTAAAGTATATATGACGAGCGAGGACTCATTTGGAGAATTCAGAAGGTACATGACCATATTTCAGATTTGCCCCTAAGTGCGCACCTGTTATGTGTGGCTTCTAGGTTTGGTAGCGTTAGGACAGGAGTCATTTTAATTTATAAACCTTGAGATTTCAATGAATAAAATACTTTTGAATTTGACTTTGACTTAGGTGGAGGCCCTCGGGGGTTCCCCTCTACCCTGCAGCCTATACGTTACATAATTGTTCACCTTAAGAAGAACTGCTGGGAAAACAGTTTATATAACAAAAGGTATAAACTACAAAAAAAACAAACTGTTTTCGCAGATTTTGTAGTTTTCTGTTACTTTTCCTTCTGTTGGCACTGTGTATGAGCCCTATGCAAAAAGGGTCACGTTCAAGATTGATTGTCTAATAGTTTTGAATAACGCCCGGGCTATTTACTGTGAGAGCTTTCCTTTGGTCAGTAGATTGAACGTAAAAGGAGGTAGTGATTTGGCACATTCAGATATTTCGATGATTCGAGATAGGAAAATAGAAAACTGTTTGGTCATTTAAGGCCCCGAACGCTAGCGCAGAGATTTCAGTTAGATTTTTTTTAAACGACGAATACCATATCAAAATAAGTATGTAAATTACAAACATAAACAAACGCCTTGATCCACGAAGGGGTAGGCAGAGCCGCAAAAGGCCTCTTTTCAACTTGTGTTGCACAGTCGCGGAAATATAGACGTGACAAGTGGTGAGCTCATCGCCGCCATTGATTTCCACGACCAAATCGGCTAACGCTTTCTTCCAGTAATAACTCACTCCTAAATAAGCCTGCAGCTATGACAAATCTTACACCAAAGAACATTCCCCAACAAGTCCGGGATAAAATAGATAAAATAAAATAAAATGAAAAAATATAATATGGAGTTAATTTTATTTTTTATTCTACTTTGCAAGCAAACAAGCTTACGGTCCACCTGATGGAAAGTAGTTACCGTAGCCTATGGACGCCTGCGACACCAGAGGCATCATAAGCGCTCTGCTGACCCTGAGACATAAAGATGAAAAGTCTCATGTGCCTATATAATTTCACCGGCACCCGTACCCTTCAAACCGAAACACAGCAATGCGAGCACTACGTACTGCTTGGCGGCAGAAATAGATACGGTGGTAGTACTTCCCCGGACGAACTCTTTCACAAGAAGTTCTACTACTAACAAAAACAGGAGTTAGTAAGGCAATTATGTGAAGATGATGATATTCTGCGACCAAAACGAGAGTAAACCAGTCAGGAACCTGGAAGTAAGGGCCTGTATAAAAAAAAGTAATACCTACTCAACAGAATTGTAAAGCAATAGGCAAAATCTAAAATCTACAATAACAAAAAACCTACAAATAAAGCCCTACACGATTGTGGATGTAAAAATATTATTCAAAAATGCTGAAAACGGATGTCACAATGTGTCAATAGACTCGAGTTAGAGCACTAATTACTAAACAACTTTGCCCAAGATATATTTACAACTGGCCAAGTATAGATAGCTTTAAATCCAAAGAACCAAGGTTGGAAATTGAATGCCAATGTTGATGAAACGTACAATTTTAACGGTGGTATTTGATAAGACGAGCATTTGCTCGAAAAATACGATTATTATTGACGTTATTACAAAGTTAAGGAAACTTTGACGTGTGTATGTTAGTATTTTGTGCGTGAATAATGAGAGTGACTTGAAAAATTTACTTGGCAACATAATGACACGCTTATGGTAATTAAGTTGCTTAATTTGGCTATAATGAGTTTGAAAAGTTATGTAAAGGAAATAATATTGAATCAATTAACAAACTTTTAACTGAATACTACCAGTTGCCCGTTGTTTCACTCGCTTTATTCACACAAGGGAACTAAATTTCAGAAAAAAAATTAGCCTATGTTTTAACCCAGGGTTTGAAGTGTCTGTAAAACAATTTTTTTTTTGAAAACCTAAATTTCATCAACTTAGTCCCAGTTTTTTTATCGTGAAAGCAAGACAAACAAACTAACAGATGACGATACACTTCTATATATTTGCAGGGTGTATGTGTATACCTACAAATAGTGGAATGCAACCAACTTCGCCCGCGTGGCGTTTTTTTCGAAACAAATTTCACCACAGTGATGTGGTCCCTTAGGGAGTAAAAATTAGAAATTAATTTTTTAGTGCACCCGTAGACCAAAATAAAGGTCTCTAGGACTTACTGTGTGCGTTGATAGTCAGTCAGTGAGTGAGTCAGTCAGGCACGCAACGATTTTATATAATATAAAAGTGAGACTATTTCCTCAGGTCAAGTTGAGTGTTTTAAAAAGTCGTAAACTAGTACTACAACTTAAAAATCTCTAGTTAATGCCTATTTTATTAAAACACGTTTTGTATGCAGTATTTTAGATTAAAAATTATTATTATGAAAGATATTCAAATATTATAATATATATGATATTATATTCGTTGGGGAATAAAGGTTCTCGAGTGGCGACCACAAACCGGACGACGCGGTAGAGGAAGGTCCTTCACTCGATGGACTAAAGACATTATAAACGTCGCAAGAAGTCAGTGGATGGAGGCGGCTCATGACCGTTCGTCGTAGAATTCTAAAGGGGGAGGCGTATGTCCAGCAGTGGACTTCTACAGGCTGATAATAATGATGATGAAAGTTATTCCAGTCTGTCTTTCAAAAAATGAGCGATGATAAAACTGCAAAAAAAATCATTCATAAAACTTACAAAGCCTTCAAAAAGCATTCTTCAATACAGTTTCATCACACACTATTATTGGTACATGTTATTATTGGTCAAAAAATTAATATTCGTCTTGTCGTCGCTAACATTGTCGACAATACTTGTCACATGTATTTATTGTCACTTCTGTAACTTATCTAGGTAAATATTAGGTACATGCTAACTAGCTAGGTTTTTAGAGGTTTTTGTTAATGACCACGAAAAGTAAATATGAGACAAATTTTATTTCTCGATCGATGAGAAGGCTAAAGTTAGAAGCTGAGGCAACTTAGACTCCGTCTGAAAAACTTTATTCGGTATCAAACTATCCGATCCATAATAAACTAAACGTCATCATCATTATCACCAGCCTATACTATACTATATGCCTATACTGCTGGTACGTGGCGTCATCCATTGTACCTATGCAATGAAGCGATTTGATTGATGACACTTTATAATAGGAATACATATAGGGTTTATTAAAATTAGCAGTACAGTATTTAGTGAGGCAGATCCCCTAGCTACTTAATTGACTGACAGACACCAGGAGGCCTACTCTAATACACCAAACTTTCGTGTTTAGTTTCGTGCGATCGGTAGGTACTCTAATCAAGCGGAAACCAAAGCTTCGGCACGAAGTTCGTAGTTTGAGAGCTCGAGCGTCGCGCACCCTCTCTCTCTCTCTCGTCGCCGCACGACAGTGGCCGATCCGAAAGTAAACAAGAGTAACTACAAGTTACGTTTTGCAGTCGTTCTTCGTTCGAAGCCGCAACTGCGGATGTACAGAACAAGAGTAGACCTCCAGCGCCGTTTTTTACGCTCTTTATCGTGTACGCTCTTGCTCCTCTCTTGTACCACACATCCAGTCGTGTCCACCGAAGCCTTTGCTATTATCCTTCGATTTGCGCCACCGCCCATAATAGGGTTGTTTGGCACAAAAGCACACAAGTGACAATGTTATTTAGCTGGTCACTGCTAATTCGATTTTTGTACCTGTCGCACGCTCTTACGTAAGTGTGGAATGATTTTGACAGATTTTTAAGCACGTGGTTCTACCGTGTAGTATGAAAGAATAACAAGCATGGGAGTTATTCAAATACACGTGACTTAAGTGGTCGAAATGGGCGCTGCGCTGCGTCGGTGCTGCGACGACGATGCAGCGACGCCCGTGTGGCATTCGTTTCATTCCGTGTGGGAGATCTTATCTATTTTACTTGCTGGATTGGTTTATGTTATGAATATGATATGTTGTTAATGTAGATTCGGGTCAAAGCGTTTCGCCCAAAACATTTTTTTCAAGAGTAATCGTTCCACTGTCATCATTTTAGCAAAGTTATTTTCTATATTGGAAGGACCACTGCTTTCATTGAAAAAAATCACCTTTCAAATCTTTTTGACTCGGTATTGGAACCATTGAGTCATTCCATTCAAGTTTTGTACTGCTATAAAGTGTATGCTACCCAAATAATAAGTTTCTATTTAAAGTAGATGGTCCATTGGAGGAGAATGGGAGGACAGGCTGGCACTGACAACAAAAAGAGGGCGCGGAGAGGGTTAGTTGACGTTTTTGCTTGTTAAGTGTACTTAGTTTGAATTTTTGTACAAATATGGAAATGAATAGGAGCTTACTCTGACAACTTTCAATGGGCTGTTTTGATAACTTCTTTGAAATTGAGATTTTTTATGGAGAGGCGAATGTGCTTCAAACAAGGATTTGTTATAAGTACATGAATTTTTAATTGAAACTGATATAAAACACCTGTTGTGTTAATGTATCAAAACAACAGGCATCTATAAAATAAATATAGGTATGTCTTAATTACATACTTACGTTTTAGGGGCTTGTTGATTGCAGTCAAAAACAATTTAAATTAGTAGTCCTACATATTTTTCTACAACACATTTTGTTTACGACTGTACCGACTCAAGATTAGGTATGTAGAAACAAAAATATCCGCGGGACAGAACGAAATGAAAACAAAATTGAAATTCAGAAATTGAAGCAGATTTGCAATCTGCTTTGTCCCGAATCGTCATTTGGGCCGAGTGGGACAGACTGGAATGCCTTGTGCAATTTACATACATACATAAACACCTTTTTCCCTGAAGGGTTAGGCAGTATCAAAGGGCCTCTTTTCACTCTCTTCACATTCACAGGAAAATAGATGTGACCCCTTATGATCGAATTACCATCGCCGCCACTGCTTTCTACGACCAACTTGCCTAACGCTTACTTCCAGTAATAAAACATTCCTAAATAAGCCAGCAGCTGGGACAAAAATGTAATACCAACGAAAATTGCCCAACAAGTACCCAACAGCAAGAAGACCATTCCGCGAAATAAAAGCATCATGGTAAAGGCATTTCTTCAAACTATAAAAAGTATAGTTCCTAGAATTTAAATTATCATGGCTTGGTATCATTTTAGAAAAATTACGTCTAATACACCATGTACTTTACTATTCTCCTGCTGACGTTTCGTTGACCATTTAGAGAATAGTGAAGTACGTGGTGCATAGGCGTAATTTTTCTAAAAAAAAAACAAAACGTAGTTCCTCTCCATTTTAATCGATCAAAGATTGACAGATGCACAAAAGGACACTCCCTGCCTGCTGATTATCAACATCAAGATTAAACCCCGACTTACAATACTCTAACCCTAAAGAACCTTGCTCTAAGTCGTTTGTTCTGATAAAATGAAGTTGGGTATAAACAAACATCAAAACTGTAGAACAATTCCAAAAAAATACTTTATTGTAAATGATAAAAATAAAAAAAACTTAATATAATAATTATAGGTAACATTGGCAGTCTTATCGCTTAAAAACAACTTCTTCCGAACAACCTAAAAAGATATAAAATAGAACAAAATCAAGGGTTTAGTGAAGTGGTTTGATTGTTCGTCTTAAGCCGGGTCTGCTGCGGCATGTTTTGAAGTTTTACAAACAATAACATGTGTTGCTAACATGTTTTGTTAGAAAATTTGACGCAGCAGACCTGGCTTTACAGGTGCTTTAGACTTAGGAGAAATTTCTAACACAAACATCATTTACAAGATGATGTGATGAGTTAAGCTCTTGTTAAGCCAGATTTAAATTACGTTTTGGTGTAGTGACATCTGTCTTTACCTACGTTAGTTATCGCTAAACGAAGAACCGTGTTTAAATTGAATATAATCTAGCCTATAATTTTACAGCTTCAAATCGAGGTGAATTTCTGAAGTAACAGTAAACTACGCAAAATTATTAACCATTGATCATTATAATCCCAAACATTCGACTCAAGTCTTCCTCAGCGAGGAAGGACTTATCTTTTCGCCTATAGCTTTTAGTTCTGAGAAAGCTTAAGCGGTGCGAAGTTATTGTTTGAACTCGTAATGACTAGCTCACAATCTGACAAATAGCTTTTATCTTTCGGACAATGGACAATGGTAGCATTTTATTACACAAAAACAAGTATCTCTTTCACGGTGTTGCGACTCCATAGAAACATCTCTCGCGTGACTCACGCACACAGATTAACAAACCTGATGTTATAAATACGCGTGGCCGTGACGGTTGTTGCTACGGCCAACAACAACAACCAAATTCTGTCAATATTTGACTCATTAAAGTTCAAGTAAAATAAGCTCTGGCAAAGCGAAAAGAGCAAAAATCACGAAAAACAAAATTTAACCTTACATTAGCTGCGTAATCGTAAATATAATGATTATTATTCATAATATTATAATTGTACTCTTATTAATTTTATTTCACTCTTGTCTGCGTCTAAAATCTGTTTTTTAGCTTGCAGTATGTAATAAGCATGAAAAGTGCTTTGTTTTTTCCTGAATAATGTATATATCGCTTTTCTGGTACTATTTTATTTTATCGTTATGAATTATATTCCATATTTTCTATATACGTATATATTTCACTATACCGTATGTTTTTATACTATTTATTTTTTATATTCTTTTCTATATGAAATAGTAATAATGAAACTTTTAAAGAGTTTTGAAATAAATCAGCAACTGTAACATAAACAATAAGCATGTAATGGCGTCTTCCTATGGTACATCAGAATTGCGCTTCTGTATAGTTTTACATGGTGCAATGACAGAATCTTAGCTAGGAAATCACTTTTTGATAACACCTTTGAAAGCTTGTTTGTGGCTTAGTTTATAGGTTTATCTTCAACTGTTTGGGAAGTTATGGCTAGTATAAATAGTAAGTTTAATCATACTATTGCTTTATAGAAAGTCATGATGCCTGAAAAGCTGTCTATTCTATAGAATACTAGCGGCCGCCCGCGGTATCACCCACTTGTTTCTCGAAGGAACTTAATTTAGGGATAAAAGTAATCCATATTTTAATCTAGGTTTGTTTAGGTTATGTCAGTAGTAGAACTTCTTGTGAAAGAGTTTGTCCGGGGAAGTACTACCACCGTACCTATTTCTGCAGCCAAGCAGTATTGTTCGCATTACTGAGTTTCGATTTGAAGGGTACGGATGCCGGTGAAATTACAGGCACATGAGACTTTTCATGTTTATGTCTCAGGGTCAGCAGTGCGCGTGTGGTGCCTTTGGTGTTGCAGGTGTCCATAGGCTACGGTAACTGCTTTCTATCAGGTGGGCCGTATGCTTGTTTGCTTTCCAAGTAGTATAAAAAAAAAACTATTTAGATAATTTCACCAAAATACGGTTCGGCTGTTTACCAAATTTTAATCGGTATTGGCATAGTGGTTTAGGAACGCATACGGGACAAAGAAACATCATTAGCTACCTAGCTGACCCGCTCGTGAATTTGTCCACACTCTTGTCTAAAATATTGTCGGATAACTAAGTTTTATCCAATAGTGAATCCACTAAGTTGTTTTGGAGGAGAAGAGTCGCAAAAAGCAACCGTCAATGTTTTAAGTACGTAGTAGGGATAGTGATTTCCATTTAGGTAGAGTCTGTTCAGCAAAAGACCCATCGTGGGATTGGAGGGCGCTGCTGTGCTTAATTTACCTGTTTTGTTTAGAGGGCAATACAATAGCATGTCTGTTCCATTTTGATCCTTTTACAACTGTAACTATTTCTTTAGTTTATGATTCAAAACGCCGACAAAAAGAACATAGCTCCTAATTATGGTTTTAATAATGGTAGTTCACAGCGTTAGTTCACAATTTGCCCACGACGGCTCTCTTTCTGACAAGACTCTAGGTACTTCATAAGGTAAATACTTTTTAACCGACTTCCCAAAAAAGGAGGAGGTTCTCAATTCGGTTGTTTTTTTTTTTTTTTTTTATGTTTGTTACCGCATATCTCCGGCGTTTATGAACCGATTTGGAAAATTCTTTTTTTATTTGAATAGATACTTCCAGATTGGTCCCATTTTTTCCAAAATCAAGTTCTGATGATGGAATCCATGAGGAATTGAGGGAACTCCTCAAATATTGTAGGCATACATATGGCGATTTTGATATTTTCAGCAACAAAGCAAGCATTTGCATTCAAAAAGTACCATAATCCTTTCATGGATCTTTCATAATTTTTTTTCATCCAAATATTTAGTCGAATACTATGGCGGAAGTCAGTTTTTTAAATGAAAAGTTATTTACTTTTGTATTACAGAAATAAAAATAACTAATACAAGTTTATACGAAAATATTCCAAGGAAAGAAAATAAAATTTAAATACAAATGAAACAGTTGAGTTGAGCTATGGCGATCTCTGTGGCATGGCGGGCGATTAGCCAGCCGAGAAGCAAGTAGGTTTACGGGTTCGATTCCCGCTACGGAACAAATTTTTGCATGTTCTGCAAATATTAGTTATAGGTCTGGGTGTTTGGTACTATATAGTGCTCGCAGTTCCCGATGCACGACGCAGGGAATCCTAGTGTGCGATCAGGATTATGTATGTGGCTGTTAGGTGTTCTTATTACATACAAATTGTACTTCAAAACAACGTATAACGGATACAAATACTTGTTAGAACTTAAAACAGTGTTCTAAAGTCAGCCAGGTCTAATTATAATGGAAATTACATCACACTATTTACAATCACTTTTACAACTTTGCGATTCATACAAAGCTAATATTGGCATTAATTAACCCTCACAACACCAAGGGTCTTTTAGACCGCGCGATTTATTTCAATCAACACTTCTTTGTGCTTTATTTCTTAGGTTATAAGGGTGAGAATTGAAAGAAAGTGACAGTGTTTATAATGCTTGTAGTTAATATTATGTGCAAACAAATAGTTAAATATTTTTATGCGATGTGAGTCGTAAAAGTTGATTGAAGGGCCGTTTAATATCTTAGACACAATGACAGGACTTATTGCGACCCGAGCGATGAACTTTATCAGGTGTACAGGTGCGGGAAAAGACAAAACATTCAGGGGTGGGCTTAATTAAAAGCCTTAATCTAAGTAACGTAACACCCAACACTCCAACAGTCACATACATAGTCCTGATCCCACACTAGGATTCCCTGTGTCGTGGGTATCAGGAACTACGAGTATCATAGTACCACAACACCCAGACCCGGAACAAATATTTGCAGATCACGCAAACATTTGTCCCGCAGCGGGAATCGAACCCTCTTGCGCCTCAGCCGGCTACTCGCCCACCACGCCTCGGAGGTCATCAAAGAATATATCTAGATAATGCTAGACTTATAGGATATTAGTTTATGAGGGGTCATCTTAAAGCAAACGCTGACTTCCATAAAGCTAGGAATGCTAAACCGTGCTAAGCAGTAACGCTGAACTAACAGTTGTTGCTTTTTAACGCACAAGTTTGGCCGCACATAGAATACTGTTAACTAACATCTATTAGGCCTGCCACACACTTGTCGAGTGGCATGGGAAGTAGTGAGGAAAGGAGGAAAAGACGTAGTGTGGCCACGTTACGCGTCATGCCGCACGCCATACTTCTCGCCATGACCAACTGCTCCCTGTTTTTTGGGCGCGAATCAAAAGACCAAAGGCAAGTTGAACAACCTAGTGCAGGGGTCGGCAAGTAGTTTTAGATGGGGTCCGGATACTGTGGTAAAATTTTAATGAGGTCCAGAAAAAAAATCAACTGATAATAATTAGGTGCTACCTATTTATTGTATGGTTTCAAATAAAATTTCGAAAGATCTGAAATTAATGTGAGAAACTGCACCAACGGTCTTGAGCCAGTTTTTTATAGTTTGGTTCTTGAGAAGAACAGCAAAGTCGAAGTGTGTCTTCTAGGTGGGCGTCCGCTAATCTCGAACGATATTTGTTTTTCAAAAAATTCATCTTGTGAAAGGTGATTCACATACGTATGTCGAGCCAAACATAGTGGCCAAATTGATAGCTAGTTTTTTGCAATTTTCATATTTTTCTGGGACATGTTTGGCCCAAATTTATATAACTCGTTGCGCGACCTAAGTTAGATTCTATCTGGCTTAAAAATATTATTTAAATTAATAAAGGTATAGTAAACCTTATCTACATACGTATTAATTTATACTTGGTCTACAATACAAAATTTGGCGGTGCAAGGTTCGACCTTTCGCGGTCCGCAAACGGACCGCGGTCCGCCTGTTGCCGACCCCTGACCTAGTAGGAAGCTTCGCAATTAATTGCGGGAGTAAAGAAGTGTGTGGCTAGACAGGGCAACATCGCGGCAGCACGAGAAGCAGAGCGATGAGCAACGCGGGGAGCATAGTTAGGCAGGCCTATTAGGCACGGGGCACCCAAATAACAGCTGCTTCGTTTCAGAAATGTCGAAATGGTATTCTCCTAACTTTAAATACAATACGGTAATGTGATTGTATCGAAATGTGACCGAAACTTGAACGATTCAAAGTTGTTTCGATAATTTTATATGAAATAGATGGAGTCTTTGCAAAAAAGCGAAGCTCTGCGAAGTAAAATAATCCACCTGCAAAGCGTGGTGCTCATGGCAAAACCTCTCACTGCATTCTATGGAGATGGCTCCGTGTACCGGTTGATAATTATGATGAAATCATCTCTACCTAGCGTTATTTAAGCATATTATGTAATTATTGGTATTCTTTCATTGTTACAGTTAACTTCGTATATATTATGTATTAGTTTATTATGTGAATATATAAGTATTAGGATTATGCTTAGGTAGGTATTAGTCAATATTGTTCATAACTTCTTATATATTTTAATTAGTTTAGAATACTTCTTAGTTTTGCTTTGTAGGTACACCGCAGTCTATTATAGCGTTGCTCATTTCGTTCCATCCAAAGGTTGCCTGGAAGAGATCGCTTTCAGCGATAAGCCCATTGTATTGCCTTTCTTTGGTAATATTACTTGTTTATTGTGTTCTGTGGTGATCAATAAAGTGTTAATCTATCTATCTATCTATCTATCAAAATTTGGATTTAGTACTCTGTCTGCTGTCCAATAGGTTCAGCTGCTTATTGTTATAGATAATTGAATTCATAATCTATCCAAAGTGCTCAAATTATGTCGACATCATAGATCCTGTCACACATCAATCCAAATGTATTTAAATTCAAATACACGTCACGCTCGCGTCATATCTATGGAAACAAGTCACAACGATTTACCTTCACTGTTTCACCTTCCCTTCAAGTCACTGTTTCACCCACCCTTCATTCGAAACAGTCCTATTGTATCAAAGACGTGGAAGCATGGGAAGTATGGGAATCCCAATCAGCCAACAAAGCCCATCACCCTTCAGAATTATTAACTGGTTCCAAATAATACGTATTTAAAATACATGTGTCCAAGTATGGAACATTATTGATATTATATGATAGTTTATTTTAGATGCTATTGTATCCTGACGTCTTAGAAAACATTCGGACTATTGTGTTCCGGTCGGTACGGACTCGTTCTGACGGACGCAATCCCTCACAAATTGCTAGGGATTTTGGTCTGAGTCGTTAGTTCGGGTCATCGCGTCCGATGCGATTTGGGACAACTTTTGACGGGCATATGTCAGTTTTTATTATTATTTTTGTGTGTTGATTGACGACTGGTGACGTTGGTCAGCGCTCGTTTCGAAAAGGAGAGAAGTGTCCGCTTCTTGGCAAAGGGTTAAAACTGGTATCCAAAAAATATCCTTGACAAGATAGAATCTGTCTTGCGGACTTAGAATAAAGATAAAACCTTATGGAATCCAAAAATATGCTTGAATAAGGAGGACACTTTTTTGGCTATGAGTTTCACACGAAAAACTATGTTCCTATATTTGCAGAAACTCCATACAGCTCATAAAGTGTATATTTACCACGGTTAATGTACGCCAAGTGTTCCATGTTTTACCGATTTTACGCAAATAAGCATTAACTTACGTTTCAGTATTAATTGATCCATTCAGTGTGAATATGACCGCGTATTGGGCAAAGCTACCTGAGCCTGTAGTGTTCATAAAAAAAAACCCAATTGAAGTTCTGTCTGTGATTCTCTGCGCTATTATGACGCGTTAGTGCGATTTCTGTGTGAGAGATTTATATCCCAAAAAATGCCGTTTGTTCTTGTTATCTATTATTATTATGTATCAAAATGATCATTAAAATACAGGCTTTCCAATGAGGGCTTTTCATCTTCGGTTAAAAAGAAAAAAAGTAGTTCAAATTGGTTTGATAGATGGCGCTGACTCGATTGTATCAATCAAGATTGTCTGTGGTGCACGCGTACAAAACTATTATTCTAAGTAGTCTGTGGCTATTAGTCATGTTAATCTGTTTGTGATTGCTTCTTGAGTGTGCGCTAGTGATTTCGTGGTGTTTTTAGAAGTAGGCAAAAATAAATACCACGAATCGAAAATTATTTCTACGTTGTCGATGTTGACATTTCACTTTATTTTGACACTTGACAGGTACGTTACAGAGCAGCGTCATCTATTTTCAATGCTGAAAGCATGATTTGAAACGGCTGTGAAAACCCCTCATTGAGTAAGAACATCAACACAAACTCGAGTGAAACTTGTATGAAAAAAAAAACAATTTCACAGTACATACCATTACCTAACATTACTTTTTTGACTTAAAGTTTAAAAATATTTATTGTTTTTTGTTAAACACCTTACATAGCCTACGATTTATTCCCTTCTATTTTCGGTTGCAAAGAGTACAAAACTTCATTGTATGACCAACCTATCAGCATTATTAATTAGGGTATTTACAAGACCACCATTCTGTTTTTGTGTTGGCAACAATGTTTTAATAAAGCACCGTGTAAACTGTCTTTGTTGGGTTTCAATAAACCGTTTCTATTGTAGCTCTGAGTTAATCTGACTCATTAATTGTACTCGTGATCATGGCCGTCGGAAATGTTTGGAATGTACCCAACTATACACTTTTAACATTATATATATGAAACCTTTTCTGGCTTTATAAACATATCAAAGTTATCCTCTCTAAAATGATACGCTACTAAGACCGCTGTTCACCAGACGGTTAAACGACTGTTCAGCCTAACCAAATCCTTTTGACAGATGTTTTCTTAAATATGTCACCTTAGCCAATGGTTAAGGAAAACGACCGTTTATTTGTTAGTGAACTCGGGCTTTAATGAACACTCCAAATTATACAGAAACAAGCTCTGTCAGCTGATTGAGTTTTGACAAGCAAATGACACGGACGTCTGGTGTATTGTACTGAGGATTTTTGTATGTCGACACCGATGAGCGCCCCTAGCGAACCTCATTTTCCATACAAAAATCCGTGTTACACTACACCATACGTCCATGTCAATTGCTTGTCAAAACTCAGAATCAGCTCTCTGTCATTGTAACACGTGATATATCCGTTACACCATTCCAAAAAATCCCAATTCTACTTCCAAATATCTGACACACAAACGTGAAATACTAACAGGGGCATAACAAGCGCTAAACCACAACAGCCGATCTAATTCCCCTCTTTATCTACCAATTATCACTTGAGAAACTATGGAACTAAGCCTGGAACCACAGAAGAAACAATACTACTAACACAAAGAAGTTTCACACAGACGATAGTCTCAGTTTTAGAATTGAGATGTTAATAAAAACTACTAAATGTTAAAAGTAAAGAAGAAACCATTAAAAAGATGACTGATCCATTAGCTGATGAAAGACCTATTAAAAGGATCAAGATCTATTAAAATGAGGAAATTGGGTTCGTGACTGCTCATGCTAAAAAAACTAGACTAGGTATCAAATATGGCAGCCACCGCAATTAGTTTGTTGTATCATTACAATGAAACTTAGATTAATTAAGCATTAAGTAAATAATTTAACTTAGCAAGAAATATTTCAGATTGATCACTAATAAATTCATATAAGTGGTTGATCATCATCATCATCATCATCAATTCCACTGCTGGGCATAGGCCTCCCCCTAGAATACCATGATGAATGGCTTGAGCCACCTCCATCCACCGACTTCCTGCGACTGTTATAATGTCTTTAGTCCATCAAGAGGAGGGTCTTCCTCTACGGCGTCATCAGTGTCGTAAGTGGTCGATACTGGCCCATCACTAGACGAAAACCTGTGTGATAGGTACGAATGTGAAGCAAAGTCACAGATAGATAGTGTGCCTATGGTAAAGTCACAGATAAATAGTGTGCCTATGGTAAAGTCACAGATAAATAGTGTGCCTATAGTAAAGTCACAGAGAGATAGTGTGACTATGGTAAAGTCACAAATAGATAGTGTGCTTATGGTTAAGTCACAGAAAGATAGTGTGCCTATGGTAAAGTATGCTCGCAAATTGGCCATATTTTGTATATTTTATTGAGGGTAAATTTTGAGTGAGTCAAGCCTGCTAGGACGTAAAGCCTTGTGTACAGAATAATGCCTTAACGATCGGTGCTAAAACGTAAGCAAACAAGATGGATCGTTTCGTGTAATGTGGTAGCTTTTGTTGGGCTATTGTCTTCTAGGAAGGTTTAGTTTGATGTAACTTCATAACTAGTTCCATGTTTTATTATGATTAGTTGGTTGGGATGACGGACGATAGGAAACAATGTGGAAGAAAGAACAGTCGTTTAGTTTAATTGTACCTCAAAAACCCTAATTCTTGGGTGTAAACCAAATCTAAATTGTGGCCGATACAATTTAACAACCTTCGTGATGTGGCGGATGGGAAGCCGGCTGAGACGCAAGAGGTGCGGGTTTGATTCCCGCTGCGGGAAAAATGTTTGTATGATCTGCAAATATTTATATTTGTCCCGGGTCTTTGTGTTGTAGTACCATGGTACTCGTAGTTCCTGATACCCACGTCACAGGGAATCCTAGTGTAGGATCATGACTATGTATGTGACTATTGGGTGTAGGCATAGTGTGAGGCTAATACGGAGTCGATATTATTATGGTGACTGCAAGAATGCGTGTTTGATTCCCACGACTGTTTTTCGATTATAAATAGACAGATGTCATCCAAATGTCAATACGTCAAGACAAATGTATGCTTGTTTGACAATCGTATTAAAAGTGTTGAGAAATTGTATGAATTGTGCTGTACATCTTTGGTTTGTAGTGTTAATAGCACAAATGCAATTTTTTTTCAATTATGAAATGTTCCATTTTTAAAATTTAACATACTTTTGTTGGTCCACATTCAAAAGACATTTTTGATAGAAGTCAAAAAACTACTCCACTTTGACTCGGAATGAAACTGTCAGGAAAGTGGTCTATAGTTAAAAGTGTTAATTCGGTCAAACAGCGATCATAACCCCACTTAGAGGCTGCGACGCTTCTTAGAAGGACACTGTGGGTAGTTTACGAAAATAAAGAAGGACTTCTGTAGTACGCGGCGGTGGGGAACAGGAGAAGGTATGGAGTGATGAGTTTTGTTAAAACAATTCCAAGAAGAAGTTTTTGTTGAGGTTTGAGATCAACAGAAAAACTTCTGGATTTAGATTTTTTTGTTAATGTTTCCTACAAATATACCAAGTCTAGTTTTTGTTTGTTCTAAACTTCCAGATAAAAGAAAATAGATAGATTTTATTTTTATAAAGGTTCACATAGTGAAAAGATACCCATTGTGGCTCTGTTTACCCCTTTTGGGAAAAAGGTGTGTCTATGTTAATTTGTACCACGACTTTCTAGGGACATAAATATCATGTCTATGTCTACGACAATTTTCTAAGCAAATGAAAGATCGAAGACATGATGAAAATATGATGTCTATGTCTATCTCAATTTCTTGAGTAAATAAAAGACGAATAGGACGAATATATATTAAATCAACGTCAACCACGATTTTTTGAGTAGGTATATGACAGACTAGTTGCGCCCCGCGTTGTCACCCGCGTGAATAATGATGAAAATTGATGATGATGAAAAGTAGCCTATGTGTTAATCCAGGGTATAAGGTATCTCCACTCCAAATTTCCCTCAAATTCGTTCAGCTGTTTGAGCGTGTAGAAGTAACAAACTTTCGCGTTTATAATATTATACACATATACACATTTTGACTGTAATGGCTTACACATAAGATATAGATATATACTGTGGTGGGCTTTTTTGTAGGACTATTTAAGATAAACATTTCTATCATACATTACATATGTGTAACTCTAGCGGTTTTGGCAGCGCACGCCAGAATAGCTCGCAGATGGTAGAATTTTTCCTAATTACTTGACACTTATCGTCATATTATGGACAATTCACACAATATCTTTATAAATTGTAGCCTATGTGTTATTCTGATGTATAAACTATAATATTGTAAAGTTTCATTAAAATCCATTCATTAGTTTTTACGTGACAGAGTAACAAACATCCATCCATCCATACTCACAAACTTTCGCGTTTATAATATTAGTAGGATGAACATGCCGAAAATATGAAACCATGATTTTCTCAGTAAATAATAGACCGACAACACGACTTTTTTATTTATGTAGATTAAAATTTTTGTTAATCTAATCTATGTGTCGTAGGTAAGTTCAACGTATAAGATTATGATCCTATTTCAACTAGTGTGTAGGAAATTAAATTAGGCGCTCGGTATGAAGCCACTCTACTCATTCCTTCATCCACAAGCAATGCTCCTGGCATAGTCCATTACTTAAACAAACCGGGGTTGGTGTGTAGTGCCACCACTTCACACCCACGCGGGATGCGGGGCTGCCTACTTCCGAACGCAGTCATTTCGTCTCGTGTACGAATACGTATCTATTATTCTACTTTGTCTTTATCACACTGGGGATTAGGTAGGTTATAATTAGAATTAATTAGCTTTTCCTGTTTATTCTTTTCATTTAGCTAGTATTTTTTCTACCGCACGCCAATTCAACAATGATTGGTCAGGGGTACCATTTGTGAATGTCACAGAGAAATATCACGAAAAAGGCCGCATATTACCGTTTTTCATGAGATTTACTGAAGGAAGCACTTGTATTGATATCATAGGTATAATAATTTTAGTCATCAATGAGTTTCAATATACGGAAACGGCAATTTTACTGACTCTAAACTTCACTGAAAAACCGCACTCCTGCGTTTATAACTTGGTGCACGTGGTCCCACAGTTAAAGTTAGTTTGGTTATTGGTTTTACAGTTATAAATTTTCGTTTACTGTGAAAATTGTTGCAGTTTTATAAAAACTCGAAAGAGCTATACAAACTAGTATTCAATAAAACAGTTTCAATTCAATTCTCCTAAAAATTCCATTTAGCTCTTACAAAAGTATACAGCTTTCATATATTGAGCTCTGTATTGGATTTCTACCCATAATAGGAAACCGGGAGTTTTCTATCTATTTGTGTATTTATTTTGTATTTTTGACAGGAAGCAGCTTATTTACGAAATCCTGTGTGTGCGAGTAACTACGACTGTTAATAGATTACCACATGTTATAAAGCAAGTTACTCGTAACATTCATTTGTGCTAAGAAAGTGTAGTGTATAAGATGGAAGCATACCTATAGATAGGCTAAGCTAAGCGAGCAAGCAAGCAAACAATTTAGTGAAGAAGTTTTTGAATGTGGTAAGTATAGTGCGTGAGGGATAGACAGGGTGTGGAGTATAAGACAACCACCCTATACGTACCCTGTATGAACGACATCAGGCCACGTGGCTTTGTCATTAATATAGTCATCAAGAGTGTAATACGCTTTCTTAATTAGATTATACTATATGTAGGATCTAAATCTTCGATAGGAAGTTTATATGCACCTTCTGGAAGTTTACTACAGAACCGTACAGAAGTTCGCATAAAAGACCCACTTAGGTACTTTCTATAATCGAAATTTACTAAAAAACTCACACTTGTATAGCACCAGTTTCATAAACTATTATTCTATTAGGGAGGTAAATTCCATCACCATGTTTCATAATTATATCATGGTATCATATATTTTTTTCTTTATTTTTTTATACTACACTCGAGAGCAATGAATCCGGGTCACTTAAAGAATCCTAAAAATCTCGGAAACTAAAAATGCTAGGTTAATGCAATAAATTGTATTTAATAGACAATGTAATATTCCTTAAATGAAGGTATTAAAACTTCTTAGTTATTGTAAAGTTATATCATAAAAAAATCAAATTTGAAAAAGGGCCACTTTCGAAGATGGAACTACGAAATTACAGCATTTGGTTTTGCTTTTGTTTGTAATCTGTCATTTATGTGGGTACATAAACCATGTTGATAGTGCTCTATATTCATTATATGGAAGCACGAGGAGGCAATACGAAGTATTAAAATTCAAGAAAATCGTAATAAAGTTCAAAAATTTCATGTTTCCTATTTTTGTTTTAAGGAGAGATCAGCAGTTTTTTTCTTTATGTAATTTTGTGTTAATAAAATGTATGGTGACTCATATGTTTTTTACCTTCATTTAAGGAGTATTACATTGTCTATTAAATACAATTTATTGCATTAATCTATCATTTTTAGTTTCCGAGATTTTTAACATTCTTTAAGTGACCCGGATTCATTGCTCTCGAGTGTACTTGGCAAGCAAACAATCATACGGTCCACCTGATGGAAAGCAGTTACCGTAGCCTATGTACGCCTGCAATACTAGTTGCGCCCCGCGGTTTCACCCGCGTGAATAATGATGAAAATTTATGATGATGATGATGAAAAGTAGCCTATGTGTTAATCCAGGGCGTAAAGTATCTCCATTCCAAATTTCACTCAAATCCAGTCAGTAGTTTTTACGTGAAAGAGTAACAAACATCCATCCATACTCACAAACTTTCGCGTTTATAATATTAGTAGGAGTAGGATATGGATATTATATCATCAACCATCGTGTTTTAGCTTTCAGTAGAAGTTCAGCTTTACGCATTACATTGTAAAATCCTGAACGATTACAATGCCTAGTGTGGCTTTGTACCTCAGCTCACTTCCAAAAAGGAAATCACGATACTTTCCAAAGCACTTCTAAGTTGACTATCGATGACATGACTATTGGATAATAATAGCGGTATTAAGGAGATATTACTGGGAACTTGGAACTTTCTAAATTAACATTGTAACAACTAATAAGTATAACAAATCTTGACATCTTGACAAAAATAAAACAAACAGAAACGTTTCCGGCTGAGATGCAAGAGGTTGCGGGTTCGATTCCCGCTGCGGGACAAATGTTTGTATGATCTACAAATATTTTTTCCTGGTCTGGGTGTTATGGTACAATGGTACTCGTAGTTCCTGATAACCATGACACAGGGAATCCTAGTGCGGGATCAAGACTACGTATGTGACATGTTGGGTGTTATGTTATGTAATTTATCTATGAAGACCAGAAAAAGATTACGATCGTTTTTCAATCCATCATCATCATCAACCTTTAGAAACCCACTTCTGGGCTTATAAAAAAATGAAAACAATTGAAAATGTATTGGACTTTTCCCGCCCACCCTTAGTCACCTTTTACGACATCCGGGAGGAGTTGGAGTAGTCCTATTCTTAGGGTGAGACCACTACGGCAATTCCTTGCTACCAGTTTCGCTTGACATAGTTGACTGTTGGACTGTTTTATCGAATTTTATCGATCGATTCATCCACGCCGTCACTGTCGATCAAAAAAAAAAAAAAAAATTGATATTGTAAATTAATGACAAATGAATTAAGCCAATTAAGTGATGGCATTTTTTGAAATCTGTGATCTGTCGTTGAAATAAATATCTCGATATACTTTATCGAGGCTAGAGTAATATTTAATTTGAGACGTACTTTTCGGCTGAGTTAAATTCGGTAACTAGCTATCGACAAGGTTCAGTAGATTGAGGCACTGGTGCCCGCTGGCAACGAGCGATAAACGAGTAGAACGTGCGTAGAACGAGTAGCCAGCGATGTACTATAAATATAATCTCTCTCTTTTATTTACACAGGGGGGGGGGGGGGGGGATCTTTTGTTCGTTTCTTGGGCGAAAAAATCGCCGATAGCTCATCGCTTACTCGGCGGCGCGGTGGGACCAGTGCCTGAGACGGCAAATTTATCGATTAACGATAAGGACAAAAACAACACTGATTAAACGACTAAACTTCACATCGCAAAACACATTAAAATTATTCTCAAAAACGGAGCTAAACAATCACCTCGCTCCGTAACTTTGCGCTGTTTATGAGCATGCTTTATTTATTTGAGAGGCTTTATTTGAGAGAACAATGGAAGATAAATAATAAAAGTTATCGGGCACGTTGACTTTGCTGATATCTGTGGGCTAGGAGCTTTACATTTTCAAGCAACGTTGCCAAGAATCAGTAATAATTTTTAATCATCATTTCTGTAAAGTGTTCCTTGGTCGTCATAATAGTAATTTTCTTCCAATTACTAAAATTTCACAATAATCCAATTGTTTACGTGAAACACGAGCAGATGAGCACAAAGTAAAGCAAGCAGCTTATAACAGACGGTGCAGATATCTAATCCCTTTAATAATATTTTTTTAAACCTATTTTAGCTTTGTTTTGTTCTCTCTGATGTAACATGACAAACGTTAAAACAAGACAAAAGCTTTTTTTAAACCGACTTCAAAAAAAGGAGGTTGTTATCAATTCGGTTTTATTTTTTTGTGCTTATGTTTGTTACACGATTACTTCACCAATTTTGCATTGATTTTGATGTTTTTTTTTGTTTAGTGGGTCATACTTCAGATGTCCTATACAAATTTTATCGAATTCAATCAGCACTTTTTAAAAAGAAAAAAAGTCATTTTTTGTTTTTTTTTTTCTAAAACTTAGTTATTAAGATCGCGCAGACAAAACACACGTTGATTCTATTTAACGAAACTTGTTAAGTAATGGCGATCGAAAGCGCATACGGGCAGTAATAGATTTTCATACAATAACATATATTCATAACAATACATACTATTAGAATATACATTCAAAGAAGAAACAAAACATCATCATCATTTTCAATAGCCTGTAGAAGTTCTCTGCTGGACATAGGCTTCCCCCCTAGAATGCCACGATGAATGGTCTTGGGCCGCCTCCATCCACCAACTTCCAACGACGTTTATAATATAATATAATTAGTCCATCGAGTGGAAGGCCTTCCTCTACAGCGTCGTCCGGTTTGTGGTCCCCAATGGAGAACCTTTATTCTCCATCGGTTGTCAATTCTGCGAGCTATATGACCTGCCCATTGCCACTTCAACTTGCTAATTCTGAGAGCTAATGTCGGTGATCTTGGTTCTTCTACGGATTTCCTCATCTCGAATACTTATACTACATTACCACTTACTTATATATTTATATAAAGCCTATCATATCATGTCGTTTAAATTAATAATCGTGGTTTTGCTCGCACTTTGCTATTTACGGCTTTTGTTGTCTATTCTTGGCAATTTATGGTGATTTTAAGGGAATTTATGTCTGTTTATGGGCTTTGACAACGCGGCCTGCCTATAGCCAGGCTTATAAGCCGTTGTCGACTCCGGCGCAACAATAACTGAATGGATTTATGACGGCATTGAATGTTTTTCTCGGTACGATTCGCGGGCGGATTCCACCACTAGGGTCGATTAGTTAATCGCTGGTTAAGTTGATTATTAAATCCATGGGAGTAGATGGAGGGCCCTATTCTTAAGCTGGACACGCCATAGCACAGTTACGATTACGGTTATGCAGTTTAGCACATAAAGGAGCTTTACCAGTGAGTATTTAAAGTATAATTTAGTTAATGTTGCAAATAATTTAATCATTTAATGAAACAATGAAAGCAGACATCAAATACTAATCAAATACTAAATTTTCAGTTATGCATAATATTCTCGGCACAAATGATTTTCGGTGGTTATTTTCATGTAAAAAAAAGAAGTCTAGTGTAATTAATATCACTAAAAGTGTGTTAAAATTTTGCGTGATTGGCTGACTCACTGACTGACACAGCCTTAACCGTAAGCCTGTAGATACCTGAAGTTTGGGAGGTACATTCATTTATAAATAGTCTAGAGGCACACAAAAGGGGTGTTGAAGTTTGTGTGTAAAAATCTAAACACGAACGAAATCGCGGATGTTCTACTAGTAGTTTCAAGACTACTTAAGACTAGAAGTAATCAACCTTACAAACAACTTAACTGCAATCAAACCCTTTTAATACGTTTTTATATAAATTAAATTTACCTTGTACTTAAGCAAAGAAAAATTATAACACAACCTTCATTTACAATACCAAAAACAAAAGAAATATTAGATACACGGCGATGACACGCCTGCTTCCCGAAATGGTAGAGGGCCTCTTTTTACTATGGGTCACAAAATCTTAGAAACGATTTAATTTATTTGTACGAGTGGTGCAACTAGCCCTCGGATTCGTTTTATTCTGTTTGGTGAAACACAAAAGCTGGTGTTTGTGAGGCTGTCACGGATTAGGGCCTGATTTAGTGCCCATTTGGAGCTGGACTTCGACAGGTCTCGTAGTTGGTTACACCTTTTACAAAGACAAAGGTCTAAGGTATAAATATTCTTTAAGAAAGCTAGACAATTTACTCCATACTTCAAAGGGTATTCAATCTTCGGGTTTATTGGTTCTTTTGTGTTCATGTGAAGAAAAACAATGAGGGTTGTCAGATGTGGCATGCATGATCCACGATCCAGATCTAAGTATACGATCGCGTGATAAGAGTCTTAGTCCATTTGAGTAAAGCTCAAAGTCACGCAACTGGCTATGGAGAGAGCTATGTTAGGGAATCCAAAATGAGCAAATCCGTAGACAAGATCCCCGACATAGCTCTCAGAATTAGCAAGTTGAATTCCCTGTTGTTGCATGTTAAATGGGAAGGCCCTCCACTAGATGGACTAAAGACATTATTAATGTTGCAGGAAGTCAGTGGATGGAGGTGGCTCAAGAACGTGCGTCGTGGCTTTCTAAGTAGGAGGCCTATATCCAGCAGTGGACTTCTACAGGCTGATGATGATGATGATGAGAGTCTTCATAGAGTCGTAGAAGGTCTAGAAGACACCTATCCCTTTTGACTTAAAGGGTGTTATTATAAAAAATGCTCTTATTCTGGGTTTAAACTAGGATTACTAGTCCAGGCTTAAATATGGACCTAGGGTATATACGACTGTAATGCAAAAGCAGATGGTTTGTTTTCCAGAAACAACTTTCGAGCTAGATATGCCAAAAATGACATAAGCTTGGACTATCTCTGGTTTATCTAAAACCAGGCAGCCCCCTAGTTTAGCAATGGTTTATAAATTGACAGTTGATTGCTTGTTAGACTTAAGAATTTGGAAGATCTCAATTGTGATGTGACACAATCCGTCACTTTGATACTTTGGAAATTAGCGAAGTAGCGCGAGAATTTATTTCGGAAAACAAACCATCTGCTTTCGTATTTAAAGTCGCATATGCCTAATGTCGATATTTAATCCTAGACTAGTACGCCTGGACTAAATTCAGATTTAGTCCATGTTCTGTAATAAGGCCGATGTGACTAAGATTTTTCAGAAAAGACAGACGTCGGTATTGTGTTTCATCCCTTAGCAGTTCGCATTATAAAGGAAGATTAAGAGGAGTTTACCGGTAGGGAGCTTATGCCCTTTTGTACGTGAACGAAGTCCTTTTAATTTTGTACACAATATGATCAGTACACTAATAATAATATTGTTAGGTGACTCGAGTGGAGTCACGAAGACCAACGACCGACGGCCGATCGGAAGCAGCGCAGGCGATGAGCCGATGCCGCGCGAACGACGACGAGGATGGGCCGAGCGGCACTGCATAAAAGAAGCTGCGTGCGACGGTGCGAGACACCAATCCCTTCGTCGACCAAGACACGTTCTTGGTGACCCGGATGACGAAATCACCGCCGCGAACGCGGGGGCGTCGTCATCCAATCACGACAGAGTAAACACTACACAGATACAGCGACCCCGCCGGCGGGGTCGAAGACTTTAAGTGCCTTCAGTACCACACGCCTAAACCGGTACAAGCATGTTCCGGGGCGTTTGCTCTTATCCTCCAGTCTTTTCAGTACCTTCTGTACCACACGCCTAAACCGTTACAAGCATGTTCCGGGGCGTTTTCCTATTCCTCCCAATCTGGCAACGGCCCAAGCCGAGGTCCGTACCTAAGTGGTGCCCTTGCGCTAGTTGCCCCAATCTAATTTTAACGGTTGAGCGCCCTCCGCGCTCACCAAAAGTCCGGTAACGCAGCATCGGCCATCTGAGGCCAACTGCATTTTGTCCTTCAAAAAAAAAAAGGTGCGAGACACCGTCCGATTCAAAGTCCGGTAACGCAGCATCGGCCATCTGAGGCCAACCGCATTAAGTCCTTCAGAAAAAAAAAGGTGCGAGACACTTCCACGATTCACTTTGACTAGAGCTTTGTGCTATGCAGACGTATTTTGTGATTAAATTGTCATCCTGTTTAATTATCCCTCCAGTTCTTTTACTTGTTACAAATTCAATTGGAATATTAAATTCTTTATTGTTTGTGCATTCTTTTTTAATAAAATTTATCTTTATTTTCTAAAAATATCTAGAACGTGGTGCGTCAATTTTTTTTAGTTTTTTTTTTTTAGTTTTACTATCTTATTTTGGTAACCATAATAGTTTTATAAGAAACTAACGCACCACGGGCAGATATTAGTGTTCTGAAGCCTTAGCACGAAAATCTAACGTTACCGTGACGCTAGCGAGACGATCGTATACGTCAAATATTAACCAATCAACTTACAAAGATTTTGAGTTACCTCAAGGCCATTGGACAATATTTGACATTTTGTTCAGTTGTTCGTGCTGACCCCACGATCATGCGTACAAAGTTTCATGGAGTTTGAAGAAATAATAGCCAAATTAGAAGCAAAATTCGTTGGCGTGCGGGACTCTATTTTAAGATTTCGTAGGTACTCCTACGCGCTGCGATATTATATGGTCAAAGGACCACGGTACGTCTAAGTTAACATAATTATCCACACGCAAAGAAGATTCCATTCAACCATTGATTTTACCATTTGCCTCCAATAGGTGCAATTTAGTTCATACCAACCACATCACCCTCGTAAGTATATTGAAATATCGACTCGTAAACGTCGAAGGCTGAGCCTCGTTCGGTTAACCGACCCCGAGATTGACGCGAAAGACGTATGACTTCATTTGACTGACTTCGATATATCTTTGCAAACATAACCTTAGCTTCTCTTAAAATAACTTTCAGTTCTATTGTCAGGTAAATAAGGACCATTTTATTTGAATGTGATGGTAAGTGGTATTGTGGAGAGGTGCTTTCAAACGCATCTTTGTAACCACAGCGTTATGAGACCTTACATCGTTTGGGAAAACAAAGATGAGAGTCGATGGCTTTTGTGTGATTTAGTGATTTTGGATAAGTCGAAGGCGAAGAAGAATTGTCAATAAATAAGTTTTGTTGTCTGACGCCTGAAGATTGCATGGGCATTGTGGGTAAAGTCTACAGAGAACTTTTGTATGGAGCTCCAACACTCCTTCTTCTAGTAGAAACAGTGCGGTGAAAGGAATATAATAATAAATTAAATAAATAAATACTGGAGACATTACACGCAACATTATCTAGCCCCAAGCTAAGCAGAGCTTGTGTTATGGGTACTAGATAACTGATATACTTAATACAATACATTACATAGATAGATATTTTTTATTACACATAGAAAAATACCCAGAACACCCTGAAAAAATATCTGCAGATCGTACAAATAATTGTTCGGAGGCGGGAATCGAACCCGCAACTTCCTGCGTCGCAGGCGAACCTTCGCCCGCCACGCCACAGAGATCGTCAATAGAATAGAATATACTTTATTGTACCCACACCATAAGATTATAAAAATTCAAAAAATATAACAAGTTAATTAAAAGTATGTAGTTACAATGGGCGGTTTTATTGCTTAAAAGCGATTTCTTCCAGACAACCTTTGGATGGAGAGAGATTGTAAGATTAGAAGAATTGCCAGCGGTGTAGGTACGTAAATATTACAAAAATATATGAAAGAAGTAAAAACTAATACTTAATACATACTTATAAAGAATATAACTATCGAATTATAGAAATAAAAAGTATCTACTACATAATACAATACTATATTTCTACATAATGAAGACTATTTATAGTTTTAATACCACTGCATATTCACTGTGACACATGTTTTAGGATTGGGTTGAGAGAATAGAAATTTAATAAAAATGGGTTGAGTCGATATAAATACCTAAATAGGTTGACCTTCATTGGGTTGAGTTAAGGAGCACTCATAAAATAATACCTATAACCCTGATTTTTAATTTTTGTAAACAAAGAAATGTACATGTATGTGTGTATGTGTGTTGTATGTGTATATCTATATACACATATTATGATACACATACATGACACTTATACAAACAGTGACATTTCTTTGTTTACAAAAATTTACTAAAATTAAAATCAGGGTTATGAATATATACCAACGAACTATATTGTGAAGTGAAAGGAAATATTACCAAAAAACTAAGCATCTGACGATACTATGATATTTTTGAAGTGTAAAATAATTTAATAAGTCAGGTGCCACGACCCGCGGTCGAAAAGAGGCCCTTACGGGCTCTGCCTACCCCTTCGGGGAAAAAGGTGTGTTTATGAACGAATGTATGGAACCCAACGGAAAATATTTGGATGTGTACGTAGGTATGTCATCGTTGGGTGTCAATTAAGTGGGCCAAACTAAGAATAGTACATAACAAAGGTTTCACAATTCCCTGTCAAAAATGACAATATAATACTTACTTATTACTTAGTAAATTAGTACCTGTGCCCAAGCTTTTATGTTTCTGCCATTACCATACCATTAATATTGCCAACAATATCCATAACGCAAACTTTGCCCGTAATACCACAGAAGAAATAACAGTAAGTAAAGCACAAACAATTCTTGTAATTATTGTTGAACGCAAAATACATTTGTTCTTCAACAATAGACGGACAAAACGCAATTCCGTGCCTTGTCAATATAAATCCCGCGAAAAATACTAACTTTGCCTTTATAACCCTATATTAGGGACTTTAAAATGTCTTAAGTCTACAGAAAACCATACAATTATATACTTTAATATGATCGGAATAAGAGTCAACAGGTCAATTACTAGAGCTATGACAAACCTAAATTTATGCAAAATTAATCATTTTAATGAGGTAACAAACCGAGAAGGTTTTGTCTGTTGCCATACTTTTAAAAAATACTAGATAAAGAGCCAATTTCACCATAGGTACTCAGTTAGTTTTTTTTTATACTACTTGGCAAGCAGACAAGCTTACGGCCCACCAGATGGAAAGTAGTTACCGTAGCCTATGAACGCCTGTAACACCAGAGGCATCACACGCGCGCTGCCGACCCTGAGACATAAGGATGAAAAGTCTCATGTGCCTGTAATTTCACCGGCACCCGTACCCTACAAACCGAAACACAAAAAAATGTTAATGTATTTACTAAATGTCTTGTTAAATCTAACCATTGGTCAAGGTAACAGATAATCTTTGAAAACACCTGTCAAAAAGCATTGGTTAGACTTAACAGTTGTTAAACCGCCTGGTTATTTGTTGGTGAAATCAAACCTAAAGTAAAAACATTTTTCTATAATATTGACAGAGTTTCTTAGTAACAATTTGTGCCGTCGCATGTCCGGCCTAAGAATATACCCCTCCGTCCTCCCGTGAATGTAGTTAAAGCCTTACTAAGGGATTACACTGTGGGATTAGCAGCAGCATCTACCTATTATATTATTAGCCCGGACACACCACGAGACCTAACAAAATCTTGATAAAATTGTCCAATTGTGTGTACTCACTAGGAACGGTGTGACCAGTGTCATAAAATAATATTATCTACAATAACTTTTCATTTAAAAAACCGACTTCCGCCATAGTATACGACTAAATATTTGGATGAAAAAAAATGATAAAAGAACCATAGTGGTGAAAGGATTATGATACTTTCTGAATGCAAATGCTTGGTTTGTTGCTGAAAATATCAAAATCGCCATATGTATGCCTACAATATTTGAGGAGTTCCCTCAATTCCTCATGGATCCCATCATCAGAACTGGATTCTGAAAAAAATGGGACCAATCTGGCAGTATATCTATTCAAATAAAAAAAGAAATTTCCAAATCGGTTCATAAACGCCGGAGATATGCGGTAACAAACATTAAAAAAAAAAAAATAATACAACCGAATTGAGAACCTCCTCCTTTATTGGGAAGTCGGTTAAAAAATAACCGGACGAGTAAAGGCCTTCCACTCGATGGACTAAAGAAATTATAAACGTCGCAGGAAGTCAGTGGATGGAGGCGGCTCAAGACCTTTCGTCGTGGTATTGTAAGTGCGAGGCCTATGCCCAGCGGTGGACTTCTACAGGCTGATGATGATGATGATGACAAAAAAATATTTATACATATTTCACTTTGTCAAAACATTTTTGGACGTGATGCGTGAGGTTGCCATAATTAAAAGAAGAAGAAGCACACTCTAAAGTTACTGAAAGTAATTCTAATTACTTCGTGCCACTTGAACTTCACTTCACTTCACAGATAGTTTTTTTTTTTTATGCTACTTTGCAAGCAGACATGCATACGGCCCACCTGATGGAAAGCAGTTACCGTAGCCTATGAACGCCTGTAACACCAGAGGCATCACACGCGCGCTGCCGACCCTGAGACATAAAGATGAAAAGTCTCATGTGCCTGTAATTTCACCGGCACCCATACCCTTCAAACCGAAACACAGCAATGCGAACACTACTGCTTGGCGGCAGAAATAGGTACGCTGGTAGTACTTCCCCGGACGAACTCTTTCACAAGAAGTTCTACTACAATCAAAACTAGTGAATAAAGCTAAATCTAGTCACAGTACAACCACGCTGTTAATACAAACACTTCAGCTAAGGATAGGTAAGTAACTTGCGTGCTATCTCCCAATACATTGTAGCATGCAAATCCAGCCCCCGGGCAATCACGTGAAACCTTCGTAAATAACTTGCCAAGTAGACCCTGCTGTGGTGATATTCAGAGCTAGAAACCTATACTTACCCTAAGATATGGAATTGTAGGTGCTTGCTAACTAGAGGTGTTTATTTGTGAGGGTACCTACAGTATCGTCTGTCGTAGGCCTGCTGTGTAGATATTTAAAGCGAGAAATGTTATCATAAGATATGAATTATACAAGAAGACTGACCTGAGACTTTTTTAAAGTACGGTCGTCCACTGAAATAAAGAAATAGGGATCCTCAATAAATACCAAAACGAAACGGTTTTGAGCCGACTTCAACTATCAATATCTTAGAATAAGGATATCAAAGATTTTTCGCTCTTTACACTAAAATCAAAATGTGAAAAACAGATATTTGCTGAATTATTAAAATGAATAAGAGTGAAGCAATTTGTACACCCCCCCTTAAAAACCCCCTTTCAAACACTTATACCCTTTCACACACCCACTCAACCTCTCACACATCCAAACTCATCCCCCTTCTCACACACTCACACTATACACTATATGTAGTAGAGTAGTAGTTAGAGTTAGTTCTTAGTCTTAGTTTTCGATGTTTTTTCAAATTTTTTAAATGTTTTCATTTTGTTTATCACGATTGTAATGGTACATTGTTATGTCATTTTGGAGTGCACTGTTTCCTGGGCCACAGCTCACGCTATTCCGGGAGACAGGACCACATTTTATTTATGTCATCATGTTATGGTCAATAAAAAAAATATTATTATTAATATTTACCAGTTCGATAAGACCTTTAATACAAAGCTATGCTCAAAGTGATAAAGATCTTGTTGAATTGGTCGTATAACCTCTAAGATAATAAATGAATATGTTTAACAATACCCATAAAGTACCAACAAGCGAGTTGTGTGCGTTTGCGCATCGATTTGCAATACTGCGTATAGTAGAGTAGTTATGTCTGATTTTGTTTTTATTCTGTGGCGAACATTTATTACTCTGATTTTTAATTTGAGACAATTTTTGTAAACAAAGAAATGTCACTGTGTGTATGAGTGTCATGTATGTGTGCCATATGTGAATTTACACGTATGCTACACAATCATGACAGTTATACTTACAGTGGCATATCTTGACATTTGTTTGTTTACAAAAATTGTCTGAAATTAAAAATCAGGGTATAGGTCTGATTGATATGTTTCTGCAGTCTTGATTATGTTATGTGTTAAAGTTATAAGTTAAGGTATTTGTTATTTGATGGATAAGGAAAGGCTAAGTACCACCTATCACTAAATGATTCACTTATCTGATAAAAATCAGACGACTTCAATATTAGCTGATTCCATAAAACCAAGAAAACAGCTAAGTTGTTTGTATAACACACTGTTTTCTCTACTATTTTACATACTCTACACTAGGGTGTTCCATACAATCGGCGCTGTCAGTTCGCGTTTCGTCCCGATGGTTTTAATTTTATATTCATGACGTCACCACGCTTGCTAATCCTCTTCCCATATGCGGTACGGTGCGCAAATAAATGTAGAGTTTTATTGCCCTAAGGTCTGAGAAATACTTAGGTAATAGAAGACCTGCAACAACTACCAGGTTTTCAATCCAACCGCAACTGGCCGGATTGACGGGCAAACCAAAACCGGCCGGCAATATTACCGGATCCGGTAAATATTGCCGGATCCGCCAGACCGGATTGCAATCCCTAGCCTCCCCCCTAGAATGACATGACGTACGGTCTCAAGCCACCTGCATCCACTGACTTCCTGTGACCTTTATAATGCCTTTAGTCCATCGAAAGGCCTTCCTCTACTGCGTCCGGTTTGTGGTTGCCACTCGAGAACCTTTATTCCCCAACGTTTGTCAATTGTGCGAGCTAAGTGACCGCCCATTGCCAATTCAACTTGCTAATTCTGAGAGCTATGTCGGCGATCTTGGTTCTTCTACGGATTTCGTCATTTCGGATTCTATAACTTAGTAAAACTCATAGCATAGCTCTCTCCATAGCCAACTGCGCGACTTAAAGCCTGTTTTGAACTATATTGCATTCTAAGAAATATGTGTATATAACCTTTATTTCTTTGATTGTACTTAACTAACTTAACTGCTATTACTGACACATGACATAACATGACAATCCTTTAGTTTGTAATAAACAACGCGTGTGTAGGTGTTATTACGTCAGATAGCACTTACTAGGCATAGTAATAAAATTAGGAGACGTGAATTACCTACCTAACCTTTCGAAGCTATTGAATTTTATTTGCGTCTTGTGCGGGAAAATAATTAGCCAATATTCGTAATACGCCTTATGTCTAGCAGTGGACCTGTACTGACTACTGATGATTTTCGACTAGAGTCAGTAGTTAGAAGTAACAAAAGTTCAGATATTATATTGAATATTAATATTATATATTATAATTATTATAATGTTGCACAACAATGCAAATCATGCGTGGCTAAGCATCAGCATAAATTTATTTAATGAAATATTTTAATTCAGTGCCCTTAGCTCCTCTCAACATGATTATACCATAAACAAAAAGTGGTAGAGAATACTTGAAAGTTGTATATTATGATATATTATTATTCTAGCCATTACATCGGCGCATGACTTTGACTCTTTTAACTTAAATGATCCCTGAGGCCCAATTCTCTAATTTTGAAACATTTCAGTCACAATATAATCTCGTGTCAGTCGCACTGTCTCGTATATTAACTATTACTTAATCTTCGCGTATACATGCTAAGATTAAGTAATAGTAACTATATAGGTGACAGCTGACAGTGCGACTGAGACAAGATTATACTGCGAATTGAATGTTTTTAAATTAGAGAATTGGGCCTCAGATGTCTGTATTCTGCGTCTGAGCGTAATAGTACCATGGTACTCGTAGTTCCTAATACCCACGACACAGGGAATCTTAGTGTGGGATCAGGACTACGTATGTGACTGTTGGGTGTTATGTTATGTCTATAGGTATCGTGAGAGTACACAGAGTAAAATAGTTTCTTAATTATTTTTATTAAATTAACATTTTCCACGGGGCTTAGTACAAGTTTTGATAGTTTTCGAAACCATAATGAAGTTTCGTTTCCTTCCATACATTTACTGACAGCGTCCTTAGTTTTCTTCTCCGCTAGGAGCGCTGCAAATAAATGTATGGAAGGAAACAAAACTTCAAATTATTGTTTCGAAAACTATCAAAACTCGTACTAAGTCCCCTGCTCACTTTATTTGCTAACCGTACAGAGCAGTTGCAACCCTTATATATCTATACCTTTGCACAACGTCCACGTATTGTGAGACTTAAGGCGCATCTATATTGTTGTTCCTAAGTTTGAGTGACAGCGAAACAGAGACGCCATTGTGGAGTAACTACGAGATAGCGCAGGAATTAAGATCGATTGGATTTGCAAAGATGCTGGGAATGGAGCGAGAATAATGGAAGAACCTTTCATGCCAACTCGCAGAACGTTGTAGATGATGATCTTGACTTTTAGCCACAGTTTTGATGTAAGAAAATCATAATAAAAAAAACTGCTGACCTAGCTGCTTCTTGGTTACACTGTGTCATTATGTTTGAATTTAGACAATGAAACTTGCAATATAAACTCATATTTTAGGATTGAGTTGAAACAAGAAAATAAATTTAATAAAATATTTATTTGCTACAAAAAACAGGTTTGATACAAGGGAAAAAAAATTATAAATACAAAAAAAAACTAAACTAAAAAGCTAGTTGCTTAGTAAATCAAATACGTAAATGAAAAAAGTAAATAAAATTAGAGATTTGATTCAACCTGTACGTCCCACATTGCTACAGCAAAATGTGCAGGACAATTTACAAGAAAAAAAAACACTACTTAATTGAGAACCTCCTCCTTTTTGTGAAGTCGGTTAAAAATATCCAGTGCTGATTTTCAGCCAAACCCAGATTTGACCAACCATTGATTAACAAAACAAAAAATACAAAATATTTATTTTACAAAAATAATAGTAGCTGATGATTACATTTCACTATGACAAGCCTGTATCGCAGATACCCGGACTGGAATTGGCAAAAAGTAGTTTTAATAGATACTAATGCAGAAAATAATATGCGAGGCAAACATTAGAAATAATATTTTACACAAAAAGATAACTACGTTATTATTGTGTGTGTGTGTGTGTGTGTGTGTGTGTGTGTGTGTGTGTGCGTATGTGTGTGTGTGTGTCTCCTTAAAATCTTTCATTAAACATTAACCATTTGATTTATGGGTAAACTTTGAAGGTTCCTCCTCAGCTCACTAGCCTGTTTACGTCCACTGCTGAACGAGACCTCCGATGGAGTTGCCATAATCACCACGTTTGGCAGGTAGATTAGTGATCGCAGTTTGGTGTTAAGTACTCAGGTCGATGTTGCTGACTATCCCCTGATGTAATCCCATAACATTTTTACTACATTCATGGGAGGAGACGGAGGGCCGCACACGCTACGACACCGTGGGCAACTTTGAACGTTATTTTTCCTCGAAAAGAACGACGAGACACAAGAGGTGCAGGTTTGATTCCCGCTGCGGGACAAATGTTTGCATGATATGCATTTATTCCGAGTCTGGGTGTTGTGGTACCATGGTACTCGTAGTTCCTGATACCCACGACATAGGGAATGCTAGTGTGAGATCAAGACTGCTGTGTGACTGTTGGGTGTGCTATGTTATTTTTGTTTAAAATTGTCTTTTTAACCTCAGGTTTCATTGGTGGTGATAGGTTACTCAAGAAACTAACTACCGCAGTATAATCATAGGTGTCGCCACTTCTGCAGTAGATTATTCATTTCAATTACAATCTCTAATGACACTGAGTCGAATCACACTCAAAAGACTACATTTTCTTCGACTATCTATTTAACTCGAAGAATTCTCCTCGTGAATTCACTTCACGTCTATAAATAAGTCATTAGACTCCGCGACCAATCAAAGATAATCGGACACAAGAGAAGGCTTTCACGCGTCTCTTCAAATCCTCCACACGTTACGATTCTAAACGTAGGTACGTGTATTACAATGACAATGTGAGACAGTGTAAAGAAATACAGTATAGCAATGCTAATTATTCACAAGGTCAAATGACCTAGAATGCGTGTCCTGTGCATGAATTTCATCTTGTTCGATACACTTATATTCATTCGTCATCATCATTATCATCAGCCTGTAGAAGTCCACTGTTGGACATAGGCCTGTAGGCCCTTAGAATGCCACGACGAACGAGCGTGGTTGCGGTCGGTGCTCATGAGGAAGGATCTCTAAATGGTCAACGAAACGTCTTAGGAGAATAGTAAAGTACGTGGTAGTATTAGTCGTAATTATTCTAAAACTTTTTTAATTTGAGATTTGTAGGCTTAGGGCCATATTTATAATAAATTTTTAAACCTGTTTTAGTTAAAATAGCTTTTGTTTTGTTCTCTCTAATGTAAAATGGCATACGTCAAACAAGACAAAAGCTATTTGAAAAAATAATTATGAATAAGTTAATATGGGGTAAGTTTCGAATAACAGTTGTCAAGCTTTTAAGACGTTCATGAATTATTTTTTTAGGGCTATTTATCCTCTTGCTAAGCCAACCAGTTGGCTCTTGCTCAGGTCAACTTTCGGACAGCGATTTTCAGAATCAAAAAGCTTAACTCGTTCTGTTCTTTATATTTAACAGATTGCTGCATCAGATATAAACTGATGCTTATCGGTACTATCTTTCTCATTGTATGTCATTTGAGAGAGAATAAGGTGGAAGACAGAGCAATACCGTAGCTATTTTGGGCTACTCACGAGTTCTTCAACATTTTACTTCGCGCAAAGGCGTTTGTCTGTGTGTGATTGTGTTTGTGACGTTTTTTGGAGATGACTTACTGTTAGATTTACTACTCGTTGAGTATGTGAGCGTATAACATGTAGCTCGGATCTTTTGTCATTCCGAACAGTCTGGTCAGCCTTTGGAATCTCGTCTTTTGTTTCTCTAGCTACCAGAGTTAGCGAACGGTTACCAACTTTGAAAATTAATGACTTGGGACGACTCAATTCTGTTTGTTATGAATGCAGACAGCTTTGTTTAGAGCCTGGTGCTTCTTGTCTTGTGAGACAAAGTAGTGTGTTTGTGTAAGTTTTGTGGTACAGTTTCGTCATATTTCATTTTGCATGACGGCTTAATTTTGGCTGTCACGGTTGTATTAGTTTTAAGGTATTGTCAGTATTTGCGAAGGATGTGGAGAATTCTGACATTGCTACCAGAATTAGCAGGTTGAAGTGGCAATGGGCTGGTCATATAGCTCGTAGAACTGGTAACTGTTGGAAAATAAAGGTTCTCGAGTGGCAACCATAAATCGGACGACACAGTAGAGGTAGGCTCACCTCTCGATGGACAAAAGATTATTAAAAAGGTTGCAGGAAGTCAGTGGACGGAGCTGGCTCGTGGCATTCTAGGGAGGAGGAGATCTATGTCCAACAGTGGACTTCTTCAGGCTGATGATGATGATAGAATTGCCTCTACAGGTTGTGCCAGGAAAAAGTGACAAGCACAAGTCTAGAGCAGAAGTAGTGCACTCTCAGGGGACCCCATGGAAACCCATATCATGTATGGTTCGCCATTTCTTGTAGATTAGAAGTTATGCCTGCTGTTGATCGCCATTTTTGACATATTCTTAAGGAAAATTACTCCCTTCGAATCGAATTTCTTATTATATAATATGATGAACCATTTGAAGTAGCCTAATTAAACTTAAGGGGTAAATAGGATGTTTTGAAAGTAGTACCTGGCCTACGTCTCTGGTGCGTTACTCGACCAACTGGTTTTCAAAGTTATCAAGAGGTACGAGCACGAACAAAAATAATAAAAAATCACTCACAATATCATGGAGTAACCGGTGTTTGGAAAGGCACACAAAAATCGTTGGAGGGCCATCCAAATCAGTTGCAATTGAATCTTCACCCCTTGAAACGGATTACTCTTGCACGTCCCATAGGATTAGGAGCACGTATTGTCTGGTGCCAGGTCTATCGGTTTGTGGGTTGACCATTGCCGGATTTTAACTTTTTTCATTTTTCAGTTGCCTATTTAACATGCAACTGGTTATTAACAACTGGATAATATAATATAATAGTACATTATAAAATAAATAGAAAGTTAAACATTTATGCTATGACCTACCCTCAGTGTAAAAATACAGTAGCAACATGGTTAAAATCCCTGAGCTACGAACAAACTGAAGATCTCTTATCTTTATATTCATAACTTTTCTTCCTCACATAGTCATTACCTTGTATATTTTATTTTATATTAAACAACCTACTTGTACCTACCTACCACTCTTGAGTTTCGTGCAGATATATTTTATTCAATATTGTTCGTATTTAATATACATACTTTATGTGTATTATTACATTTGTACCTATATATTCCTAGTTAATAGTTCAATTATAAGTTGCATGCTTAAATATAAGTACACATGTTTTTGTACTGTTACAAGTGTTCCTTACCGACCACAGAAAAGAGGGGACTCTTCTAACACAGGTTATTGCAACTTAACAGAAGAGATCCCAAACCCTTTAATTGTATAACTTGTAAAAACAATAAAAAACCTTTTTACTTTTACTTTTACTTACTTACTTTTACATTTATAATGGATTTCTATCGTTTTTTGATGTGTGTGTAAATACTTACGCTAAATATGTAAATATGTATCGTAAGTATCTATGTAGATATTATGTTAAAAGGATTGCTATAAAATGTATCATCATCAGCCGGTAAATGAGGCCTCCCTCATAAAATACAATGGGGGGATTTACCATAATCACCACGCAGGCGCATTGGTGATCGCATTATTGGTGTTGAGTGATCAGGTGGATTCTGCTGCCCATCCTCTAGTCAAACCTCTCAGTTGGCTAATACGACATCCACGAGAGGAGACGGAGGGGTCTATTCTTAGGCTTCATCTTAAAATTTTATTTATTTTGATACTACACTCATATGAATTTAACCAGTGCGCTTCATAGTAAAAACCGTCAATGTAAAGCAAACAACTCTTAAACACCAATTCAAAAATCACATTTTCAAATGATCGCGCATGATCGCGGGGATGCTTCGTCTATTATTTATGGTAACTTAAACTATGGTTACACAAACAATATGGTTCAGGGTTCGTTAGGTTCCGAACTCTATGGGGTGTCGGGTGGATTATGGTGTCACAGTTTTTAACGTTTATATCGTTTAAAAATGTTACCAATAAGAGGAAAATTAAAAAAAAAACAACTTATGTATAGTCATTTAATGTTAAGTTCTCATAATAAATATATCTAGAACAAAAAGTTGCTGGATGAATAAGTTAGGTTACATAAGTTAACAGCTTATAAAATTTATGTCATCAACAAAATCAATCGGTTGAACCTATCCTGCAATCAATGGTAAAATATGATAATATATGTATCAATGCATAAAAATGATTCTTAAAGAGCGAAATAAAATCAGAAAACAATAAAAATCATGTTACCCATATGAGGAAAATTTATTTTTTTAACTTACGTGTAGTCATTTTAATCTAACTAGAACATAAGGTTCCTGGATGAATATGTTAGGTTACATAAGTTAACAGCTAATAAAATTTATGTCATCGACAAAATCAATCGGTTGACCCTATCCTACAATCAAAGGTAAGTATATTAGGAAATTAGTGCATAAAGGACGGATTTAAAGCAAGGGCCATAGATGAATCACGATCAAGTGAAGGATTCTAACGACTGAATCACGACCGTAGTGAGTAATTTAAGTGTTAGAATCCTGAGCGACGCGAGTGATTCATGATCCTCGATATAAATCCGTTTTATTCAAGAGTTGCATACCATACTTTATACTTACCATGACTACGAGAAAAAGAAAGATTAAAGCGAAAATTAATGAAGAAAAAAGGAAGGTTAATAGTAGATTGTATCATAAGGGAGCAAAATAATATTTTTACGGCGAGGGCGCTTTTTTGAATCCAGAACGAAGTGAGGGATTCTAGAGTAGAATCCTGAGCATAGCGAGGGATTCTTTAGTAGAATCCCGAACGTAGCGAGGGATTCAAAGTACGTCGCCCGAGCCAAAAATATATTTTGCGTCCGAGTGTTACACTCTACTTTTCATCACTCACTATGAGAAAATAAAAGGCGCCTCATATTTTATTTCAAAACAAAACCATGAATTTCTAACAATCCGTGAATAACTTATCATTTAAAAAAAAGACTTCCGCCGTTGTATTCGACTAAATATTTGGATGAAAAAAAAATTATGAAAGAACCATAGTGGTGAAAGGATTATGATACTTTCTGAATGCAAATGCTTGGTTTGTTGCTGAAAATAACAAAATCGCCATATGTATGCCTACAATATTTGAGGAGTTCCCTCAATTCCTCGTGGACTCCATCATCAGAACTGTTGTCTGAAAAAAATGGAACCAATCTGGAAGTATATCTATTCAAATAAAAAAAGAATTTTCCAAATCGGTTCATAAACGCCGGAGATATGAGGTAACATTAAAAAAAAATACAACCGAATTTAGAACCTCCTCCTTTTTGTAAAGTCGGTTAAAAATGACGAAATCGCGGGCCGTTGTTTCTAATTTGTTTTTTTTATTCAGCCGGTGGCGCGACTATGGGCCGTCGTACCAGCCAGTATTTATTTAAACAATATTTGCGTTCGCCTTCTTTGGCGCTGAACACTAAGATGATCCAAATTTAAAAAGGGCGCGGAAAAGATAATTGCGGCGCACTTATTTGTGTTTGATTCTTTTCAAGATGTTCCAAATTCAAAAAGGGCCGTAAAAGATAATTGCGGCGCACTTATTTGAGTTCGATATATTCCAAATTTAAAAAGTGCGCGGCAAAGATAATTGCGGCGCACTTATAGAAGCTTCATACAGAAAACACCACCTTTGGGTGCACTTAAAGGCGAACCAAGTCGTCCTTTTCGAATAGATGGGATGAAAAATTAATTAAAATGCACATTAAAATTGGAAGGATTTATATTTGCGCAAGGAGTTTGTCGAGTATTCTTTGCACAAGGAGTTTGTATCGAGTATTTTTTGTGTAAGGAGGTTGTATAGCATTGAGATAATGGAGGTCGAATATATTGGTGTGTTCTAAATTCAAACACCAAAGTAGTAATTAAAAGTGTTTTCCAAGCTTTTTAGAGGGGGTATGGTATAAAATATATTCATGTATAAAAATGGTTTATAAAAAGCGAAATAAAATCAGAAAACAATAAAAATAATCGGAAAGGGTATTTTATTTTCATCCAAATGTGGCATAAAGGAATATCAACAATTTTATTTTTGCTAACACTTCCTTTTATGTAACGGTGATTCAAAAACATTATCCGACACTAATCTCCGCCACCACGCATGAATAAAAATCAAACGATCAGACAAAGCGTTGAACAAAGCATTCATTTTACATTCATTACCCCTCTTTTTGGCTTTACGTATATAGTCGGGAAACCCGTCGAAATCGCGAACACTATTGTGCAGGGATTATCCAACGCCCTGAAGTGTACTGTTTAATTTTATTGGCGAATTAATTGTCCGGCAGTGTACAGTACACTGCGTGGCAAATAAACCGGCTCGCGTTGAGTGCACTTGGTAGTCCGCTGGGTTGGATTCTGTTGATTGTTATTACGATGCAGATTAGATATAACATATTTGTTTTTGTTTTTCGAATTGTTTTTGTTGTTTGTTGGTTAGAAAAGCTGGAAAATGGTTTCCTGATTTTCATTTGTTCTGAAAAATAATAAATACTCTATGGATGCTGCTTTAGCGGTTTTGGGCCAAACACATCTGCCCCCTATTTTTCCTAACTGAAAGTTGACTCGTAACCACGATACTCGTGGTTACGACACTCGTTTGACAAGTAAAATTGCCACGGAAGAATGAGATTTCCTTCCATGAAAATGACCATCAATTGACAAGTCTTTAAGATAATTTTGATAAATGATTGTTTTACTTGTCAAACGTTAGTCACCGAGTAACTTTTAGTCAGAGGCTGAAACCCCATTCCCATAATTATTGAAAATTCAAAGTATACTTATTATTTATTAGTCACTATAAGTGCGAATCCAACTCGGATGGGCAGCTTTCGGGAAACTATGCCATATCTTCTCGTCACATATACCGCAGAGCCTCAAGACGAAAGTCTATAATCAGTACGTGTTGCCAGTGATGACTTACGGCACTGAGACGTAGCCGTTAACTATTGGCCATATAGACAAGTCGCGCAGCGGGCTATGAAGAAAAATATAACAACACAACAAACAACAAGAAAACACCAACACGAACTCATGAAATAGAATTCTCAATTTGAATTCGAATTTTGAATTAGAATGAATATAATTTTGTTTTCTCACAGCAAACAAAAACCAAGAGAAAGGAGGTGAATAGATACTGCTTTTCATTATTCTAGGGGTTCTAACTAATTGAAAAGAATGTCAAAAAAAACTTGCAAATGACGTCGCATAAACTGTTGCTCTCGTTATAAAAAAAACGGCAGATAGTTATAGACTCATCCGAGCCACAATAGTTCGTTAGGCTCTCTTCACAATGAGACATCGCATCCACTGTCTCACGTACAGCTAGTTGTTTACATATATAAATCTTAGATAACTACAATAGAATGGTCGTCTCTATGTTAATTTGTGTTTAATATGAATTCGTGAGTAGATCCACGGAATAATGAATAGTGTTTGTAAGGCTGAAGACATACATGGACAATGGAATGGGTTACAATTGCGCTAATCCATTTTATTGCGTGTCACGAGCAGTACAGTCAGCGATGAAAGTTTATGGTGTGGTTTATTTTATTTGAACAGAAGATAAATCTCCAGTTAAATAAGTTATACTGGCACTTAAGTATACTTTATACGTAAAGTAATACTTCTTATTAGTAAATTGTAGTGTAAGGCTGCGTTTCCACCAGAGATGAGCAAGGATGCGTAGCGAGGAATGTGTTTTTTTAAGAACCAATTGAATCACTTCATTTACCTAGCCTCGCACAGCGCAGCTCTGGTGGAAACGGCTTAGCGATCGAGGTTTTTATACGTACAAAACAAGTGAGGAGTCAGTAGTCTGAGAAGAGCCCGCTACACACCACTCATCTACGCACCATTCCACAGTCTCGCTACACATCCTCGCACCGCTCATCTACCTCGCACATCTCTGATGGAAACACTCACACCGTTCCACAGCCTCGCTACACATCCTCGCTACACATCCTCACACCGCTCATCTATGGTGGAAACGCAGCCGCGTGTTAGCGGCCGCGTTTAGTATGTCCTGTGTGACTTGGTGTATTATTAGGTATTGGAATACTTAACTTATTTGTAGATAAGCAAAAAATCAAAACCATTTAACATCAGCCGTGCAATAACAGCTTTATAGCTGGCAAATACCTACTTAGAAATATATATACTATGTGCTTTATTATTCTCCTGCTAATGTTTCGACTGTTTATAGGTATTTCCTCATGAGCACTACCCGGGATCACGGTCGATGGTTGTGAGACGGAGACTGAGTTTTTTTTTTAAATTAAGTACATAACAATTTTAAGCCGACTGTACTCAATTGTCCATCCGCATCCACTGGTCGCACCTTCATTCGTGTCCCCTAAATCAAAACACAATTGTCATAAAAAATGCTATGCAAATGCAAGAATGGCCTAGTCGAGATTAGTGCACTCTGAATCGTTGTAATTAGGAGATTTATATGCAAAGCACTTTGTGGTCCACATTATTAGTCCATAATAATTCCATAGGCCCCATAAAGCCCGTGTACCCATAGCCTAATGTCATTTTGAGAGCGTTATAGCAGTTCACTCCTTTGTAATAGATTTATGAGCTGGAATGATTTAATAAGTGTGTGATAACGAATATAATTTATTGCCTAGACTCTGTTCCCAGGACCGTTGGTCAGTTGAGATGCTGATTTCAAGATGCATCTGCTTGTTAGGATGACAAATAGAAAGGCAGGAAATTCATATCTCTGGAAATTTATGGCTTTATCATTACAATATTTAAGCACTTTCTTATGATTAAAATTCTATACAGCATTATGCACTCTTCTCGTGAAAACATAAGGTTTTCGTATAAATTTAATAAGAGTACTGAAATCAAGCAATTTACGGCCTAGTAACTAGGTATTTTAAAAATCCTTTTTAACTTAACTAGGCCGTTAATTGTAGTTTCTACCGAGGCTTTTAGAGTACTTTTCTCTAAATTGCGATGAAAAAATAATCAAATTATCAAAAAATAAGTTTAATACGAAATTAAAGTTGGTTCTAAATTGTTACTAAATTTAATAAACATATAAATTATATAATATTCTGGTAGGCCAAAAATGTCTGACACGCCAGCAATTTATATTTTTGGCGTGCTAGCGATTAGTGGACATTTATTTCGTTCCGAACGTAAAATTGGCATATTCTTTGAAAAAAAATGGTATTTCCATTTCGATATTTCCGAGCATGTTGGAGAAAATACAATTTTAACTGCTAAGTTACTATTCCTGAACATATTATTGCAATAATGATTTTATTATTATGATTAAAGTCAAAGTCAAAAATATTTTATTCATCGTAATCATCTTTGTGGCATTTTGAATCGACTTTTGAATTAAGTGCGCAGATACTCCTGTTACAACGCTACCAAACTTAGACGAATCAGTGCAATTAGGAATTTATAAGTGTATGTCCGAGACATAAGATTCTTTTATCTATGTATAACTTTAGTCTGTGGTTTTAATTTGTTACCAGTGGTGGCAACACTGCTTTTTCTCTTCCTGTTCCGCTCGATGTAACGCTGGATGCGGGCGTGTGTTTTCAAGACTAGTAAAATTGGAAATACAGCAATAAAAGTGAAGTTTCAATGAATATACTCCTCAACAACTAAACATGGTCCTTCGACGATAATCAACGAGTTTCCAGCCGTAACTAAAGTCTGCAAGAACATCACGCCCCGACATCATCCACACAGCGGAGGAGCCGAGGCAGCCATTACCGGAGACCGACGCCACGAAGTCAATCGGTATTCACCTACTTCGTGTGTCTCCTGCGAGTGCCTGAGGGGCTCCATAGCGGGTCCACCAACGATACAGAAGGCAGACGTGCATTCCCCGCTGCCGCTTCCGCGTGCAGCCAGAGTTGGGAATAGTCGGCATCTTCATCACCTGCTCTACACGCTGCTTCAGCGTGCAACACACAAGTGCGTCGCAACACACATGTGCAAGAGTCGTCGAGAATTTCGGAAAATCATCGTTTTCCTACGCTCAAGCATCAAACGAAAGTCAACCTGAAAGAAGACGCCTGTTTCTACACATCGGCATCTCAAGCTCGCGGACTTCGCAAGTACAAGTTTATAGCATAGAATAGCCTAGTAATTCTTAGCAGTCAGAGATTTCATTTTCCAAATTTCCAGATTTCTATAATAATCTAGAATCGAATCAATCATTGATTGACTAAAACTTTTCATACAAGCTTCAGTACTATTGTTTGTCTGTGGTAGATCGACGATCCTAGCTCTGTCGTTGGTCGCAACGCAAACGGAACACTCGCTGCAGTGGCGCCAGCGCCACCAATCGTGCAACGAAGCAAGCAAAATTCTAGTTCTGTTTGTTTGTTTGATTGGCAAAAGACGCAATTTTCTGTCACGAAAAAGTTAAATCTCTGTTAAGTTTAAATTTAAGTGTTTTTAAATAGCTGTGTAGGTGTGTATTCAAGTGAAATGGAGGGTCAAACAAAAGATGCGGAGCTAGCCGCTCTTATAAAGTCAAGGGGTTACGTAAAAGCCACAGTTACGAGAGCAAAACGGTTTATTGAAGAAAAGTTAGCTTTATTGGGTTCAGAGGCAAGCTGTGAAATCAATGTATCTGAAATTAAATTGAGGCGAGATCGTCTAATCGCAGCTTTCGAAGACTACTCTAAGCTTTGCCTTCAGATACAAATTCTAGATGAGAAAGACTCTGAAGATCTAGGTAAGTTCGAAGACGTATACTTCCAAGTTGTAGCCCACATGAACGATTTAATTGACAAAAGCTCTGCGAATAACAACAAGCCGCCCCCTACTTCGCACTCCATTGACAAGGCATTTCACAACATAAAACTGCCACACATCACTATACCCACCTTCAGTGGAAGATATTCAGATTTCTATGCGTTTTTCAACATGTTCGACTCTGTTGTGGGGTCCACAGACATGCCGCCGGTACAAAAGTTATATTACCTAAAAACGTTTCTTTCAGGAGAGGCTTTAGCTCTTGTGCAAAACCTACCGCTGGCCGACGAAAGCTACGTCGAAGCAGTGAATCTGCTCAAACAGCGGTACGAAAATAAGTTCCAGATTGTGAATGAGCACATCACCATGCTCTTAGACCAGCAATCAATTGCAAAATCGGTACCTACAGCGCTCCGAACGTTTGTATCAACATGTCATCAGCACATGGCTGCACTCAAAAACTTGGGGGAGCCTGTCACACAGTGGGACAGCATTCTTTTACACCTACTAGCCAAAAAGCTTGACATCTTCTCCAGCCGTGCTTACCAACTCGAGCGTGACCAAGCAGTGAAGCCCAACATGAATGACTTCTTGTCATTTTTGGAGAGGCGAGCTCTTGCTTTAGAAAACACAGATAGCATTTCTGTCAGCAAGCCGCAGGCACAAAGGTATGCTGTAAATGTGATATCAACGAGCAACGCTACTTCAAAGGAGACTCCGAGCTGCATATATTGTAAGTCTAACCATAAAATATTTCAATGCCCAAGCTTCAAACTTGCACCACTTGAGAAAAGATTGCAATTCGCAACACAGCACAAGCTATGCGAAATCTGTCTCACAACCCATCCAAATAAAAAATGTCGATTCCATTTCAAATGCAGTGTTTGCAAGAAGCCTCACAACACCTTATTACATAAGGATGAGGCAATCCCCACAGCACTGCCAACAGTGACATTGATGTCTGGTGCATCGCATGGCCAAGTTTTACTGCCCACAGCTTGGGTCAGGCTATATTCAAACACAGGAACAGCAATAAACTGTAGAGCATTGCTCGACAGTGGTTCACAAGCATGCTTTGCCACACAAAAGCTAGTAAATCATCTAGGTGGCACTGCCAAACGCACGAACAGCAATATTATAGGAATAACCAATGCTGAACAAACAATTACTCACTCGATCAATGTCGAAGTGCATTCACAAGTATACCCATATAAAGCTAATGTGAAGTGTCATGTGGTGCCTCAAATAACATCCAGGTTGCCACAGCGAACATTCGACATCTCACACATAAAGCTACCAGAAGCCAGTCAGCTTGCTGACCCAAACTTTAATAAGCCTGGTGATGTGCATCTGCTTTTAGGGGCTGACATTCTTTTTCAGGCCCTCCTGCCACAACCTGCTGCTACTGAGGAGAGTGGGGGTGATGCTGCTGCTTCCAGCCACCCAGATCAGCCGAGCCTGCTTCACACTTCCTTCGGCTACATCATCGCAGGGCAGATAGCAACATCGTCAGCTTCAAACAAGGTGGTCTCACTCTTTTGTAGAACTTGTGAATCAGATATTAGTGAGTCTATATCCAAATTTTGGAAGGCTGATCAAGTCCATGAAATATACCCAGAGAAATTACCTGAAGTTGAGTATACTGAGAATCATTTCAAAGACAATGTTGAGCTTAACGACAATAAATTCCAAGTGACAATACCTCTCAAGGTCCCTATGGTTGACATGAACCACGAATTAGGAGATTCCTTTCACTTGGCCTTAAGCCGATTTTTGAATCTGGAATATAGATTTTCCAAAGATCCCAAACTCTTTGAGGGTTACAAAAAATTCATCGATGAGTATGTCTCACTCGGTCATGCCAAATACATAAACTTAAATCAGTATGATTTATCTAAAGACCCAGTCTATTTTCTTCCCCATCACCCCGTGATCAAAGAAGACAACAAAACAACAAAATTAAGAGTTGTATTTGACGGGTCTGCAAAAACTAAAAAGAAAATTTCACTCAATGATATGATGATGAATGGTCCAGTTGTCCAAAGAGACCTATTTGATGTATTGATTGCGTTCAGACTTGGCAAACACTTCTTCATTTCTGACATAAAAATGATGTTCCGTTTTATTGCGCTGAATCCTCTACAGAGATCACTTCAAAACATTCTTTGGAGAGACCAGCCCAATGAGGACATCAAATGTATTCAGTTGCAAACTGTAACATATGGCCTAAAAACATCATCCTACCTGGCCACAAGATGCCTCATTGAACTGGCTCAACGATTCAAGACTCAACTACCTTCCGCAACGTCTATTTTAGAGAACAATACGTATGTGGACGATATTTTAGCAACTCATGACAATGAGAAAGAACTGGTCAGTTTGCAAAAAGACTTGGTTCATCTACTTTCTCTGGGTGGATTTCAGTTGCACAAATGGTCTTCCAATAGTGCCAAACTACTGAGCAACATTCCAAAAGAGAAACAGTATTTTGGTGAGGTAGATTTGGATAAAGATGATCTCTCCGTCAAGACTCTAGGAGTCAACTTTGATATGCGTACCGACACATTCAAACTATCCACATCACAACCATGCTCAGGTGCACAGAGTACAAAGAGACAAATCTTGAGCTATATCAGTAAGTTCTTTGACCCCTTGGGGTTAATGGGACCAATATTTGTTCAGGCAAAAATTATCATGCAGTTGCTGTGGGCTGAAAGCATAGGTTGGGACGAAACCCCACCAGATCATATTAGGGAAAAGTGGATAGAATTCGCCAAAAGTCTATCAGAGATGGAGCCACTTTACATTCCACGGTGCATAAAATCCTCCAATAAGGCCACCATCCAACTAGTAGGTTTTGCAGATGCATCACTTACTGCTCATGGCTGTTGCTTATACCTACGCGTAGTAGACTCCAATGATGAAGTAAGTATGAACCTGATTTGCTCTAAGTCAAGAATCAATTCACACAAGAACAAGTTGACCATACCCAGGCTAGAGCTAAATGCTGCCCTATTGCTGGCCCGACTGACCCATAAGGTGCTCGAGAGTCTGCACAATAAAGCATTGAATGTACAAACACATATGTTTGTGGATTCACAAATAGTGCTTGCATGGCTCAACACGGACATTGCAAAGCTGAACACCTATGCTGCCAACAGGGTCCGGGTAATTAATGACTATTCATTAAAAAATGACTTAAGCTGGGGGTATGTAACCACAATTGATAACCCTGCAGACTGCATTAGCAGGGGACTGCTGCCTCATGAGTTAAAAGACCACACCTTATGGTGGCATGGTCCATCACTACTACATGACAACAAGGTAACAATACACAAGGCTTATGGTGAACCTTCTCTCTCTCCTGACCTTCAGTCTGAGAGCAATGATGACACTTTGGTACCGGTGGCTTGTGCTGCATCAGCAAGCGATCACAAAAATTGCGTTTTGCAACCAATACTAGAAAAGTTTTCTAGCATAACAAAAATGACCAGAGTCTTAGCCTATGTACTTAGATATCTTAACAATTTAAAGCCCAATTCTGTCAAATGCCAGGAGAACTTCTTATCTGTGAACGAGTTAGATAGTGCATTAGCACTATTGATAAAGTCTGAGCAAGAAAAATACTTTAGCAAAGAAATTAAATGTATCCAAGCTAATGATCAATACAATGGCAATCTGAAGTCTCTACATCCTTTCATAGGTCAAGACAAATTGTTGCATGTAGGCGGCAGACTTCATCATGCCTCACTACCATTTTCCAAAAAGCATCCAATCATATTGCCTAAGGATTCAGTTGTCACAGAATTAATCATTAGACGTGAACATATCAGACTTTTACATGCAGGACAAAGGTTGGTTTTAAGTAGCATTAACCAAAAATATTGGTTAACAGATGGCTTGAGATGTGTCAAGAAATTTATTCACAAATGTATTATCTGCTTTAGGTTGAAAGCCGAGGCCTCGAGTCAGCTGATGGGGTCTTTGCCTGCCGACAGAGTCAACGCGTGCCGTCCCTTCGAGAAGGTCGGCATGGACTTCGCTGGGCCAATTTCCGTGAAGCAGAGTCGCATAAGAAAACCAGTAATTGGAAAAGGTTACATACTGGTAATAGTCTGCTTTGTCACAAAAGCCATACACCTCGAGCTCGCGTCAGATTTAACGACGGACACATTCCTAGCAGCCTTCAAAAGATTTGCAGCTAGACGAAATTTGCCCAGTGCTGTCTACTGCGATAACGCGTCGACTTTTAAGGGGGCGAAGGCCCGATTAGATGATTTATATCGGCTACATGGTGGTGACAAAGCACATCAAATACAGGTGCAGACGTTTGCTGCCGAGAAAGGAATTAAGTTCCACTACATACCTAGTTATAGCCCAATATATGGCGGGCTATGGGAAAGATCTGTAAAAAGTGTAAAACACCACCTCAAGCGAGCAATGGCAGGAGCGTTACTAACGTATGAGCAAATAAACACGATACTTACCGAGATAGAAGCGGTCTTAAACTCGCGTCCCATTAGCGCGATGTCTACAGATCCTTCAGACTTTTCATGTTTAACACCTGGGCATTTTTTGACCGGTGCTCCAATGAACTCGTATCCTGAGAAAGACGTCAGTGACACTCCTACCAATCGGCTCAAGTTTTGGGCTATATGTATTAATATGAAACAGCTATTCTGGAAACATTGGAAAGATGATTACCTCACTACACTGCAAAATCGTCCTAAGTGGCACAATGTTTTGCCAAACATAACTGTAGGCACCTTAGTCATACTTAGGGAACAAAATGTACCTCCTCTAAAATGGCCTATGGCTCGTGTAACTAAAGTCTTTCCAGGCACCAAAGATGGCATTGTAAGAGCCATAGAAGTAATGACATCTAATGGCCACTCTCATCGTAGGTCCATTACAAAAGTATGTGTATTACCAATAGATACTAAGTAAATAAGGAAGGAGCGATAATCCTTACTGCCTTGTTGTATTTAAGCTAATAATTAATATAAGTAATATTAGTTTAGTTTTAGAAAATGACTGACACTCCATTTTGCCTCATTACATAGGTATTAATTAAGTATATGATAAAATATGTAGCTTAATAGAATTATATAGTTTAATACGAAAATTGTAGCAAGAGCTTCTAAGCTCATTCATCTTAGATTGTCAATTTTGTCTTATTAAAACAATATTGAATAATGTAATATTGCAATATGCTATATTGTACGTGGTTGTTTGTTATTTGTTGTTGATTTAATTCAAACAGTTTCATAAAAGTTTCTATAAATAAACTAAAATCTGGTAAATAATTTATTTTGCTTCACATTGTTAATTCAAATGTAAAACTTATGGCTTAGCTAACAATTTCAATAAAATGTTAAATGTTACTTAATGTTTTGCATAATGTCTTCAATAAATAGTTAGTTTTGTTCTTTAAGGCCCCAGCATGTCCGAGACATAAGATTCTTTTATCTATGTATAACTTTAGTCTGTGGTTTTAATTTGTTACCAGTGGTGGCAACACTGCTTTTTCTCTTCCTGTTCCGCTCGATGTAACGCTGGATGCGGGCGTGTGTTTTCAAGACTAGTAAAATTGGAAATACAGCAATAAAAGTGAAGTTTCAATGAATATACTCCTCAACAACTAAACAGTGTACCTACTCGTAATCTAGACTCTAAACGAGGGCTTCAGCCAGACCTTATTCTTGGAGACATCTTGTATCCTGACAAACCAACGCACGAGTTTTGAATGCAATAATTATTCTTTACTTTAGATTCAACTGTCGGTATATCGTCCGTTAGATATTTCTCATTCTCAAACTGACCCCCATTCTAATCAAATGTTATGTTGTCCTGACTTCAAGATCTTCATACGACCCGTCAACAATAGCTTACAAAAGAGAATACTAACAAAACCTTCATTGTTTCCATCAAAAGGTGACACATTTCATATAAGCACACAAAGTTTGTATACCGACCTATGAACTTAGATTGTTCGCATAATGCTTCAATAGAAGATGTCTACGTCAATCAGAATAATCCTTGTCATATTTTTTATATGTATTTTTCGCTAACGCATATTTGATATGGTTTAAATGGGGTTGTGGGAATCTTTTAGAAGAATGTTTTGATGCTGTAATAAAAGATTAATAAATACATGTCGTGATTATGATAGGTCAAAAGAGGAAGGTTGTCAAAGTTTGACCGTTACTCCAATCACTGAACAAGGTCAAGCTGATGAAGCTGTCAAAGTACCCAAAAAAAAGTAAAGTAAAGTAAGTATGTTGTCAATACCCAATGATGGTTTAAAGCAGGGTATGATCCTAAAATCCAAACATCCATAACTATTTTTTTTATTCAAACGGCTTTGCTTATTTCTTGTCATATTTGACGATGCAACTGTATTCATACTCATTATCATCATCGCATTCATTTTGAGCATGTTTTATAATTAATAAAACTATTGGTTCGCTCCAAACTGAGACCTCGCAATGACACCTTTATCAGCCCGACTACTTGAGTAAGTCATTTCCATACTTTCTTTTGTTTTTTAATTTTCGCCCCGAGGTAATTTCCTACACATCATCAAAATAACCTTTAAATAGGACTAAGCAACAGGGCGTAATACTACATACCTGTTAGTATATCAAGTACTTTGATGAACAATACAATCAAGTACCTGACGAACTAATTGATATTGTCCTTTTGACTAAAACCATAGAACTCCAACGTCATTCAAATTCCTAGAAATGGGAGGTCAACAATGGATGTTATATTGGTTATTGTTTTAAGGAGTACGAGTTTCTAAATTCTTCAATTTCAGACTTTTCCCTGTATTTGTGTCATAAAAGCTACAAGCATACCAAATTTCAGCATTGTGGGGTTGCTGGAAGTACCCTAGAGTTTTTGATTTTTGCGTTTTTTAGTTTCCCTAATATCTCACTACTTAGTCTAAATACTTATTAAAAACAGTTTTGAAATTTCCAACCAAAGCGCTTTCATTAGACACCCCACTTGATCTGACTGTCTCACTTTTATTTTTTTTACCCCCTCTTTGACCCCAATATCTCATTAACCCCCGACCGATATAGCTCATACCTACTCATTGTACCAATACTATCTACTCCCATACTAAATTTCATGAAGATCGGATTAACGGTTAGGAAGTTTTCATCGGACAAGCATACATATTAATTAAATAATAATTAATGTATCTAATGAAATGAATTATATCATGAAATATATTGTAAACATATTATGATAAATTAATATTCACAATACAATACAATATAATTCATGTAATAATAATAAAATTTTGCTCGTTACTTTTAAATATAATACTTAATTATTTAGGCTAGTGTGACATCAGTCTCTCGTGACTAATGCCACACTAGCCTAATTAATTAAATTTAATTTGTTAATGTGTTATTCTTTTTCAATAAATAATATTCTATTCTATTCTATTCATACATACATACAAACGCCGATTCTTTCAAGTTGACTAAGAGAACTCGCTTCGCTCGTTCAAATATACATATTGTAGATAAAAAATACGCGGTTAGAACTTTACACTACAAGTCTGACGAAGTCTAGTAAAGTCTGGTCTATTTATTATTAAGTTTGCTTCTATTTTGGCTATTACTTCATCAAACTCCATGAAATTTTGTACACAAATGATCTAGACCAGAGAAGCGTCAGTTTTAATTTTTTTTGTGATTTGGTAACCTTACAATTTTACAAGAAACTAACGCACCACGGGTCTAGATATTAGTGTACTGATCATGTTGACAAAATTTCATGGAGTTTTATGAAATAATAGTGAAAATAGAAGCTAACTTCGATCGCGTACAAAAGGGTGCAAAAAATACCAATCAGTGTGTTCTTGAATTTTGAAGCAGGAACTTCAGAACTTTGCCCGTTGCTAACACGGCACAGGCAAGTTCTGGTTTTTATTTGCTCTCGGAAGGAAGACTTACAACGTCGTATCAAGCCGAACCAAACATCAATAGGTAACTTTTAAAATATTTTTTTAACTTAGCGGAACCATTTATTGTTCTCCGTGATTACTTCGGCAAAAGATTAAAAAATAAATCAAAAAAGGTGGTAAAAAGTCAAAGTTGAAAAACTCGAAGAAATTGTAAGGTATCGCTTTGAGGTAGTCGGATTGAGCTTAAAACTTCCGCAAGTTGGTGGAACTTGTTTCGGAAGTCATTTTTAAGGTATCCATTGGTCATGTGCGAGAGTGTACCTACCTTCTTAAAGATGGAAATGAGGAAAAACTCGTTGTTCGAAAAAGGTTATTCGTACTTAATAGGAAACAAAATATTGTTCACTCAATTAATACACAATAATTATTACTTGTATTTATTACTTTGACAAGGTTACAAGAAGTTGTTACAGACAAAATTGTAGTATCTATGTAGTAGGCGAAAGGGGTCTCGGGTAGGGTTGCCACCTTTTTTTTAAGCTAATAGTGTAAATTTAATTTTTTAGGCGAAAAAAAAGTACCTGCTTCATCTAAAAATAAAGTACTATTTATTTACCGGACTATTTCTCTTCGATACATATTTTTTGTTGCTTCTAGCAACATCCAACAAGTATTTGTTACTCTTAAATATATTAACGTCATCTTTACAATCAATCCCTATACTTAAATATATAAATAATTAGTTTTTTATTAGGTTAAGGGACGCTCCATTGCGTTCATCCCGCCACTTAGCATTCATCAGAGAAAAAACTCTCTCTGTGAATGCTGAAGTGGCGGGAATGGATAGCAGAAGCGTCCGTTCCGTTATACGTAAAAAATAGTAGTCCGTTTAAAAAATCTTCACAAGTAAAAATAAAGTTTTTCTCGTGCTTTACTGCCCTCATAAAGTATAAAGTACGATTGGCCAAAATAGAGTACAAATCTTTATTATAAAGTACGGGTGGCAACCCTAGACTCGGGACAAGATGTTATTTCGTAAATTTCAGACTTTTTCCATTATGTGTGTCCCAAAACCTCCTAGTATTCCAAATTACAGAATATGAGGTTACTGGAAGTACTTACCCTAGAAGTTATAAATTTTCACAATTTCCATACAAAAAATATTCATAGTCATATTCATATTCATTTATTTATTGCTCTTATGCAGTAAGTACATTAATATTAGTAAGTATTGGTCTTATTATACTAGGTTAGTTAAGTACTTACACATAAACCCCGTTAGGGCGCTGCAATTTTATTAGATAAGATTAAATTATTATTAATTGATTAAATTGTATGCATGCATGACTATTTATTCTTAATTAAACAAACAAAGCAGGTCAATAAACAAATGTCAAAACAATGGCAATATACATTGATTGTGCATTGAGTTAGAAGCTTGACTTTTCTGCCTTTATATTTGGTATAAATTTCAAGTTGATACCTTCTTTCCGAAGTAAAAGTGTCTTAACATCCATAAAGACAGGCGGACGGTTAACGAAGTAATCTTACAAGGGCCTCTTCTTCCCTGTTGTTCCCTATTTCACAGAACCCTAAAAAGACCATCCATAATCATAGGTACCAAATTGCAACTTCGCGTTTGCAATATCTAAAGGTTGGTATCATGTTAGGTAACAACACATACAGATAGTTTCCTCTTCACAATACAATATACTCTCCCTAGAACAGTTTATGGAATATCCACTATAACCTGAACTGCACATACATGTCACATTCGCATTTTCAGGTTGAATTATGTGAGGGTAGAGAGGTCAGCGTAGAGTGGTTCAGTTGTAGTTCATTTGTCTTTAGGCTTAGAGCGGTGTATCTCAGACAGGAAATTAGGTTTGGATGTTTGTACGTGGTTGGTATCTGGATGGTGTTATGCAATAAACTGGCAGGCAAGAATTGTATAGCTAGTTTTGGGAATTTGCAACAAATTACAGTTAGTATGAAAAAATCGAGCAAAGAGATAAGGATTTATTCATACAAAGGTTTAGGTTAGCAAGTTATACGTCTGAGTGAAGTAATTATTTTACAATTGTTTTCATAAAATGTATGTTTTTCATGACTAAATGAGGTGGTTCGGGATTCATTTTTGTTATTTTAAGAAAGCTAATTATATAACACCCAAGAAATACTATATTATACTACATTTTACTGTATTATTTTACTATATTTTTTATATTTTTTACTATATTTTGTTACTGGAGTTACAATTCGTACCTTCGGGACTGTTTCCTCTTAGTCTAAGTTTTTTATGTATCTCTGTGTAACTCTTGTAAACAAATAAATTTATATTCTATTCTATTCTATAAATAGACATTAATCAAATAATTAATGTTATTAAATTAATGAATCCTGACTATAATTACTTGTGTCGCGGGTATCAGGAACGACTAGTAATGGGACCATAACACGACCCGCAACCAATAATTGCAGAAAATATTTGCTACGCAGCGGGAACCGTGCCTCTCTTGCATCTGAACTGGCTTACTTGCCCGCCTCATCACGAGTGACGACTACATCAAGAAGTAGACATGTATAATTATTTCTAGCAACATTCTGCATTACACCATCCTAATTCCACATTCGAACGTCGTCTTTCGGCAGACTCGAGTACAATGTTTTCGGAGATAGCCACGCTCTAGATTACAGACGTTCAATACAAATGGAACGTTTCAGGTTTGAATTCAGAATACGGTTTGATTAAAAGATTGAACACATTTGAATTTGAATTATCGTTCTAGCCAATAGAAAAACTTTATATTACATCCAATGTACAAATAAGTCTGTGTATATGGCCAGTATGGCCTAAGTTTTATTTTTTTTGGTAAATGACTGAACTGGCAGGTGGCCCACCATCCATTATCCATTACAAATGCAATACCTCTTTGCACTTAGGATGCATGCACCCTACTTGGCATTAAACTGCGCCCGTCATGAGATATAAAGATGCAATTCTCATGTGCCAGTAATATCCCTGGAACACAGCAATGCAAGCATTACTGCTTGGTGGCAGAAATAGGTATTGTGGTAGTACTTCCACGGACGAACTCTTTCACAAGGAGCTCTACTGTATAGCAAGAATATAATATCCTAGATAAGATTATCCTTTTACTCCCGTGGATGTCCTAAAACCAAACTAAGAACAACAAGAAAACTTAACACTAATACTGCGATCAGCAATCCGCCTTCAAAGCGTGATTATGTTATATAAGGACGAAGTCTCCCCCATTGAATGCAATGGGAGAGGTTTTGTCCAGCAGTGGACGTAAACAGGTTGGTGATGATAGAATAGAAAATACTTAACCTAGCTTAACATGATAGTTAAAAGTGCAATGGGGGGTTTTATCGCTTAGAAACGATTTCTTCCAGACAACCTGAGAGAGCATCTGTTAGAATAAAAGAATGACCGCACGTCAAACGCGCGTGTACTAAAATATTATAATATTAAACGAAAAAAGTAATAAGTACTTAATAACTATATAGAATAAGTATCGAAATAAATACACTCGAGAGCAATGAATCCGGGTCACTTAAAGAATGTTAAAAATCTCGGAAACTAAAAATGATAGATTAATGCAATAAATTGTATTTAATAGACAATGTAATACTCCTTAAATGAAGGTAAAAAAATATGAGTCACCATACATTTTATTAACACAAAATTACATAAAGAAAAAAACTGCTGATCTCTCCTTAAAACAAAAATAGGAAACATGAAATTTTTGAACTTTATTACGATTTTCTTGAATTTTAATACTTCGTATTGCCTCCTCGTGCTTCCATTACTGCGTTTACGCAGAAAAAAAACAACAAAAAAACAGAAATCAAACAATGATAAATGACAGATTACAAACAAAAGCAAAACCAAATGCTGTAATTTCGTAGTTCCATCTTCGAAAGTGGCCCTTTTTCAAATTTGATTTTTTTATGATATAACTTTACAATAACTAAGAAGTTTTAATACCTTCATTTAAGGAGTATTACATTGTCTATTAAATACAATTTATTGCATTAACCTAGCATTTTTAGTTTCCGAGATTTTTAGGATTCTTTAAGTGACCCGGATTCATTGCTCTCGAGTGTATATCGCCAGCATCCCCTGTTGTAATCCCTTAGTAAGGCTTTTAGTACATCCACGGGAGGAAAAGGAGGCTTCTACTCTTAGGCCGTACACACACCACGGCAGAAATCACATCTTGATGGACAAAATACTTCCTGTAACTGTTTTGATCTTTATAAAAAACGTTTTTAAAACTCACGCTGGCAATAATTTTATATAATTTTACCATAAAGTTGTTTACAATGTGCAAAAGCGAAACAAAACGAATTACCGCACCGCACCCCACCTCACCTGTTAAATTAACCAGCCTAATGCGCTACAACGTGACTCGTATAATTCAACAAAACTACACTAAATTAATTATTATGAGGTGGGTTCTTGATTTAAAATAAAAAAGAAGGTGAAGTTATTTTTTTTTCTTTTTTTTTTCTTGTCCCTTTGTCGTGAAATACTGCCAATATCACATCATGGATTCGAAATTGGAATTTAATTTTAAATTCAAACTTCGAATCCAATTATGGGGAGTTCACATAATGCTCTGAAAAAGTGTAGGTAGAATGCCTAGAAAAAAAGTACCAAATGTCAATGTCAAATTAAAGAATGCTTGTTGATTTGGGCAGATTAACAAACTCTAGTTTTCTCTGTTACTTACATTTGCTCTATGCTCTATCCAACTTGTTTTTTTCTCGTGTTATTGAGAACCAGTGTGTTGAAAGGATTCACCACGCTAGTTCTCCCATGGAGGCTTCTTAGAAAGCTATTCACATTGTACCTACACATATTGATTTCCATGTAGAGTCATCCAACATAGAAGTTCACTGCTGGACATAAGCCTCCCTAAAATGCCACGATAAACGTTCTTGAGACGCCCTAAACAAAAGCATCCACTGACTTTCTGCGACGTTTATAATGTCTTGAGTCCATCGAGTCGAGGGCCTTTCTCTACCACGTCTTCCGGTGTGTGATCGCCAAACGAGAATCTTTATTCCCCAACGGATGTCAGTTCTGCGAGTTATATTATGACCTGCCCAATTCTACTTGAAGGCCTTCAATGGAGGCTTTCCCACGTACAAACACAACATTCAGCTATATCAGTTTTTGAGACAGATTTTAGTTTGTGATCTTTAATTTTATTTACCAACATCGCCATCAATAGTGGCGCTCTACCTTTGTCTAAATTAATAAGTTTATAATTCGCGTGAAATAACACATTTCATTGTATCACCTACTAATTAAAGCGTCTGAACAATAGACAAAATGAAAAGAATCATTAAAAATAGACCAGCTACTACACTGCTGAATCATGTTGGGTGTGGCCGCTTACGAACTATTTTAATATTAATGTTTTAATTTTGAGAGGAACCTATTTGACTTGTAATTCGACTAAGTAATAGTATAATATTTAGTTAATACTTTTAAATCTATACAAATATGGAAACCGTCATAGATACCTCGATATACGTATGTATGTATACATTGTTGATTATGTTAATTGTACTTATACCATTATTAATAAACACAAAAAAAAGAGCTACAAAGTTATCACATGACGACCTCTGTGACGCGGCGGGCGAAGGTTCGCCTGCAACGATCTACAAATAATTGTTCAGGGTGTTCTGGGTATTTTTTATGTATAATAAAAATATCTATCTATGCAATGTATTGTATTAAGTATATCAGTTATTAATCCCACACAAGCTCTGCTTACCTTAGGGGCTAGATGATGTTGTGTGAAATGTCCAGCATTAATTTATTTATTTATTATTTATTTATGTCTCAATCTAGGTCATAATCTATACAGAGCGTCCCAAGTAGAGAATACAATCCCGAGCATGTTTTTCAATCCTGGGATTACGGGATTTCTGATGCGTAATCCCGGGATCCCGGGACTATCCCAGGATTAGACTATGTGGTATTATGGACAAATAATAATTTATTTCGACGGTATGTGAATGTGCGCGTTGTTGCGAGTCGCCGAGTTAGTTTTGGTTATTTAACAATTATTTGTTATAATTGATCGTTTTTTTGTGATGAAAATAATGGAACATTATTTCCATTATTTTCATCACAAAAAAAGGAAGTAGTAGTATATAATACTCTTTGTCTTTGTTTGGTTTTAATGTTTTTTTTGACCAATAAACTGACAAAATGTTTAGGTTGAATTTCAAATTTTAATTTTATTGCAAATGACAACTTTAATGATTCTTTCATATCTAGTTATCAAATATCAACCCTATTCCAACAACATAAGTTCTTAGATAGTTTCCAAAAAAAATATTAGAGAGATCGTAAGTTGAACCATGCGCATGTTTAATCCGCTAGTTCGTGAAATTGCCGCAACTCAGACGGCCTGTCTGACAGGCTAAATAAAAAAAAACAGTGTTTGTAATGGTTGTTTTTTGTCGTTATGTACTAAATGCTATTAATATAACCTAAGCAAGGTTATTGTCAAGGTGCAACGGACTACGGAATGCAAACTAGACCTGTTTGTGGCAATCCCGAAAATCCCGAGATTAACTAAGTACAGTCCCGGGATTTTCAGAAAACGGCCGGGATCCCGGGATACCAGGATTTGGCATCCCGGGATTGTATTCTCTAGTCCCAAGACTATGCGAGTTGAAGGAAAAGTACGTTAAATATTGTAGATAGGATATTTTGCTGAAAGAAGACTTTATTTTATTTTTAAAACTTAGTAATACTGCTTTCAAAGATTATCTAAAAATGACTTGTTTCGTCTAGGAATCAAACCGACTTAAATGTGAAAAAAAAACACCCGTATTTTTATGATGCCAATCGAAAAAATGGATAAAAATAATAATTTCTCTTAAGTAACATATAAGAAAGGAATAACGTAAAATTAATCATTTTAATCAAATTAAAAAAGTCAGGGGTGACCTAGTCTTGATCTTTTGATCTCAGTCCATTTGTTCCCTTCAAAATTTTCAAACATTAGATGAGCGTATCAGTGACTATAGATACAACTGTAGATGAATACATCTCAATTCAAATCCCGCCTAATTTCAAATTTAGAAACTAGTGTTGTCCACACCGGCGTGAAGCGACACTCGTCGACAATCAGCTTCCCCACAGGGTGTCCCACGTGGCGTCTCTACTAGGGACGTGCGCATCGACGCGAGAAAATCCACTGATTGTCAAGAACTCTACATCTTAGTTGAAATTGATCTTTATATTCAACAGGTAAGGTTCAATCTGGAGTGGGAATGAAACGTTCATCGATTTGAAGATGAGTGCACACAGTACCCAGTTTTCCGCTAATTAAGATGCTAATACCGGGCTTTATTCCCTCCTGCTGTGATAAATTTTAATTTAATAAGTCCTTTCCGAATACGCATAATTTTATCGATGTTTCGTTTTAGTTACCTGCATAAAAAGGTATTTATACTTACCTAATAATTGGAAATAAAATGTTCTCAATGTTTCCTGCAAGTAATGCCCTCAATAAACTAACTGATTACTATTTTCCTTCTTTATGAGTGAACACAATGTAAAAGTATCTTTTGAATAGAGGGGCGCTAAAGAATGCTATTCACGGCGCTAATAGAAGCGACTATCGTTCCAGCCTTCCGATACAACAGAAGCAATTCAGATAATTCTCATTACACACACTTCACTGTTCGATGTTGTCGGTCGATTCTAATGTACCATTATGCATAACCACGGGCGGTCGTACGATCGGCCTCTTTGTTGCACATCACTACTGAGTGAGCGGGTCCCGCCAAAATTCAAATGTCATCGTTCCAATTCGAAATTCAATTACGTGTAATTAATGCGGAGTGTTCCAGTGGCGGAACTGGATCTTTTACCGATTTGAAAACAATGGTTGCGGCCTCTCTCGGCGGTGAGTCCAAAGAGGTTTGGAACGCAACTCATGCATCGACTTTATTTTTTTATAGTTTTTTTTTGTTGAACTGTGAAGTCGCTGATGGCTTTAAATGATAAATTCAAAAGAGAAACTGGTCTGTTTCTGCTACTAATGGTAGGACCTATTTATGTTTTAATTTAGTCAAAACCTCGTAGACTTGATGTTTTCGCCCGTATTTTACGTAACTGGAGTTAAGACATGGTGATGACCGGTATGATCATGACTCATGATGATGGTCACTGCTGTTTGACCAGTTTCAGTTACCTCGGGTTTTGTTTCCATACCAACAGTAGCGGATAAGTAATTATTCAATACTCGCGCCAGAACAGTGTTCAACAGAAGTTTGGGGCCTAGACAATAAGACATTGTGTAGAACTGGTATTAGGTACGGCGCTAGGGTTACCATACCGTACCATGAAGATTTTAAGTAGGTATGTTAGGTATATATTATTATTGGAGTGTTTCTTAACTCAAGCCAATGAAGGTCAACCCATTTAGGTATTTATATAGACTCTTGTTTATTATTTAACGACCTCTGTGGCGCACCGGTCGAGTAGCCGGCTGAGACGCAAGAGGTGCGGGTTCGATTCCCGTTGCGGGACAAATGTTTGCATGATCTGCAAATATTTGTTACGGGTCTGGTTGTTATGATACCATGGTACTCGTAGTTCCTGATACCCACGACACAAGCAATCCTAAACAGTGGTTGGAACAACCAAAATTACACGTCAAAATAGCGCTAACTGAGAATTTTGTTAGTGTAAAAAAATTGACTTTGTTGTTATAATATAATGTTTTGTTAAATTTACAAATTTTTAGTAAAATCAACCGAAAAAAAAAACAACCGAAGCAGTTTTGTTTAAATTAACCTGTGGTGTTTTCTCTGTGTAGGTGTGGGATCATCAGGACTATGTGTGTTACTGTTGGCTGTTACTATAATTATTGTAATTATTGGTTTCTAGACACGGAGAACAGGAGACAATAAAAAATGAATGAGAAATGACAACAAAAAAAATATTTTTAACACTGATGGTGACCCTATTGAGTAGCCGGAACAGGTATTTTAATAATTAGAGTACCGTAGGCGGAATATTATTTAAAACCCAGCCGGCAACAAATGGAGGTGTGACGGGCCGGCATCCGTTCCAAGCCAAGTGTTAAAACTATTGTTTGAAGGCTTTTTTGTCCTACACATTTAACTATACCGACATTATGGAACAAAGAGTCGAGAAATAATGCATTGGGCTACTTGTTTGGAGGTATTTGTATGGACACAATGTGTAGCGAGGAAAGAAAGATGTTTTGAACATGAAAGTGAACTAAGCAACTTTGTTGTGGTGATTAACTCAGTTTTCTAGTTTTTCAAGGTTGTTTTTGAATAAGAAAATAAAGTAATTAACTCAAATAAGTAATAATAATATAACAAGACGAAGCCTCCTCCATTAAAATAAATGCTGGACATTTCACACAACATTATCTAGCCCCAAGCTAAGCAGAGCTTGTTTTATGGGTACTAGATAACTGATATACGTAATACAATACATTACGGCGAGCGAAGGTTCGCCTGCGACGCAGGAGGTTGCGGGTTCGATTCCCGCCTCGGAACAAATATTTGTACAATTTGCAGATAATTGTTCCGGGTGTTCTGGGTATTTTTCTATGTATAATAAAAAATATCTATCTATGTAATGTATTGTACTAAGTCTATCAGTTATCTAGTACCCATAACACAAGCTCTGCTTAGCTTGGGGCTAGATAATGTTGTGTGAAATGTCCAGCATTTATTTATTTATTATTTAATAAACTCATACAGACATGTTTACCTCAAAGAGTAACATACGTTTTATAAAAAAAAACTTATTAAACACGAGACTTGTAGTGCACCTGTGTGATGTGTCTTGTGTCAGGTGTCCAATGAACTTCCTGAACTTGACTCGATTTGACCAAAACTCCTCATTCATGAAGGTCGAAAGACCACCACCATTCACCATTCGGCACTTAAAAAATAAAAACATAATGGCGAGATTCCTGACGACCAGCACTGTGGCGCGGTGGCTGAGATGCGAGAGGTTAAGGGTTCGATTCCCGCTGCGGGACAAATGTTTGCATGATCTGCAACTATTTGTTCTGGGTCTGGGTATTGTGGCATCGTAGTACTCGTAGTTCCTGGTATCCACGACACAGGGAATCCTACTATGGGATGACTACGTGTGACTGTTGGGTGTGCTTTCTGCGACTTTTAAAACATCCTTGGTACATCGAGAGGGGGACCTTCCTTCACTGTGATGTCCAGTTTGTTATCAACACTCGAGAAACTTAGCATTTCTTTGTAAGTTAGGATTATGTAACTACTCAATATAGAAACAAAATAAACTTAATAAGCTATAATTATTTGTTGTAAAATAAACAACATTTCAATGGAAAACTGATTGAAATCAATCAATTTAGCCCATAATCGAAAGCTTTGCATTAGAATGGTAACGAAATTGATTAAATTAACGTAGAAACAGCTACGACAAACACCAATTTAAGATTATTTAATAAGCCTTTTACCCACCCTTAATTGGTTTTCATATACAATACGGCGTCAATCAATTTCGAAAGTATTTATAAGGATTCGCAGAGAGTTACTCATAAGTTGTATGAACTTGTAGGTGTCGACGGACTCGGTGGTAAAGACCTATCCTCAACAATTAATTACAGCGTCGTTTATTTTCTTACACCCCTTAGCAAAACCAACTTTATTGTTCTGGAAACAGAGAGCAAAGTAGTTTTAAGAACAGTGATGTTAGAGATGGCTCTATGACTTAAGGAGTAACCTGAACGACCCGTAATAATGGCAAATATGAGTTGAAGTCGGGTCATTGGATCTAATGTTTAGGTATGAACAATATGAATATCTTTCAAACAAAACTTTTTAGACATTCATAAGAAAGCAGATATATAGATAGATTACCACTTTATTGTTCAACAGGAGTACATAATATGATTTATTTATTATTATTTATTTATTCATCTTAAAGTTGTTTACATATATTGTACATTAAGAGATATGATATGAAGCACCCACCCAAATGGGTTGAGTCGATATAAATACCTAAATGGGTTGAGTTAAGCGTCACTGGGGTGAAATAAGAAGCACCCAAAAATAAAAATTGTATCGTTGTAGTTGTATTATAAATTAGCAGTACAATGGGTGGTCTTATCACTAAAAGCAATTTCTTCCAGGCAACCTTTGGATGGACATTAATGAGCGAAGCAGTAACGCACGGTGGTGCACAGAGTAAATAATAATAATAATAATTATGATAGATTGATAAAATAGGTACAACTTTAACATAACACGAATACATAAGTACAAGGTAGGTAGGTAGTAAGTAAGTCTTGTTCTCTCGATTCTGATCGTTTTTGTTGAACTATTTGCATTTCAATTGACTTTTTAATTCAACTTGTAGCTCTATTTTTTAAAACTAATTGCTTAAAAAAATAAAGTAATAAGTATATCTAGATTTAAAGGGTTTCGTATTGTAAAATGTAAATATCTCAGTTATGGAACTGAGTTTAATGCAAAGCCTAAACATTAACAAAAAACAGAACACTATAGTATCAGAGAGCTTAACATCGTTTACTTGTATTAGTGTCAGGAAACCACAATCCCAAAAACTAACATCACACCTCAAATCAAGGGACAACACCGTCAAATTAAAAAATAAATAAATTAGCTTCAAAGGGGGTTCACGCAAGCGGAACCCTCACTTCCACCACTTACAACACCCTAAAGAAAACCTTAACTTTACAAGATGAACGCATAAAGCTGTTTCACACTCATCTCTCGCACACGTCATACCGCTCACACCTTTCCAAGTGCCTTATTACTGGTATTACGTAGCTTATCAAGCTTTGTAAGTAAAGCTAGGTTTAAAAAATAACATCAAAGGTGGTCTGAAAATGTTTTCAGGCCCGCTTTTGCTGTTTTTCAATGGCAATTAGTTGGTGTGCCACAGCCGGCGCGCGTTCTCGCGCCTTGTGCTATAATGATGCTGAAGTAGTTGTAGAGATGTTGTAAGGATTGGATGTGGTGCAATGAGATCTTAGTATTGGAACTAGGTTCAGTAGAAAATTCCTATAATCAGTTATAGCACGTCGCGTTGGAACAGGAGTAATTTAATTTTATATAAGACGATTGAAAATGATCCTTGTGATTTCAATGAATAAAGTTCTTTTTGACTTTGACTTTGACTTTAAGGTGATTGCTCCCGCATGTGGCGCGAAATTCAAATTTTATTGCGTTTTTACTCATTAAAGCTCATCAACACTTCTTGAGATAGTAAAAACTGATTTTGCGAAAACTAGGAGACCTAACACACATGTTTTAGTTTATAGTTTCACATATAGATCATTACTTCAGCTACGAATACTCTTCAATGATTTTTACAGTATTTTTTTGGTTTAAAGGTATGCGTAGCTTAACTAATGACATTTATGAGATACTATCAATTAAAACATGTGTGCTAGGTCTCCTAGTTTTCGCAGAATCTGTTTTCTCTATCTCAAGAAGTGTTGATTAGCTGTGATTTACAAAAAACACAATAAAATTTGAATTTCGCGCCACATGCGAGAGCAATCACCTTAATAAACCTATGGTGAGTAAAGGTAAAAGGTAAGGTAGTAAAGTAAAAAAAAAAGAAAATACTCCATATGGCCACCGGCGCCACAGCGATACGCTTATTCACGTCTAAAGTTAACATAAATAAATATAAATAAATAAATAAACGCTGGTCATTTCACACAACATTATCTAGCCCCAAGCTAAGCAGAGCTTGTGTTATGGGTACTAGATAACTGATATACTCAGTACAAATACATTAGAAAGATAGATATTTTTTATTATTCATAGAAAATCCCTGAACAAATATCTGCAGATCGTAAAAATATTTGTTCCGAGGTAACCACCTGCGTCGCAGGCGAACCTACACCCGCCGCGCCACAGAGGTCATCATAAATATAAACATAATATCACATAAACATATCACCCAACAGTCACATACATAGTCTTAATCCCACACTAGGATTCCCTATGTCGTGGGTATACCTACAAGGACCATGGTACCGTAAAACCCAGGCCCAGAACAAATATTTGCAGATCATACAAACGTTTGTCCTGCAGCGGGAATCGATCCTGCAACCTCTTGCATCTCACACGGCTACTCGCCCGCCTTGCCAAAGAGGTCATCCTATTTGCTATTTAAATTGCTATGTGCTTAGGAACTATGCAGTGCAATGCTGAGTAGCTTTCGACAGATGGACGAACGGCTTAAGGCGCGGTATGTTCCTTTGCTGATTGATTGACATAAACGGCTTTGCTTAAAATTGAAAATTGCATATCATAATAGAATTGAAGTTACCGTGGATTGGTATCATTTTAGAAAAATTACGACTAAACACCACGTTCTTTACTATTCTCCTGCTGACGTTTCGTTGACCATTTTGAGGTCCTTCTTCATGAGCACCGACCGCGACAACGCTCAAAGTTCGTGAGACGGGAACTCTATATATTTGACGATGAAACTACACTTTAGACTGTATTAATTTTCATGGTGTTTTTTAGAGGCTGATATTGAGGCATTTGAGCCTCAACATCAGCTCACGTTTTTATGAAACTATAGTTTTTAGAGCTCAGTACCTCCACTCCTAAAATTTCTAGCCTCCACGTCCCCAAAGAGGGTGTCTTATACTAAAAATTATTGATATTAAATTGCGGCTGCGTTAATTAAGCTTTTCACTCGTTTAATTTTCAGTTAGTTAACTTTGACTTCTGGTTACCAACTGCTAATTTATTGTGCCACTAATTAGCAATGTAGTTTGGATCAGTCAACCAATTACTATTTCAGACTTATAGCTGACAGCAAAAGTTGTACTTATTAACAAATTCTGTTGTTGATGATTATTTACCAATCGCATATATAAATAACTTTTCATTTAAAACACCGACTTCCGCCATTGTATTCGACTAAATATTTGAATTAAAAAAAAATGATGAAAGAACCATAGTGGTGAAAGGATTATGATACTTTTTGAATGCGAATGCTTGTTCTGTTGCTGAAAATATCAAAATCACCATATGTATGCCTACAATATTTGAGGAGTTCCCTCAATTCCTCATGGATCCCATCATCAGAACTGGATGCTGAAAAAAATGGGACCAATCTGGAAGTATATCTATTCAAATAAAAAAAGAATTTTCCAAATCGGTTCATAATGCCGGAGATATGCGGTAACAAACATTAAAAAAAAAAAAAAAAAAAAAAACAACCGAATTGAGATCCTCCTCCTTTTTGTTAAGTCGGTTTAAAATTTACGTCTTTAAGCATTCCATCATATACCGTAGCTGCTACCTACCCTAATGTGTAGCGATAAAACCTTTTTAACCGACTTTATTTGAATAGATATACTTCCAGATAGGTCCCATTTTTTTCAGAATCCAGTTCTGATGATGGAATCCATGAGGAATTGAGGGAACTCCTCAAATATTGCAGGCATACATATAGCGATTTTGATATTTTCAGCAACAAATCAAGCATTTGCATTCAGAAAGTAACATAACCCTTTCACCACTATGGGTTTTTCATCATTTTTTTACCCAGATATTCAGTCAAATAGATACAATGGCAGAAGTTGGTTTTTTAAATGAAAAGTTATATAACCATTTATTTATTAACTATTATTTTGAAGCAAACCTACAATGCTAGGTGGATGGATGTCATTACAAAAACAATTTAAGCAGTTATTCACATTAAAGTGTCAGGTAAGTGTGAGTCTATCATCAAAAGATACAATCTCATTAAAATGTACAATCTACCTATTAACTAATTGGAGGCCTCACATTATCCACAGATCTGTGAGATTCTAATTAAAGTCGACACTCTTCAATTTGTTCTCTTATCTTAGCTACGTGCTACACAAAAGTAGTCTTAACTGCTAACGCAATAGAGGTTTCAAAAGAGTTTCGTCAAAGTGACACTGCATCGTCAACTTTGAACAAAGACACGAAAAGACAGTCTATAAAGTGAAAGCGATTAGGGAGAATTTCAAGGAAATAAAATACTTTAATTACAGAGAGATTGTTCAAAGATTTCTGAAAAAGATATTTAACTCTTAGTACTTTACTGATAATATACGTTCATTAGATACTACAGAGCATCCCCAACTATCAACTTGATTTTAGGAGAAATCTCATGCATGTTGAAATGACAAATCAAATCTAAAGAATTGTATTCATTGAAATCACAAGGATCATTTTGAATCGTCTTATATTTATATTAAAGTTACTCCTGGTTCAACGCGACCAAGCCTAGAAGAATCAGACAGCAAACACGGCTTGGCTCTTTGATGATCCGTCTTACCACAAGCTGGGAAGCGCCTGTGTGATGCCTTGAAGCAGGGAGAAGCTGAAACATAGTAAATGAGAACTTATAAACAAAAAAAAAGGTAGTCAAAAGTAAAAAAAAACATCATCAATGTTTTATAAGACAACACACGCTATGCTTGATATACTTATAAATAACATCTTAATAAAACCATGTAGATAATAAGGCAGGTACAGATATTGCAAATTCACATTTGACAAGTTTCTAACAAAAACCGCCATGAATTAAAAAATGTTTCTTGGAAAAAGTTACATGTAGACACGTGGATGCGTTTAAAACAAATAATATAAATCATTATCATCATCACCAGCCTGTTTACGTCCATTGCTGGACAAAGCCTTCCCCCATAGAATACAAATTGGGGGATTTGCCATAAGCTCCTCTTACACAACACTTTCGCACTTGGCAGGCGGATTAGTGATCGCAGTTTAGTGTTAAGTACTCAAGTAGATGCTGCTACTCATGCCCAGAGGCCTTATGAGCTTGTATAGCGATTCAGTTCAAAAACTATTCAGTACAAAATATTGGTTCGTCGTTGACATCCGTCATCATTAAATAACTTTAATCGCAGAAGTCTATAGACCTACTGCTACTGTGCCTTTAAATATAGCTGCGGATATCACGGAACCGATATTTTGTACTTAATAGTTTTTGAACTGAATCGCTATAAGCGCTCATGGTAAGGTCTCTGGTGTATAATAGAAATATGCCACCTTATTTTTAGTATCGGTAATAATTATTTAAATACTGCCCTTGAAAATTACTCAAACATTAGCTATCAGAATTCAGGTACAAAATATAATGAATGTCCATCCCTTTTGTATTACGACACACAACAACAATTTAATGAAAAGAAGCCGTGCAAATTTCACATTTCAGAGGAAAACAGAAAATTAAACAACTTACTGCATAAAAAAATTGTAAGAATTAATAACAGAAAACTTTTAATTTCTTCCACATTTTCTCCATTATCAAGGATTGGTGAAACATTAATTGTTTCTGTTACTTAATTATTAAATAACACAAACAATAAAAAGTTCTAAGACAGTTTTTTAGAAAAAAATAAAAATTAGAGGTATTTTTTTCGTTTAAATGATGTAACGTTGCTTAAGAGTTACCTCATGGCTTGTTTCAAATTTGCTCCTCAAAGAACAAACCTTCTTAGCATTTAGAACTTTGTTGTTACTTAACGAAACAAACAAAAATTTTAATTGAAAAACTCGTAAGGAAGCCCGAGCAATAAGCAGTTTACAAAGAAAAATTATGTCATAATGTTCGGTTTATTTAACAATTTAAAAAAACCATGATTGATTTGACTTTTTTCCATAAACTTACCTCAAAGTCTTTTCAACTACCAAGGTAATTTCATAATTGTTCACCTGAAACGCAAGCAGAAAAAAACAAAAGCAGTGCGGTAATATTCTATGAAAACCCATTTGCATGTTTCTATTCCATTGGCAACACAATATTTTTGGTTTATATTTATACTTACCTATTTTAGTCGACCATAAAGTTTTTAAAAGGTGAATGCATTCGCTCAAAAAGATTTAAAAATAGAAAGTACCTATTGGCCGAAAATAAATAGGTATTGAAAAATAGCCGAGCACTATTCGCAGACAAAACGAATTGGCGCGAAACGAGTGAATGAGTCTGAAAATGAACATCGCAAAGTTTTTAGTATTCAGATTGTGTATGAAACTTGTCAAGAGTGTGAGAGAATTCTTGTTACACTAGTGTTTTAGACACACTCTGTACAACAAGGAGTCACTATTCGCTTGGTGCAACAATCTACTATATTTTGCCAGTATTTGGGTATACTACAGATTAGGTAATATTAACATTTATTTTGACATTCTTTATATTGATATTTGATATAAATAGAGCGTAGAGCTGACCACCCACGCAAAGTACGGATCTGCTATTGCTCTACTTGTAATATACTAGTGGTTCGCCCCGAACTGAGACCTCGCGATAACACCTTTATCAGCCCGACTACTTAACCAAGTAATTTCAATTTTTAACCGACTTCCCAAAAAAGGAGGAGGTTCTAAATTCGGTTGTTTTTTTTTTTTTATGTTTGTTACCGCATATCTCCGGCATTTATGGACCGATTTGGAAAATTCTTTTTCTATTTGAATAGATATACTTCCAGATTGGTCCCATTTTTCAGAATCCAGTTCTGATGATGAAATCCATGAGGAATTGAGGGAACTCCTCAAATATTGTAGGCATACATATGGCGATTTTGATATTTTCAGCATCAAGCCAAGCATTTGCATTCAAAAAGTATCATAATCCTTTCACCACTATGGTTCTTTCATCATTTTTTTTCATCGAAATATTTAGTCGAATACAATGGCGGAAGTCGGTTTTTTTAATGAAAAGTTATACTATTATTATTTTTGAAAATTTTCACCTCGAGGTCTACCAGTACAGTACAGGATCTATCAGTACAGTACAGGATCTATCAGTAACAACTCTAATTTCCTACACATCATCGAAATAACCTTTAAATAGGACTAAGCAACGGGGCATACATACTACATACCAGTATATCAAGTACCTAGGACGAATTAATTTATAACGTCCTTTTGACGAAATACATAGAACTCTAGCGTCATTCAAATTCCTAGAAATGAGAGGTCAATAATGGATGTTATATTGGTTTATGTTTTATGGAGTACAAGTTTCTAAATTCTTCAGTTTCAGACTTTTCCCTGTAGTTGTGACAGAAAAGCCACAAGCATACCAAATTTCAGCATTGTGGGATTGCTGGAAGTACCCTAGAATTTTTGATTTTTACGTTTTTTATTTTCCCTAATATCTCAAAAACTACTAAGGCTAAATACTTATTAAAAACAGTTTTGAAATGTCCAACCAAAGCGCTTTCATTAGACACCCCACTTGATCTGACTGTCTCACTTTTATTTTTTTTACCCCCTCTTGGACCCCAATATCTCAATAACCCCCTGACCGATATAGCCCATAACCTTACCTACAAATTGTACCAATACTATCTACCCCTATACCAAATTTCATGACGATCGGATTAACGGTTTGGAAGTTTTCATCGGACAAACATACATACATACATACACACATACATACAAACGCCGATTCTTCCAACTTGACTCAGAGAACTCGCTTCGCTCGTTCAAAAAATATCTCTTACTAAATTTACCCTATATCTATATAACCTATATTTGTAAATATTACCAACAACATCTTTGCAAACAGCATTAGTTTATTATTTACAAGAAGAATAGGTAAGTAGGTATGTCTATCACACATAGTCAACATTTTCTTTCAAACTTTTTACATCCATAACTTTTTACGTTCAGTTTTGCCTATTGACCGGTCAATTTAGAATGCATGAATAGGTATAATTACACGGGTAAACACCTGATAACTTACTGTTTGATTTTCTTAGAAAGCGGTGGCCGCTAGATACCGGCTATATCATAGCGGAGACGTGGATGTCGTAAAATTTTTGAAGTTATATGTCTTCCACCCTAGTTTGGGTTACGAGTACCAGTAGGGGTACCATTAGGTCACCCTAGTTTGGGTACTAATCTTTTTCCAACCAGTACCAAGGTACCTACTAGTGACTTTAAAAATGTAACTATTAATTATTAATTGTACTTTTTGTGTTTTTTGTGATGTTTGTTGTATATTAATATATTTCATTTCATTTTATTTCATCTTCCTGACGACCAACAAGGATATGTATAGTTTGAAAATTGAGCCAGTCATCAAATAAAACTCGTTGATAAAAATCACGGTCACTATATTACTCCCGTTAAAAGACGGACGTAGCTATCACAGGGAACTCTGGGTGTACCACAAGACGTGGCCGTTCTTATTGTCAGTATTGACCGTTCACTGTTCGTCATCAGTCAGCATTGTCAGATGAATAGCCAATTTACTTCCGTGCCTCAAAAAGGCTTTTAAATCTTGACGTCTTCATTATGTTGGTTAAACCTCAGCGCATTTTTGGGATACGACGCTGCATGAAGTCTCTTTTAAAAATTCGTCAAGGGAGAAAGTCTGTTTTGTAATTTACTTTCCTACCATACTGTAACCTTGTGACGAAGATGGCCCTCGAGTTAGTGCCAGGGTAAGAGTCATTAGTTTGTGGGCCAAACCCACTTCTCTTTTTTAACCAACTCCAAAAACGAAGGAGGTTCTCAATTCGGTTGTATTTTATGTTTGTTACCGCATATCTTCGTCATTTATAAACCGATTTGGATTTTTTTTTATTTGATATTTATGTACTTCAAAAACTCAGTTCTGATGATGGAATCCATGAGAAATTGAGGGTACTCCACAAATATTACGCAGGTATACTGGAGGGAGAAAATAAAAACATGCAGATAGCCGAAGTCAATGGTGGAAGTCGTTTTTTTAATGAAAAGTTATAAAGTATAGAAAGACAATAATGTAGTAGATGATGATGTGATCATTACCACATCTACAATCAATTTTATTTTAATAAAAATTCATGAACCTTTAAAATAGTTTTATCTTTTATAGCCGTAAAGTTCCATAACGTCTTTATTTTTGTGACTCATAAAATCTTGCACAAGTCCACCAGACTTTGCACATATTGAATTGAAACATCATTACTTTAAAACATCATTTAGCATCAAGCTCGAAAGGCGTTTAAAACCAAATTACCTTTGCTATCAACAATGACAGATCACCTTTGGAATAAGGTTGAAAATCGTTACAAAATGTATTTAACTATTGTAAATCATCATCCATACGTCTGTACAATTGATTTATGATGTGGTTCGGACACCTAAGTAACAAAAACACGTATCAATAGAACAAGGAACACAAATGAATGCCTGCTACAATACACGTTGTAATTGTTTAGACAAAAGGAATACATTCCACTTCGATTTACTGAACCAACAAAGATAATACAAATGATTTTGAACCTAAAACTAACGTTGTAGAAATCTAATTTAAAGCTGTTAAGAAGGATGTTGAACTGTTGTGGAGTGGGAATAAAGCAGCAATATCTTTTACCATCAAAGCTTTTGCCGATAGTTCTAAAGTTAATTTTTATGACATCTTACAACAAAAGAAAAGCATTATAAAAGAAAAGACACATTCCATAGTGCCTGTTTCACCCATTATGGCTTTAACTGTTGTTTTAGTCTTTCGGTAAATCTATTGTAAGATATCGTACGGTCATTTTAGTTTTCGGTCATAACCACGTTACTGCATTGTTTAAACACAATGATGTTGACATTTCTTTTGATTTTTGGCAGATACTGTTTGTTTTTCTTAGTAAGGCACAGTTGGAGTAGGCCACAAGGCTGACCATTCCAGATACCTCAAAGACATTTTACCCTAATCACAAAGTGAAAAGAGTATTTTGAAAAGTGACCTGCTGTTTCGGCACCGCACTAACGAGAGTTGTATAACAACTAATAACCTAATGGTTGCCCATAGACGTTAACAAAATACAAACAAAGGAGATAATTATTTCGTTCTAGAACCTTTTATGGTCAATCTCAGTTGAACCTTTATGATGCAAAAAAGTTTGTTGAACTGTTCTTAAAGTATGACAAGGTTACTTAAGCCTGCGTTTCCAACAGAGATGAGCGAGAATGCGTAGCGAGGGATGTGTTTGTTAAGAACCAATAGAATCACTTCATTTACCTAGCCTCACTTAGCGCATCTCTGATGGAAATGACTTAGCGAGCGAGGTTTTTATATGTACAAAACAAGCGAGGTGCGTGCGCAGGATGTGTTGCGAGGAATGTGTTGCGAGAAATGTATTGCGAGGAATGTGTTGCGAGGGATGTGTTGCGAGAGACGTGCGCGAGGGATGTGTGCAAAGGATGGACGCGAGCGAGAAACTACTAGCAGTCAGTCTGAAAAGAGCCCGTTACACATCCTCGCACCGCTCATCTACCTCGCACATCTTTGGTGCAAGGCTCGCAGTCTCAGAACAATAGTTATTGCTCTGAGCTCGCAGTGGACAGTTTATTTAATCATCATCTTCATCAGCCTGTTGAAGTCCAATGCTGAGCATAGGCCTCCCCTTAGAATGCCATGACGAACGGTTTTGAGCCGCCTCCATCCAACGACTTCCTGCGACGTTTATAATGTCTTTAGTCCATCGAGTGGATGGCTTTCCTCTACCGCATCGTCTGGTTTGTGGTCGTCACTCGAGAACTTTTATTCCCCAACGGTTATCAGTTCTTCGAGCTATATGACCTGTCCATTGCCACTTTAACTTGCTAATTCTGAGAGCTATGTCGGTGACCTTGGTTCTGCTATGGATTTCCTCATAAAATAATTATTTAATAATTAAACTTATTATTTTTCACTCCTCTTGCTCAAAAAGACTGTCATTGTGGCGTACCAGAGCGAAGAAAAAATAGCATTTCTTCCTCTTGGTAATTTTTTTTTTTATTTTTGTCTGTCAAATATGACAACGAGCCATGGAAGTAATAAGTACTGTTGTACGTAGTACTTATTACTTCCATGCAATGAGCCTAGAAAAACGAAAGAGTCTTTATAGTCATGAGTAGAATACTCGACTTATTACTGTTTCATAAAAAAAGAACAACATTTTATTTTTGAAAATGGAACTAAAATCGGCGATCTCTTTGGTAGAATGCATGCAATGCGTTGCGGCTACAGAAGAAATAAAAAAAAGACATTAGATTTTTTCTCAAATTGCAAATTGAAAAATAAACTATTTCATATTGTATTGGATTACTTTATTTTCTCGCAATCGTAGTGAAAATTAGAGTGTAACACACGCACATCGCTAAAATCCCATTAAAACTCGGTTTCTTTTTACTCCCTCGCTCGTATATAATGGGTCATTTTAGCTCCTTGTATAACAATCTACTATTATTTGTGTTGCATCTCCTTCCATAGACAGAATCTCCTTTTAAATTTTGATTAGAATGATTTTACCCCAACCCATTTACACAACTCTACAATCTATGGAATTTCGTATTCAACTTTGAAATCTCTTTCATTTGCATTTTCAATCTCTCGATTTAAATAGTTGAATTACCAATCACAACTTCTTCGGACCTCAGCTGCCTTGGAGTAAAAAAAAATAAACAATCAGATGAACCTGTCACCCGCAGACGGGGGAGAGGAGTGAAGTTGGACAAAGATGGAAGACAGGGCGATTCTGATCATTGAGTATTGATTTCGTTTTAAATTGTTAAAAAGTTCTTAATGCCGTCCAAATAATCAAAAAAAGATTGTCTGACTTTTTCGATAAAAGAAAATTGAATTGGAAAATGTTTAAGTTATGATCAATATTGTTGGATAATAAAGCATACTTAGTCAAGCAAGGTTATTAAGAATATTTTAAAACGAACACATTTTTTTTTAACCGGTATAATGTCTTGCCTTTAGTTGTCCATTTATTATTTTCCTACCACTTAGCTTTGCAAAACGAATCCAACCCCTCTTAATGTCTCGGTCACAATCTTATCAGAATATCAGCATTATCCAAATCAATTTTACCACTACCAACATGAAAAAATAAAAAAGCTTGGGAATAAAAGAAACAATTTACGAAATCCGTAATAGCTCCGATCACATTCACACCCCAATCCGTCTAATTGCACAAAACATCCCCATTTTATCACACAAACAAACATACAAACACAAAAGGCAGATTAGGGAAGATCCAGATCGCATTTGAGATAAAAATGAGTATTTTTGCTAAGTACAACATCGGCTTAAGATCGGTTGCTGATAATGGACAGCTGTGTGTGGCGGCCCTAATGTTGTGACAGAATACGAAGAATACGTATCAGAAGACGTTTTTTACCATCTAGTTATGTGAGTTACGTACTACGACTATACCTATACAATTAAGTTACGTTTATTTAGGCTTTTCTGTATTCTGTTACTTGGAGATGTTCTTATAGATTTATAGGGGTTAACACGGACTTAAATTGAATGCACACGAAAGATTGTATTTAAGGAAGCGGAAAAAGACATCGTTAGCTATCTTCAGATCTGCCAATGAAGCTCAGTAACTACTGGTTTCTAGATAAATGTTGAATACAAAAAAGTCGCATTAAATAACATTCAGCTTTAAGCCAATTTGACATGTTCACACAGGTGACATAAACATATACAACATAAGTAACATGGTCGGTGCTCATGAGGAAGGACCTCTAAATGGTCAAAGAAATGTTAGCAGGAGAATAGTAAAGTACGTGGTTTATTTAGTCGTTATTTTTCTAAAATGTTCACATAGTTCTTAGATCTCATACTCAAGAATTGTTTCTTATAATTTTTAGTCTTCGATGCTACACTGTAGAAACTTGCTCTATATATTTTATAACAAGTAGGTACGAACAATAAACTACCATAAACGGTACAGAAAATGACCCAATTTACCAAACAGTAAAAAACACTAAAGGTGCGTACACTTTATGAACGTTTAATCACATTATTGTGCTACAAGCCTACAAGCGGCCAACAATTTATTCTGCGCCAATAGGATTAAATCTCTGGTACACTTCACCTAATTGCTAACAAAAGACCGCCATTTTGGATTAGAATTAAATTTGAAAATTCAAATATCGAATCGAATCCCTGTTGTAGGTGGCCTTTGATAAAAAAAAGTATAATCGTTTCCAACGATGTGCTTTCTACACAGTTTTCTTTATATAAAACCATTTCATGATGAGCTTGGATCATGCTGTACCACTCAATGGATCTTGACGATATTCTATATGTACAGACGGCAAACCTAAAATTAGTTACACCCCCAGTATGTTTAAAGATTGAAGTAACTTAGAAACGAAATGATAATTTTCTGTACTTTTTGATATCAAGTTGTGTGTTTAGCACTAAGCTAAAGATAAGTATAGATATCTTCTTCTTCAACAAGCTTTTAGACGTCCACTACTGGATGAAGCCTCCACCATAGATAGCAATGGGGACATTTGTCACAATCATCACGCTTGGCAGGCGGATTGGTGATCGCAGTTTGGTGCTAAGTACCTAGGTACTCAGGTGGATGCTGCTGCCCATCTCCTGGTGTAATCCCTAAGTAAGGCTTTTACTACATCCATAGGAGGAGAAGGAGGGGACACACCACGGCACCAATTAATATGTACATCATATGACAAAAAAAAAAATGTCTTCTAATGCGATACAAAATTGATTTTATGACGTAGTATCTATTATTTAACCTGTAACGCAGGGTTAAGCAATAAGCTTTGCCATCTGTATTTATTGGTTATCCATATAACAACTGTACGATATTAGATACAACCCTTTGTGTGAAGGCCTTTGACAAGTTTCAATGAAATCGCCAAGATGTAAGATTGGGTTCGCCCTACGAATATCCAACTAATACCTACAAATTTATTAATTTTGTATTGCATGTAAACTTGAAACGAGCTATACTGCTGTCTTTGGCCACTGAAAAAATAAACACTTTGATTGAAAAATTCGACTGAGGTCTTATAGCGATTCAGTTCAAAAACTATTCAGTACAAAATATCGGTTCGTCGCGTCGTTCACATCCGTCATCATTGGATAACTTTAATAGCAGAAGTCTATGATAGACCTTCTGCTACTGTGCCTTTAAATATAGCTGCGGACATCACGGACCGATATTTTGTAATAGTTTGTGTGAACTGAATCGCTATAAGAGCTCATGATAAGGCCTCTGGTATCAAATATTCAAATACATTTACTCTCCCTATCTCTCTTTCCGATATATCCATCTCACACACATTAGGGTACACGTATAAGCTGCTTATTGTATTTTTATAGTTATTTTGATCGTACACACAGTCATTGTGTGGATTATCCGACATGAATATAGAATGGGGGTATTATGTATTGTGTTTCGATGTACACAGCTGATGTTGGAACAATGGGTGATGTTTGCGAATCGCCGGTGGAACTTTTGTTACCTTATGCTTTTCATTTTTTATTTATTAATTCTTGTACAATATGTAGCAGATTGGTCGTTTGGTAATTGTTATTCATTAGCCATATTGATGTATAAAGTAATAAATACAATAATGAAGCTTTATCAAATGGTCATGACACTCTATCTTAACTCTCATCATCATCATCATCATTATCACCAGCCTTAGACGTTCACTGTTGTACGAGGCCTTCCCCATAAATACAATGGGGGGAATTGCCATAATCATCACGTTTGGCAGGCGGATTGGTGATCGTAGTATTCATGTTGAGTACTCAGGTGGATGCTGCTGCCCATCTCCTCTATCATCCTTTAAATAAGTAATTTAAAACTATTAAATTATCAAAGAATTTTAGTGAAACTTTCGCTTTTTCGTTGATGTGATAATGATTATGATTGATCGATACTTCTCAAAGCAATTACTACAGATGTTGTGTCAACAATGCACAAAATACTAGTTTCCCAAAACATAACCCTTTGAGCCATAAATATGAGCCATAAAATGCCACCACTGACAATGCCAAAATTAAAACTAAACCCGCACATAATATCTAAGTACAAAAAGTATTGTAACAAATAGAAACTCTCTTTACACGCATCGAACTATAGACAATTGGACGATATAAATCATAGAGTTGACAAGAAAACACATCGTTGCCAACATTCAAAAAATATTGTTCTTATTAAAAGCTTTAAATCTGCACTCAATTGCGTTGTGTTAAGGGTGAAATAGAAATTTGAAAACTGAAAAGTTATAGGTATGCACAATGCATTCGCCGCCACCCCGTCGTTTAAACTGACTTCAATCGGGTTTCACGCGTAAATTATGGAACCCTAAACAATGAGTAAAAAAAGCTTCATTCGCTAATGGATTTTGTTCTCAAAAATTAATTTGGGGTACTCGACAAAACAGTAGTAGTGTACGCACCCAATCAGATGCAACCCTAATGGTAGGGTTGCTACATGACTGTGGGTATTATCTGGGAAGTCGTAAACTGATGAAATTGATCTAATTGAATAATTCAATTGGTTGTTTTTGTACTTCATCATCAATAATATTATTCTCTACCATAGACTACTCAGCTCTCTACTTTGTGTATTTAATAAGTTCTATGTTTATCTTTATATTTTGGTTTTCAGTTTCATAATAGTTAATATCATCATACTATGAAGCATTCAATAAATAAAGTTGCGTTGAAGTAGTAACCAAGCTGAAAGTGTAGTCTCAAGTGAATGCCAACCCTAAATCGTGTTCTTATTAAGGGTGACAAACTTAGATCTTCGGGCACCGGGGTAAGTGGCATTGTTTTCCAACCCTATCCTTTTACTTTTTAATTTATTAACGCAGGGTTGCCACTCGTAAAAATTACTTTTATTGTTTGTAACGACGTCTCAGCCTACGTGATAACAATATAACTGTACAATAAATTCTGCTCTATGAAATGCCTTTGCTGTCATCTAGTATACGGTGAACTATGGTTTATATGGCTATAAGTTATGTTTAAGGGTCTTTGAAAGTGGACGTTCTGCCTTTGCGTGTGGTTCATAGGATTCAAGTCAAGTGTCTATTGTTACAATAAAGTTTATGTACCACGAAAGGTTGAGACAACGGCAATACAATTAAAACCTGTTTTAAATTGAACTCTTGATTTATTGCAATGGGAATGCTTTTTAGTGACATATTAAACGTGGCGTTTAAACAATGACATGACAGTAAATATAATTTTCAAAGGACGAGACTCTTTGTTCTGTTAAAGTAAGAATACTGAAATTGCATTTTTATCTACAAATCCCACACACAGCTTTCATACTAAGATAATGTTTCTTGTTATGACTGTCATTTATACTGCATTTGATGGATAGGAAAACATTTTATATTTGCTACTAGTAAACGCCAGCTGATCGACTTGCTTGGTATCGGGATATAAAGTAGCATTTGTTAAAATCAAGGCCAAGAATAACCTAAAACGCCTCTTTTAAAAACAAATCTCGATTTAGGTGAATAAACAAACATCAAAACTTTCATGTTTATAATATTAGTAGTATGTAGGATTAGTAAGAATTAGGACTATTTATCTAAAACAAAGATTAAAATAGAACCAGTATTTTAAGCATAATAAACAGTTTATTTCAAATGTATTGTAAATCTGATAGTAGAATATAAATCTTGTAACCAAATTTTGGAACCCTTCCGAACAATCTATAACTTTACGGTGTTGAATTGAAAGAACTTTGGTAAACTGAATTTGAGTTTGCATTCAGAGCGCGGTTGATGGAGGGGCATTATCGACTGGCGACACTCACCCACTGTTGATTCTATCAAAAATCTACTCGAAGACCTTGTATTCGCGGTAACGAGATTGAATTAGATGCCAAGTAAGGTTTGGATATAAGATACGGTGGAAGAGGTCTGCTACAAAAAGGCAACCAGAGAGTGATAGTGTTGCACCATCAAAAGGCATGCAATTTATTTACCTGAAGTCAATAATAAAATTAAAATGATGTAGGATAATAATCTAATAAAAGTTTTACAGGAAATTTTAAACTGATTGAGTTCCAAATCAATTCATAAAATAATGTGAGGTACTAAATTTACTCAACAGAGTATCAAACGTGATGAATTTAACGTAAAAAGTCGACGAGTGCTAACTCTACTCACGGAAAGGTCAGGTCGCTAATGTAAAATATGTTGTAAGCAGATGTGGGACAGAAGTATTGGGTTAGACTTATAAAAGGAAAACTATAAAAGCTAGAAAAGCTACTAAAACTACCATTGTACATGTTATGTATGAGCACAAAAATAAAGCTTACAAAAGTCCATTGTTAATAGTAGCTAGACTAGGACGTCACATGATCTGGCCTCGAGTATGTTAGGAAAAATGCGATAGGTAGTCTTCAAAATCAAACAAATTATTTTTAAGCCAAACTTTTTAATTCCGATCCAAGTCAAAACTTCAATACAACGTTGTCACCCTTCTTATTACCAACGATTTTCCCCAGAGACTTCCCACATTTTCAATTCAAATCGGCCGCTTTCGATTGTACGAAAACCTTAGTTCAAATAGGCATAATACCTGACCAGCATAACTTGAGACTAACCAAACCAATATCGCTGAGGTCTTTGGTGTTGTTATTGGTAGATCCAGGTTTTAGGTTAGGATGGTGGTCGTCTATTACAGTCAGGCCCATAGTCGATATTTTATTCTTGCTTGTTAAATCTCATTGAGGTTTTACCCGCGAGGTTATTTGAATGTTGGATATAATTCTAGCTTTATTCGATTTCGGACGGTTACGAGTTTTTTATATACATTGATATTGTTATGATTACATTAGTAAGCTCTTGGGTTATGAGAAAAGTTGGATTCTACCATTTTACCGTTTTCATTTTGCAATAACTGGTACTTTGGTTCTTAATCTGGTAAAGTCGAGAGAGAGAGAGAGATCCAAGTACCATGTGGGATAAGTCATGAAAATTTTGATTAAATTATTGAAGATTGATTCAGGCTGAACGAATAAAAATAAGAATTTACTAAATGTGAATGCAATTGTGTGTCTATAATAATTGAGTTAAATCCTTAGATTAATACATATATGATGGTGATGTGCTGTGGCGTGTCCGGCTTTAAAATGTATGACTCGGGCTCCTCCCGTAAATTTCTTAAAAGCCAATTAAGGGGTTACACCATGGGATGGACAGCACCATCCACCTGAATATTCAACACCTATACTGCGATCAGCAAACCATCTGCCAGGCGTGGTGATTATGGAAAATACCCTATTGAAGGAGACCTCATCCAGCAATGAATTTATAAAGGCTGCTGCTGATGATAAAGACGGAGATTAAGAATTTCTACACTAAGATTTAAAGAAAGATTTAAAGAAAAAAAGTTATGCCTATCGGAAGTCCTATTTACAAAGAACAAATCCCCAAAACGTGATTTAGCAAAAGTGAAATCTTTTGCACAATGATCTCAATTGGTCAATAATACAAATGGCGGATCTAACGCACCTTGATTCTGCGCGCGCGCATCTATTGTCAAGTAAATTGCAGGAGATTTATTATTTGGGGGACAAAATGTACACCTGCCTGGCTTTAATAGAATAAACTTTTGATTCAATAGAAGATTTAGACGTAAATGTGATAAATGTAGATATAGGCGGGTGAGATGTTAAGTATCAATTGGCAAAATAAAAGAGTACAACTAAAAACTATAATATTTATATTCTCACGAATCAAAAGTGGCCCACTGAGGCTCTGCACAGCACAAGGCGGGTAGAAATAATCTGGTTTCTATTTATTGGAACACAACCAAATTAACTAGGATTGTTCATATTTTTTGCTCATTTACTGACCACAATTCAATCTGAACAGTAAAGAATCAGATTTCATTTCTTCATTGTCTTTTACAAACCAATGCTTACTTTTTTAAATATCTTTTGACCACAATTCAAAATTAGTGATGCATCAAATTTCATCGAAAGAGCCAAATTTCTCCATTGTCTCCTATGAAGCAAAGTGGTCCAAGACGTGAACCCTGGGGTACTCCAATTGTTCTTTCTTTGCAAATTTAACAGTAACCAGCCACTGTCAACCAAAATGGTGAGTATGGTGACCAACAATACCATTCTTTATTCATATCACCCATTCTTCGCAGATTTCTCGCTAAATTCCCTACAAATCGCCCGCAGTGTCGCCAAACGTGTGAAATTACACAACAATGCACGGTAATGATCCTTTGCAAGCGAAAAAATAAAAATAAATACACAACTTACTGGGACAACTATCCTTTATAAAACATCTCACAGGATTAACAACCCTATTACGAGATATTAAGCTTAAATTTGTGGGGAAAGTTACGTTTTTACGGCATTGGTAACAGTGATTTCTAAACAAATTGTAGTACGATTCTTTTATGACGGGCATAAGGTTTAAATTTGTGTCACTCAAAAATGAGGACAAGTAAAATATTATTCCACACCTTTACTTGTCATTACAATTTTTGATCCACAGGGGGCTTTCGATATTGTTTCCAAAATTTTAAGATACGCTTCGATTGTATCGATTGTATTTCACAATACCAAATGTACTATGAATTTTATTGTACAAAGAATTGACTTCTGCTTAGTTACAGTACTTAGTTTTGTGGTGAAAGCTATAAGGATGCGGGTGTCGCCGCGGGGGCTAATTTTGGCCACAAATTGTTCCTTGTTTACACGTTTGCCTTTTGTTCTGTTATTCAGAGCTTTTTTGTATGATCTGTTCTTTTGTGGTAAAACTTTTGTTTTTACATCTTTTACAATATTTTGCCATTAGAGTTGCATCTAAAAACTATGTATCTCTGTTATAATCTAAGATGACAAACTGAATGTGTGTGATAATAATGTAAAAGTGATTCTCGAAATGATAATTTTGTCAATCACAAATTTCAAAATTCCTTATTACCATAATAGCAGTGTGTGAAGTTTGCAGACGTACGTCACAGATTAGTAAATAAGGTGTATTATGGTGTAAAGTACAATGCAGTAATGCATATTCCGTGTTGAAAGCGCGGAGTTTAGAATATGCGTGTAAGTGCATATTTTATGCGCAGGTCGCGTGGGTGTGAAATAGTTCTGGGGAGTGTTTTAATAGTAAAATGGAAATATATATGATCAAATATAAATGTTGAGAAGTCTTTTATTCATGACAAACCTCCAATTTTTGTACAAAAATCATACAAATATGCTCAATTTAAATAAAAACGAGCACAAAAATAATACTGCGCAAATATTTTAAAATAACACAAAACAGATACTTATACCAATAGCGAATAACTCATTCCAACTATACTAACTGTACCTAAAGTGTGATAGTTAAAGTTTGACTCATGACAAAATTGTGAATCAGGCAAAGGAACAAAATAATTATGTAACAAATACCTTGATCGATACGTTTAAGTTTCGGTGCGCAGGCGACGCATTGTCTGCTGCGTTCCGTTGGAATGCGGTTCACTTTATATCATTCCGGTTCAAGACAACGATATATTATGTTAACTTGTGTTATGTTTTGAAGTTATTTAAAGTTTGGATTCTGGTAAGAATTAATAGTTAATTATGACGAATAAAACGCAGTTTCATATCATTTATTAACACGTTGAATGTCTCGTAACTCGTGCAGTTGAGATTTGTCGTACTATGTATTTACTGTCTACTTACTATTTGACTCATCAGAATGTCTGATGTAACTCATCAGTCAAAAATTTACCACCAAAAATTGGAAACCTTTATCATACCCACTTACGAATCCTTTGTAAACTTCTGTATTATTTTATTTATTTCTATAGTATCCTTGTGTGCATGGCGTCGCGTCGTCTAGCGAGTCTTAGGAATGTGGTCCGCCCGCTTCCCGGATCCCGGCGAGTTGCCATTGGATATAACCACAATCGAAGGGTTTGTGCCGTTGATGACCCAATTTGGATGAATCATTTGAAGTTGGACAAAAAACGTGAGACAAAATGGATACTTTAAAAACGGCTGCACTACAAATCACTGTCTTGCCTACGAGGAAGTTATTCAGGTAAACACTGTAATTAACAATACCTATACTACGTGTATAACACCGCCCATTGCGCTTTTGTTGAGATAAGATTTGTTTATTTTTAATCATGGATATAATAGAACAGGGAGTGCCTAATCTTATCGCAGTTACAGACGGCAATGATCTTTGGCTGCAATTATTAACCGACTTCACAAAAAAGGAGGAGGTTCTCAATTCGGCTGTTTTTTATTTTTTTTATTTTTGTTACCTCATTTCTCCGGCGTTTATGAACAGATTTGGAAAATTCTTTTTTTATCTGAATAGATATACTTCCAGATTGGTCACATTTTTTTCAGAATCCAGTTCTGATTATGGAATCCATGAGGAATTGAGGGAACTCCTCAAATATTGTAGGCATACATAGGGCGATTTTGATTTTTTCATCAACAAACCAAGCATTTGCATTCAGAAAGTATCATAATCCTTTCACCACTATGGTTCTTTCATAATTTTTTTTTCATCCAAATATTTAGTCGAAGTCCAATGGCAGAAGTCGGTTTTTTAAATGAAAAGTTATTTTGGTTGTAATAATTGCTACGTCTCGCGTGCCAAATTTCTTATTTTTTTTATCGCATTGGGAGTAATTTCTGTTTTTTTTCTTTCACTTTATTAACTTGCTGCTTGAGATAAAAAAAAACAGTCGAGTGCGAGTTACACTCGCGTGAAGAGGGTTCCGTACAAATTAGTAACTACCAAACCAATTAAAAGTACTTATAAGTTTTAGTCAACACAATTTTCTCTTTAGGTGTATTTTCCGTTTTCCGTGCTGGGTGCTGGGTGCTGGGCATTACCCCCCAAAATTAATGACCCCCAAAATTAATCTCCGAAATCATAATTATTTTTTTAAGCTATGCGTCCGTGATTGGGTTACCTTATTCTATATTACTATAATTACCTTTTGTAAATATTGATTAGATCCATGATGCAATTAACTTAAATAACAGGGGTTATTGGAGGCCAAATCTACTATTTTTTATGAGGAAAAGCCTCCACTACAACTATTTATTAAGTTGAAGGCCTTGTGGATCTGGCCTTCGTTTACCTAGCATAATTTCAATACTTGTTTTTAACTTCTGTTAATCGATTTTATAAACTTTTTGTTTTAATAGTCATTTGTTTAATTTATCGGCACTGTATTCTGATAATCTTACTGTATCTGTCACATATTACTTTACAGTAATAAAGAGATCAAATCAAATAGAAAATCATGCGTTCTCTTTCACGCCAGTAAATTATCCTCTTTGTGGCTGTTCATCGTCAGTGATGGTTTAACTTTATCCTATGTTACAGCTCTGAGCTGGTATCAAACGAATAATATTTATGTAGCTTATCTGTTTTAATTTGGGTTCCGTAGCGCGTTTTAGAAAACGCAGATTCACTTATCAGTATGAAAAATTACGAAAGTTCGAATTTATTTAACTTAGGCTTGTAAGTGGGCCAGTATGTTTTAATTAGGTCTAGTAAAATATTTTGCGACGAATAGCTAGTTAAATAAGAGTCATGAAATAATTAGTATCTCTACGTAGTGTCTCTGCTGGATTGTCTATATGTTTTGTGGGGTCCTTAGAATTAATAAGTACTAGTTGTGCGTAGTACTTTTTAATTCCATAGTGGGGTAAGATATCAGGTGTAAAGTACAGTCGTGTATTCTTCTCAATGAAAGCAATAGAAAGAAGGTCAATCTTCCCAGTTGGCTGATTTGTCTCCAGTTATCTGTCTCAAAGTCAAAGTCAAAAAGAACTTTATTCATTGAAATCACAAGGAATCACATCATTTTAAATCTCTTATATAAAATTAAATTACTCCTGTTCCAACCTACGACCAAGCCTAGAAGAATCAGGCAACAAACTCGGCTTGGCTTACATAAATGGTCCATCTTACCATTAGGTGAGAAGCGCCTGTGTGGTGCCTTGGAGCAAGGAGTTGCTGATACATAGTAAATGAGAACTTAAAAACCTTAGGAAGGTAGTCAAAAGTAAATAAACATCAGCAAAAATATGCAAGACAGCACACGCTACGCTTGTTATACTTATAAATAATAATCTAATACAAACATGTAAATAGGTAAGTACAGATATTGCAAATTTCCATTTTAGCAGTCAAGGGGCAGAACGACATCAGGCCACGCGGCTTTATCATTAATATAGTCATCAAGAGTGTAATACGCTTTCTTAATTAATTACTTGTCTTAATTAATTATCTTGTTGCTTGTTCCACCGTCTAACCAAAATAAGTGTTCTTACGCATGCGCATTTGCAGTTCACTACTGCCTCCAATACTACCAACTTAACAACACTCAACCAATAAACGTTCATCAAGTTCCAATACGCTGGCAATTACGGTGTTACCATTTAAATTAGATCAGCCAGAATTTATAAGACTTAAATTACCCTACTACGAATAAACTACAAACTATGTACTTTTCTATGAATAATAAAAAATATCTATCCATGTAATGTATTGTATTATGTATATCAGTTATCTAGTACCCATAACACAAGCTCTGCTTAGTTTGGGGCCAGATAATGTTGTGTGAAATGTCCAGCATTATTTATTTATTTATTTTTATTTATGTTTTTTTTTAATTTACGACTAATAATAGATGGCATTTACGCCTAAATAGTTACATAAAATTATCAAAGATGGCGTTGTAGGTACATCAAAATTAGGAATTCAATCATATCACTCTACCACATGAATTAAGTATACCGTCCCCAAATAAAATACCAGATTGTGTTTCAAAATAGAGACAGGGAATATAATGCGGACTGATTACATTTTTGCTTATTGTTTTTATTAAGTCATTAGCTACATTATTACCTCTTCTTCTTCATCAGCCAGTAAAAGTCCTCTGCTGGACGAGACTTCCCCCTCATAGAATAATTGGGCATTATTACAAAAAAGATTTTAATCAAGACAGCCTTGATTGAGATCAACAATCCCGCCTAGACCCCCTCAAGTGGTATGCACTCACACTTGACCGCTTTAAATTATAATAAAAACTCTATGCTTGCTTCTTTACCAACAGAATAGGCAATGATCACCAGCCCACTCGCTTTAGAGACTCAAATAATAACATTATTATGTGAACCTATATTTACCATCAATACTCATAAATCAAAAACAAAAAAACAGGCAATACTCAACCTTATACCCTTGTGTGAAAGGCTAAATAACTTGATTATAAGAGAAAGTTAGTGTTTGTGTATTAAAATACATTTTTAAACTTCTTTGTCGCTTGGTCACCGACAAAAGTGCACAATGCGTACGATATGAGCGTTCTGTTCAACCTTTATGGTAACCGTTCCTGCTTTGAAATCTTTTTCAAAGATTCAAACTTCGAACATGTGTTTTATATTGTTTTTTTTTGTTTCTCGTACCGTACCTAACAATGTTAAAACTACAGAGTACCTATCAGAATATTTATTATACTAAGGCAAAATCAGTATTGCCATCAAGGAACTTATACGACTCTCGCTTGATTGCCACCCAACAAGGTAACGTCGGTCGCCAGCCTTTTGGGCACCTTGCCTCGGTCTGTGTTTTAACCGTTTAATTTATATAGAAATAAGAGCTTCCCATTGAGATTGAAATAAAAAAAAAATCATGAAACACAAAAATAACTGGAGCTGGGTAACACCCAACAGTCACAATATGACTGTTGGGTGTGTGTGTGTGTGTATGGGTGTTATGGTACCATGGTACTCGTAGTTCCTGATACCCGGCACGACACAGGGAATCCTAGTGTGGGATCATGACTACGTATATGACTATTGGGTGTTATGTTATTTTAAGAGCCTCCATGAACAGCACTGAATCCTTTCAACTCAATGGTTCTTTCTACAAAGACTATTTTAATGCTAAATACCTAAGGAAGGTTGTGTAGTGGTGTATCTGGCCCAAGAAAAGACGCCTCCGTCTCCTCTTGTGGATATCGTAAAAGCCGACTAAAAGAGTACACTAGGGGATGGGCAGCAGCATCCATCTGAGTAGTCAAAACCAATATCTACTGAGATAACCATTGCTAAGCGTCGTGATTATGGCAAATCTCCAACGGCTGCTGATGACCTAAGGAAGGTTGACCAAGAAAGAACCAGTTGACCAAGAAAGATACGACACTTAGATCATACTTACGGATAAGATGAAAATATTAAGGCTAAATAAGGCTTTACAAATCATGATCAACCTTTTATTCGGATCATAGACATCAGAAGTGCCCTAAAGGTGCGATAATACAGACAATAGGAAACCGTGTCACAAGATCCATCGTATATTGTCCTCTACATCCACAATATAATATCAAACAGTATAGGCACTAGCAAGAATTCTTTGTTGTACGTGGTCCCATCGTTTTTCCCGTGAATTAATGTATAATCTATTCAAATGTACTTTCACTACTCTCTGTAGTAAGTCCACCCAAGGAGTCTACGAAGACTAGCCAACTTAAGACTCTGACCTGCCTTCGTAAGGTTCACCCCACGCTGCACAGTGTCTGGTAAAACTTACTACTGTTATTGGTTATCACGAATTACCCAGGCTTTTTATTTTATATTTCATTTAGATATCATGATTTGAATGTTAGCTTAGGTGTAATAGTATAGCTATTTTGTTAAATCATGGAGCCTGCTGATTTTATCTAAAGTTATGTAATGGCTAATTATTTAGTCCTTTTTACTTACTCTGGCCACGAACAGATGACGTAGTATAGGAAGGCCCTTCTTTCGATGGACCAAAGTTATTATAAAAATCACAGAAAGTCTATGGATTGAGGCGGGCCGCGATCATTCATTTTGTCATTCTATGGGGGAGGCCTGTGTCTAGCGGTGGACTTCTATGGGCTAATTATGATGATGATGATTTACTCTGGCTACTGGATACCAAGGCCTAGTGAAGTATGCAAATGTGTGCGCACAGTGCACAGGCATTTAATTAGAGTGTTTTTACTGTTTACTTATCTATATTGTGGTATTTTTCTCTTACTGATTGTCATCCAGATTATATCGATTCCACGACTTGGATTCATATAGATGTGATGGCGACGCAAAATATTTACGAAAATCAAAGAGATTATTCTGCTATTGTAAACTATATTATATTGTTTTTATTGTACATATTATAACTGTTTTATTGATGCGGTTAAGCGTTTGATCTTTGTTAAACCGGAGTCTAATAAGAGCGACAGAGGAGACCAAGAATTCATCAGTGACAAGAAAAAAAGCAAAACAGGTTGGTCAAAAATAAAATCATCCTTTAGTGGCCAGCAAAATTTTAACTCTTATAGACAAGAATAGAATAGAATATAATTTATTTGTGTAAAAGAGTTACACAGAGACATAAAAAAAACTTGGACTAAAAGGAAACAGACCCGAAGGTAGGAAGTGTAACTCCAGTAACAAAATGGCTCTTCGCTTTAGTCCTACAGCCTGCAGTTTCATAGATCCATTCAAGAATGGTTCTTGATCAGATCTAGAACTTCTAAACAGTACCAGCAAAAAAAAGTAAATGTTTGTATATATTCAATAAAACGTTGCCAAAAATTATCAATGGATCAGACTACTTCAGTAAGATAAATTAGCAGTAAATTAAAAAAATCATGGATGTTTTCATTAAACCGTACGACTTTGTTTCTAACCATCATCATCATCATCATCAGAATATAGAAGTCAGGACATAGAAGCTGGATATAGGTAACGCCCCTCACCGCCTCTATCCACTGACTTTATAATCTAATCTTTTGTCTTATTTCATCCTTAAATTATTCTAACCAAGTTTTTAAGAATATAAGAGTTAATTTATGCGTCAACAATAAAAATACTGCAATAACAAACCCACTATTTAGCGACCTAACACGTCATAGAGACCGACGCGACAAAACTTAACAGGCAAATCGCTTCTTAAGGGCGGCTCCTTAACCGATACCTTCAGTTGATAAGCACAACGTTTAAGATTCACTTATTGTTCCCAATCGGAGCTTTTAAGATGATCCCGATAACACACCCGGCCCTGATGTTGACAAAAGAGCTCGGAGCTGGACCGCGCTTAACCATAATTTAGAGATCCGTAAAGTTATGATTCTTACTCGCGTTGTATCGGACTTGCAGGACAATTTTCGTTGGTATCACGCTGACACTTCACTTGGTGTATATTCGCAAATGTTTAATGTTTAGCAAGGTAAAATCAACCATGAGTCTATCGGTACATAATGTTGTTTTCCTTGGCAAAATAACGCAAACATATATGCGAACACCAAGTGAAGTGCCACCATAAGATTTGTCCTATCTGCACGCTTATTTGGGAGTGTGTTTATACAGTAAAAAAGCGTTAGCCGAGTTGGTCGTGGAAAGCAATGGCGGCGATGAGCTCACCACTTGTCACGTCTACATTCCTGCGATTGTACAACCCATGGTGAAAAGTGGCCTTTTGAGGCTCTATCTACCTACTTCGGGGAAAAAAACGCGTGTTTATGTACGTATCGGGAATGACTCAATCCAGGTTTTTGTGTATGTTATGTATGAGACCGCGCCGCATAAACCGAAGTTTGCTCCTAATTTGGATATTAATTAATTAAAATCGATGATTTTTCGTATACACAACCTGGATATTAATATATAGGGATGGACTTCGTCAGTTTACTATTCAATTGTACAGTTTCAAATGGCATGCGTAATGAGATAACTATATCTTTGCGCCGTTATGAACAAAAAACAAATACAAATTTGTTTTTCTTTCTGGTGGTGCACTTCTTATTCATTTATTTTGCCTTTCTACCTATTTATTGTGTAACCTCTTTTCTTGTTTGTTGATGTTCGTGGTATTACCTAGGCCCTGTCTGAAAACCAGCGCTGCACCGTACCCAGGTTTGGTGTATTTTATGCTGAGACAGGGACCTATATGATCCCACACCACACGTCATATTAATGCCGACCTTCATATTTATTTTTAATAATTACTCTTTATCTCATGTCTTGATTTTTGGAAGTTTGTTTCATAATGTTTAATTATGTGTTGTTTTTGGGGAAAAATAAATGAATTTTCTTTAATTCTTTCTATTTGGATAAATATTAGTGTACAGATCATGGCAACAGAATTTCATGGAATTTTATTAAATCATTTTTAAAATAAGAACAAAATTCGTTTGTATGATGAGGGCTTTAAGTACGCTAGCGGTACTCATAAATTGTGTCTAAAAGATGCTTAGAAAATTATTTGCAGCGGAACCCACTTACTAATCACTGAAAGTTCCACCTTGCTCTGTCATATCTTTGTCTTTGCCGCGGCCCGATTGCACCGTGACAAGCAATAAGTCACGGGATACAGTCATTTTTATGAATAATCATATGGGCATCGTATTTGTGATTTATAAATAGGCCTTTGTCTTATGAATTGGTATTATAAAGAATTGTTAAATATACCATCTCTACTCGTAAGATATCATTATTAATTGAAAGAAGTTCACTGGTGGAGATAGGGCTTTCCCTAAGTATACCATGGCGAAGTCTTCTTGACTCGCCTTCATCCACCGATCTCTCGCAACTGCCACAATGTCGTAGGTATTTAGAGCAGAGGGAGTCATTAACTCGAAAGTACTATCTCTGGAGTCTAAAATCGGAGTCTCAAATCAGGAATCGGAATCGAGAATCGCAAAAGGTGTCCTCTCAAATAGGATAGTTAATGTATCAAAGCGTTCCACATAAGAGCACCGATCCGATATTTTCGATCGGTGCTCTTAGAACAATTAGTAGAAAATTAAAAACAATTCCACAAAGAGCACCTACGGTAGAGTAGCTGATAGTGATGGGGTATTTTATACATAATACTATTTTGACAAGCGTGATCTTTCAAGTGATCTTTTTTGTAAGGTTGGTTAAAAGAACGCAAAAATTATCAATGATAAAAATAAGTAATTCTCATTTGAAATCTTTAATTAATTTTTCCTTTGAAGTAAAACACCTTGAGTATAACATCATTACATAAGTTTCACAATCAAATTTTGTATACCCTTTGTAATTAGTAAACTTTCTTGTGTCGTAATTTTTCTTTGCAATCCTGGGCGACAAATTAATCACAAAGGATTGTATTTGGAATTTGATTTTGACAGAAACAGACACTGAAAACGCATAAGTTACCGAACGTATCAAATCGATTATTGCTAACATTAAAATGACAACCCTTTTCACAGTTTTTTTTTTATGTTGGCAGCAAAAACAAACCGCAAATCGCCCTTGAGTTCTAACATTCCAAAATTAAACATTCAAATATCGAACCAAATCCGGGGTCTGTAAAATTTACGAGATGTCCATATTGATCTTTATGACAAGCAGTTTTAATTGCGAATGCACTTATTCTGGAAATGATTCAACAACAGAGTTCCTTATGAAAATAAGCTGTAGCACAAAGCTCGTGCGTTCAAGTTTCATACAACAAAACAGGATTTCATTCAAACTACATTATGTACGTAGTTTTTAGTCAATGAATAAGTATCATTTTGATTATGTCCCACGGACTCCTAAAGTCCATAAGTTGTTGGTCCATACCAACAACTTATGGACTTTAGGAGTCCATTACATTATAATTATCATTATTATTTAAAGTCTATGAATTAATTACAATTTATTTATTCACAACACCGCATCTTTCCATTTAGACATTGCTAAAAATGCACTCATTGTTCTGTCATCAAAATGATTTTTTATTCTTTGTTCTTCTTAAGACCGTTTGTCCACCACCGCCGTCACCGTCACGACACCGAGAACGAGATGACGGCGCCGAAGTAGCGATACATACATTTATCATAGTCGCGTGTCCACCGCACGTCCGTCACCCGAGCGTCATTTCATATTAAACTCGACCCAAAATAATCTCGTTCTCGGTGACGGTGACGGTGGTGGTGGACAAACGGCCTTACTCTTTATTTTAAACACATACCCTTCAATACAAGGTTCAGTGTATAAGACCATTCATCGTGGCATTCTAGGGGAGAGGCCTATTCCAGCAGTGAACTTCTGCAGGCTGCTGATGATGATGATGATGATGATGATGGATGATACACATAAACACAAGACAGAATGAAAAGGAATGTACAAATGCGAGCTTAACCCCAAAATGAGATAACAATTCTAAATTAAAGCAAATCAAGTAAGTTATTTAAGTTTTTTTTTAGATTTTGCCTGATCCTGGTAATGTATAAAAATTACTGAAAGAAAGAATAAGAATTATTATTTTCTTATCGAAGTGTCAAAGCCAGAATAAGCCCGTTGTTTACACGTCTCCGACGGACAAAGCGTATCATGGCACGCCTGGAATGACCGACCTCCTTTGATTTCTTATTGCGAACAATTAATTTTTATAGGCGACGCGAATGTTGTGGTTTTGTGCTCCTTTGTGCTTAATAGTGTCGGGTGGGTATTTTATACCAGTGGGTTGATACTTGATATAGTTTATTTAAGATTGTTTTTTTCTGGGTATAACATAATTTAAAAAAAGTTGCATAAAGAACAACTATTTTATTTAAATCATCATCATCAGCCTGAAGAAGTCCACTGCTGGACATAGGCTTCCCTCTTAAAATGTCTTGAGCCGCCTCCATCCACCGACTCCCCACGACGTTTATAATGTCCTCAGTCCATCGAGTGGAGGGCTTTCCTCTACCGCGTTGCCCGGTTTGTGGTCGCCACTCGAGAATATTCCCCAACGTTTATCAGATATAATGTCTTCTCCTAACTCCCTGCATTTTATTGTATTTAAAATTGTAATGCAATATTTTCAATAATTAAAATAATTACGACAGGGTAAAGGGAAAGGTGTTGACCGAATGGTTTCAATAACTGTCATGAGTGTCCGCATCACTATCATCGATAGTTTGGTACCAAGAAAGGTTGTTTAAGAGGAGGTCCCCGGTAGCTAGTAAAAAGGCACTTACACCCTTTTTCACGTGAAAAAAGTTCGCTTCTAATTTGGCTATTATTTCTTCAAAATCCATGAAACTTATATAAATAAATAAATGCTAGACATTTGCCACACAGCATTATCTAGCCCCAAGCTAAGCAGAGCTTGTGTTATGGGTACTAGATAACTGATATACAATATACAATACATTACATAGATAGATATATTTTTATTATATATAGAAAAATACCCAGAACACCCTGAACAAATATCTATAAATAATAGATAGAAGTGTACACTGATCATATTATGTAAAAAAATTAATAGAGTTTGATGAAATAATAGCCATAATATAGAACCCAACTTAGTTCGCGTACAAAAGGGCGTAAGCACCCTACCGGCAACCTCCTCTTAATTATGAACATATCATAAACTTTTCCCATATTTTGTATTTTGCCATAACCGGGTTTTCTATTTCCCCAACAATACATTTACAACGTAAAATATTCGTGTTTCACAACTTTATGACCGCTACTGTGTTATAAAACGTTCAGGTGTTGCGGACGGACGGACAGACGGACGGACGGTGATATATAGGGACCAATTAAACTTGTAGCCGATTCCTAATGATGGCTACTGGCGGTCCGAGGTAGATATATGAAGCGATAGAGCGGGCATTTACGTAGGTCTTGACTGCTTTCTGTCACTGGTTCTTTCTTCATCACCTTGCCAGACCCAATTACAGTAGTAAATGGCAATGGGGAACACAACAATCGCGATAATTTTGTTAGCGATGTTTAAATCTTTTGAAACTTGAATGGAGGAAACTAAAACTAAACTATAGCTACCTACTAGAACGACTTCTGTAATTTTTACTTATAATATTGTTCTCATGTAAGTGACTTATTTTCTTTTTTGAGAAATAAAAATTCTATATAAACTTAACATTTAGGTCAAGACGTTTCCCCTATTCAAGTTTCAAAAGATTTGGACAGCGCTAAGGATGCCAAAATGATCATTGTTGCGTTCCCCATTGCCATTTGCTACTGTAATTGGGAGGCAGATTGTGGTATGGTGGACTTGAAAAAGGCCTAGTGAACAAAGATGAAAGAATCACTGTGGTTAATGGATTGAGTACGCCTCAAAGATCAAATGCAGTTTATGCATGTGACTAAGCATGCATAAACTGCATCACATAACATCTATAGATTGACTCTAAATTGCCAAGAACTCTAAGACCAGACTATAGAGTGTTGATAGAGATCATGATAATGATGAACTAATTGGATGTTACTGTTCTTGTCCAACATGAAATTGTCAATTGTCCAAAACAAAAAAAGAGGGTTGGAAGAAGAATCGTGTATGAAATTAAAAAAAATACCTAGTAAATTGTTTAGAAAATGATTATGACTTTGAAAATTTTAAACTTGATGATAAACAGGTGATTCAAAAACAGATAATCATGAATTAACATAACAATAGACCAAAAATTATGATACAGGTGATTTCAAACTAACCGCTACTGATGTAGGTCATATCCAGGTCCAGTCTAATAAGTGATAGTGTTCATAAATCTACTTATCTTTGGACATTTTTACAGCGTCATAAAACGTTTTTAATTAAGGACCCAAATCACGATCATCGCGCCGCCTACGGTAAATTTATTGCTCTATGGATTCTCAAAGATATCAGATATCTTTTAGAATTTTAACTTTTTGCCGTCGTGTGAAGGATCAAATTTGATTGAATAGGTTTATGTAGTATATTATTGTATGTTCGTTTGTACCAATTAGCATATAGCGTCGTAACATCATACTTAGAGCGTAATTACTGGGTTTTCTTCGTCTTTATTGTAGTTATTGTTGTCGAGTTGGTGATTGAATGGGATTGTTCGAAGGTTTTGAAATTATTTTTTGAAATAATGAGGTCTGACATTATTTCCTAATTACTTACTCCAAATGTATTGTCAGTATTGTTTGAGTAACTATGCCGAGAGATATAAGTTAATGTACCATATTTGTACTCTATTACGCAATGAAAATTTAGAACTAAGCTTACTTAGTAACTACTTATTTAACAATGCCAAGGGCTATAGAGCTTACTTAAGAAGGCGTAATATGTGAATTTGCCCAACAAAATCGATCTAGAACTTAGTATCTACCGGTTCTACGAGTTAAATATTTTGGAATATGAAAATTTTATATTTTTGCATTTATTGTGTAAAGTTGAAAACACGATAAGTAAGAAAAACCTTGATAGTTTTATTTAATGAAAAATCCTTGTTTCGCACACGTTTTGAAAGAAATCTCAGGAACCCTATGGTCTTTTAAGATAAATTTTACTGCAACAAGTAGGTAATAATTATTTATTCTTATACTAAAATCAGTTTTTTGATAAACACTTTGTATTCGCCATAATAAACAAAAAACTTCATTTTTGTGCACGACACTCGCTAGTGCGAGTAAGATGGCACACGGGTTATCGCGCGCGTTAAAGAGGGAGCCTAAATTGTAGTATAGTGCCCTCTTAATGTTCTCAACAAACTCGTAGAGTCGCACACGTTATACTGTTTGTTTTTAATTTTTAGAGATTTCGAAATTTTATCGAAATCGGTTCCTTCGTCAAGAAATCCAACAAATATTATCATCATCAGCAGCCTTTAGGACTTCACTGCTGGATGAGGTCTCCCCCATAAAATACAATGGCCATGATCACCATGCTTAGCAGGCGGATTACTGATCGCAGTATGTGTGTTGAGTACTCAGATAACATAACATAACAGACAACAGTCACATACGTAGTCTTGATCCCACACTAGGATTCCCTGTGTCGTGGGTATAAGGAACTACGAGTACCATGGTACCATAACACCCAGACTAAGAACAAATATTTGCAGATCATACAAACATTTGTCCCATAGCGGGAATCGAACCCGCAACCTCTTGCATCTCAGCCGGCTACTCGCCTACCGCGCCATAGAGGTCATCGGAGAGGAGGAGGTGGATGCTGCTTTCCATCCCCTGGTGTAATTCCTTAATCGGCGTTTACGGCCTCCACTGGAGGAGATGGAGGGGTCCATTCTTAAGCCGGACACACCACGGATATCCAAACATCATAAAATCCAATAGGAAATATTATTAGGATTTCAATCACACGTCATTCGTTAGGAGAGAGCACTAATGGTTTAGTAGAAGGGATCCCTACTTCCAATCTTGTGGGTTTAAATCTGGATACCGTTTACTCCCAGCGTCCCCCACCTGTCTGGCCCCACTGGGGGACGTTGGGAGAAAAAAGTGCAAACGTCCCCCACTCGTGACAACGTGCAGAAATTGAACATTTAACAGTAGGAGAACTTTTTTTTCTGTTTTTAAGTGTCCATTATGATGATCACTGAACACGATTCTGCTGTCAGAATTGAAAATAGTTGCCGCGATTTTGAACTTTTTTGTTCTTTTTTGTTTCTTTCTTTTTAGATTGCTTTCAAAATCGATATCTGAGGATCCCTATGGTCATTGAACAATAATCTGCTGTCAGAAATTAAAAAAGTGGCCACGGCAGTGATAACGCCAGGATCAGGATTACTAAGATCATGCTTTGGTCTTCGGAGGGACTACTGACAGGTCATCAAGCGAACATTTGAGATATCATCAAATGCTGATTTTCAAAGCAATCGGTACGGTTACAAAAATTTTCTAAAAGGCGGCCACTTTTTTTTAATTTCTGACAGCTGATTCTTGTTAAGTGATCACAGGGATCCTTAGATATCGATTTTGAAAGCAATCGATCCGGTAACAAAAATTTTCAAAATGGCGGCCACTTTTTTAATTTCTGACAGCTGATTCTTGTTCAGTGATTACAGGGATCCTCAGATATCGATTTTGAAAGCAATCGGTACCGTTACGAAAAAGTTCAAAACGGCGGCCACTTTTTTTAATTTCTGACCGTTAATTCTTTTTCAGTGATCACAGGGATCCTCAGATATCGATTTTGAAAGCAATCGGTCCAGTAACAAAAAAGTTCAAAATGGCGGCCACTTTTTTAATTTCTGACAGCTGATTCTTGTTCAGTGATCACAGGGATCCTCAGATATCGATTTTGAAAGCAATCGGTCTGGTAACAAAAATTTTCAAAATGGCGACCACTTTTTTAATTTCTGACAGTGGATTCTTGTTCAGTGATCACAGGGATCCTCAGATATCGATTTTGAAAGCAATCGGTCCGGTAACGAAAAAGTTCAAAACGGCGGCCACTTTTTTTAATTTCTGACAGCTGATTCTTGTTCAGTGATCACAGGGATCCTCAGATATCGATTTTGAAAGCAATCGAACAACATAGAAACAAAAAAAAACAAAAAAGTTCAAAATCGCGGCAACTATTTTCAATTCTGACAGCAGAATCGTGTTCAGTGATCATCATAATGGACACTTAAAAACATAAAAAAAAGTTCTCCTACTGTTAAATATTCAATTTCTGCACGTTGTCGCGAGTGGGGGACGTTGGCACTTTTTTCTCCCAACGTCCCCCAGTGAGCCAGACAGGTGGGGGACGCTGGGAGTAAACGTGGGATACGACCTCTGTGGCGCGGCGGGCGAAGGTTCACCTGCGACGCAGGAGGTTGCGGGTTCGATTCCCGCCTGGGAACAAATATTTGTACGATCTGCAGATATTTGTTCAGGGTGTTCTGGATATTTTTCTATGTATAATAAAAAATATCTATCTATATAATATGTTGTGTATAACAGTTATCTAGTACCCATAACACAAGCTCTGCTTAGCTTGGGGTTAGATAATGTTGTGTAAAATGTCCAGCATTTACTTATTTATTTATTTATTATATGCAAAAAAGCATGTAGCACTTAAAAAAATTGTGAGCAAATATTATGTGCTCAAATAGTGAAAAAAAACATCGTGAAGAAACCGACAAATGTTAATGTTAATGTTAATGTTAAAGAACTCCCTTTTCCGCATTCGAACTCTATGTATGGTCCATTATGCGTGAGGGCCAACTGGCTAGATAGTTAGCCAGCCTAACTCCGTCCAGAAGCACAGAAGCTTCCTGGGGTCTTCGCAGGCTTCGCGGAGTGACCTCGGGTTGTTGAGGATTTGTTCACGTTGAGCTGCCACTCCCACGCATTCCAGGACTACGTGGGCAGCCGATTCTTCTTCGCTCAGACACCCTCTGCAGAGTGGACTGTCTGTGGCTCCGATGTTATAGAGGTGTTTGTTCAGGAGACAGTGAAGAAACCGACAAGTTATAGACCCTAAAGTATGGAGGCTGTTTGTGCAGAAACAGCCTCCGTGTGGAACACTGAAGCCACTACTACCACACTGAACTAACGCAGAGTAACCAAGACAGAACCGATGACACGAAACGGTTGCCCACGAACAAGATAAAGTACATATATTTACAGAATATTGGCTAATAACAAGGCTGTCTTCATAAAAGCTATCATATTCATACACTATAATCACAAAACCAGATTACAAAACTCCGGCTACCGAAATTAACCGTTAGACATAAACCCAGGAGCACAACGAACACAAAGATAAAGCCACTACACAATGTCTTATTACAAGATAACATCTGATACGATCTCATTCGATTAACATTCCGTAAGCTTCCGGAGTGACGTAAATGTCAAAATGCCATTTTTGTGCCAGCTTCGCTGTGAGAATCAAATTATGAGATTAGTGGTGGTGTCATTGTTTTATTGGAGCTTTTGGTTTGTCCAGATTTGATGGATTATTATAATTTAATCATGGGCTGTCTGAAAACCAGCGTTGCTTCAAGTGTTTAAGAATGTGGAGCAGCATTTTGCTGAGACAAGCATGTTTGGCTCCACATGCGCGTCGCACAGAGCGGGCTAATTGGCACTGTTAGTTGTTTATCATAGATTATGTATCATTGATGACGTCCATGGCGTAGAGAACGAGTAGCTGGCTGAGATGCAAAAGGTTGCGGGGTTGATTCACGCTTCGGGATAAAAGTTTGCATCCATATCCAAATCATTTTGATAGATTTGAAGTGTGAAGTGTACCCAAAGTTTAAAACGGACCCTATTACTAAGGCTCTGCTGTCCGTCCGTCCGTCCGTCAATCACCAGGGTGTATCTCATGAACCGTGATAGTTAGACAGTTGAAATTTTCACAGATGATGTATGTCTGTTTCCGCTATAACAAAAAATACTAAAAAATAGAATAAAATAAATATTTAAGAGTGCTCCCATACAACAAACGTGTTTTTTTTGCCGTTTTTATAGATAATGGTTTGGAAGCGCGAGTCCCATTCGCACTTGGCCGGTTTGTTTTATACTACTAGGCAAGCAAACAAGTATACGCCCCACCTGATGGAAAGTAGTTACCGTAACCTATAGACGCCTGCAACACCAGAGTTATCACTCGCACGCTGCCGACCCTGAGACATAAGGATGAAAAGTCTCTTGTGCCTGTAATTTCATCAGCACCCGTACCCTTCAAACCGAAACACAGCAATGCGAACACTACTGCTTGGCGGCAGAAATAAGTACGGTGGTAGTACTACCCCGGACGAACTCTTTCACAAAATTTATCTTTCTTTTGAAGTTCTACTACTAAACACATTATTACAGAACATGGACTAAATCTGAATTTAGTCCAGGCGTACTAGTCTAGGATTAAATATCGACATTAGGCATATGCGACTTTAAATACGAAAGAAGATGGTTTGTTTTTCGAAATCAATTCTCGCGCTACTTCGCAAATTTTCAAAGTATCAAACTGACGGATTGTGTCACATCACAATTGAGATGTCGAAATTCTTACCTCTAACAAGCAATCAACTGTCAATTTATAGACCATTGCTAAACTAGGGGGCTGCCTGGTTTTAGATAAACAAGAGATAGTCCAAGCTTATGTCATTTTTGGCATATCTAGCTCGAAAGTTGCTTCTGGAAAACAAACCATCTGCTTTTGTATTACAGTCGTATATTCCCTAGGTCGATATTTAAGCCTAGACTGGTAGTCCTGGTTTAAACCCAGACTAAGGTAATTTTTTATAATAACACCCAAGAAGTATATTTGCAAGTGCTTATTGCAAACATCTGCAAGGTAAAGATTTGGGAAAGCAAAAGAAGTAAATTAAAAACATTGCGGCACTCAATAATCAAATACAAGACCGATTCAATTAAATTTACCCAAAAGAGTTTAAAAATACAGCCACCGTGTTAAATTAATCGGTTTTTTGCATTTAAAAATAACAAATCTTTTTGAAACCCTATCACTTTAAAAATAAGACTGAAATTTATAGAGCTGTATCATAAGTTGTGGATTGAAGGTGTCTATAGCGATCTGGTGTTATTTGCGATTAAAAATCGATGTCCTGCTGAGCTATCACGATGATAATAGAGTTGTAATTTATTGGTATACCTTATTCAAAATTAATTATTCGCTGTTTCTCTTATAACCGTGCGTCAAGAAGATGTGAGGAATCTAAAATAGCATAACATAACAATCAACTTACATACGTAGTCTTGATCCCACACTAGGATTCTCTGTGTCGTATGGGTATCAAAAACTACGAGTACCATAACACCCAGATTCAGAACAAATATTTGCAGATCATACAAAAATTTGTCCCGCAGCGGGAATCGAACCCGCAACCTCTTGCATCTCAGCCGGCTTCTCGCCCCCCGCACCACAGAGGTCGTTAATCAAAAACACAGTCACAAGTAAAATAATACACCAATGAACTCTAAAATTATCTGATACTTATAACAGTAGTAGTTATATTAGTAGTAAATCCTCAAAACACAAATCCTCTGTTCCTTTAGATGAATAAATAATAAATAAAATAAATAAATGCTGGACATTTCACACAACATTATCTAGCCCCAAGCTAAGCAGAGCTTGTGTTATGGGTAGTAGATAGCTGATATACTTAATACAATACACTACATAGATAGATATTTTTTATTATACATAGAAAAATACCCAGAACACCCTGAAAAAATATCTGCAGATGGTACAAATATTTGTTCCGGGAATCGAACCCGCAACCTCCTGCGTCGCAGGCGAACCTTCACCCGCCGCGCCACAGAGGTCGTCAAATTGCCGATATACATTATTTAATCCGACACCTATTTTCATTCATAATTTGTAATCATTTTACAAGCTAAAAGGTCAGTATACATCGTCCTTAAGGCCGGAGCACACGCGCAGCGGGGCGTCTACAGCCACCACAATCGTATAAATTCAACATTTGTCACGGTATTAACACTCGAAAAAGGGTTTTTATCATGTCGCCCTCGTATCCGGTAATCGGACCGAATTCATATGAATATTTTTGCTTTTAAAAAACGTTGGAAAACCTTTGTTGTTTGCCGTGACGGGACCCATAAATGATATCGTCCGTTTTGTTAAGGTAGCACAATTTTACTTTAAGAGACTCTTTAATATACGAAGACTGGAAAATAATGAATATGACATGTTATAAAAAAAATGTCTGCATTTTTTATAAAAATGTGTTGATTTTTAACGTTTGTACAAAAAGCTATAACTCAACAAGATATCAATTCTCAATGGTCTTAATAATACTCAACAATACAAATCAATGATTTATAGAAATTACGTAAACTATTAGCGGCCATCTGCACAACAAAACTAATCAAATTTCCACGCGAGTACACAACAAACATAACGCTGTAACATTATCTGTTGAACAAAGCAATAAAAGCGTGAATGTAGTAAAATGATCGAAAAAACTGACGATCGAGTAAAGAATGATTGTTGTGCAAACTCGCGATTCGCTCCGGTTAAATGGGGCAGACTTAAACGAGGCCGGTTTCGAATAGGGGCTTTCGAAATAGCGCATGTGAACCATGCTTAATGATTTAGAACTAATACAAATTTCCAATAACCATACAAAAAGAGCCTCTATTTATTCCAATGCACAATTTACTTTTCTCTGAGTATTTTAAAAATATAATTGAACAGTTTCGGAGTGCATGAGATAATTTAAAAAATCATATTTTGTATTTTTTTCCGCCGACTTTGATCCGTTTCTTTGCGTAAAACGACTCATGCGCAACATAAGTGGGAACTAAGTTATTGAGGATTATAATAGTTTCAGGATATGATATGGTATTTCCGGTTTGGGTTATTGGCGGTATCTTTTACTATAAGTATGTAATGGTTTATTTCCTATTTTTTGTCAGTACTTCATACGGCGTTTCTTTCATCTCTTGTACTCCAAGGCTTATGATACCCACGATTATCAAATAAAACTTTTTAAACGAATTTATGGTGCATTTTCACATTGCTCTACGATTTTATTATATAATACAAAGACCTTATACTTAACTGAAAATTATTTTCAGTATCTGAAATATTACCAATACATTCTAGTATTAGTGTGTAGTGTCTGGTCTAAACCTGCACCAGAAAACATATAGGTACAGAAGGCCAGCTCAGTTGTACAACAAACGGTAACAGGCGCATGCACACAGACGCGTACCCTCGAAGATCACGGTAGAACTCGGTTGAACGCTAGTCGCGAGTCGACTGTGTGTTTGTTTTGTCACTTACCATGAGCTATCTTCATTTATCCAATAATTAACTAATATTTTTGACATGCTCCATAATAGTTTTAAGACTAGTTTAATAATCAAACAATAGCCAAGTAGTTATAGAAAAAAACATAATATGTAGCCGACAAATAAAAACAAAATGGCATTAAACGGACACTAAAAAGTTCATTGAGTAAGCCTCACTCTGGACACAACTTTAATAAACATCCTATATTCAATAGAAGTTTACTGAAAAAAGGATTCTATTAACAGATTAATACATTTTAAAATAGAAAATACTAAATTTGACATCAGTTTTTTTATTTATCAGAGAGCGGCAGCACAAGTAAGGCCTTACACTTGTTTAAAAGAACGCATCTCAAAAACCCTTTACATATATTTTTGTAACGAATTCTTCCGAGCACATTCTTTGTGTTTATTTTAAAAATGATTTCTTTGAGGGGAGGATGATAAATAACAGAGAGCTGATTAAAATGATGTAGCAGTTTTGATAATGGCCAAGGCAGGGAGCTACCGAACGCATACTTACTTGTATAAGATAGTTTTCATTCACTGATTTCATTGTCAAAAGGATGATAGTGCGTAAATAACTCAACAAAGAGAGGTTATCAGGTTTGAAAAAGCTAAATTAGTTTATGAAACCAACCTGTAAAAATCTGTACATAAATTCGTTCATCGTTTCTCTAGTTCTTTCTTGGTAACCTTGAAAGGTGGCCTAGAAAAGGGCTTTGTGTCCATACATACATAAGCTCAAGCCTTTTTCTCCGAAGGTAGTATGGGTTGCACATAATAATTTCAGTAATACAAGTGGTGAGCTCATCGCCGCCATTGTTTTTTTACGACCAACTCGGCTACCACTTTCTTTCAGTACCCTTCCTCTACCGCGTCGTCCGGTTTATGGTCGCCACTCGAGAACCTTTATCCCCCAACGGTTGTCAGTTCTGCGAGCTATATGACCTGCATTTCCACTTCAAGTTGATAATTCTGAGAACTATGCCGGTGATTTTGGTTCTTCTACGGATTTCTTCATTTTAGATTCTATCATGTAGTGAAACTCTGAGCATAGCAATCTCCATAGCCTGCTGCGCGATTTTTAGCTTGTGTATCTATGTAATACTATTAAACGAACAATATTTGTATTGTATGTATATATTTTATTTGATATCTCGAAAATAGCTTTAAATATTTCAATGAAATTTGCTATAGGGAGGTTTTGGGGTGAAAAATCGTTCAAAATCGTTCTAATCGTCTCATCTCTGGGAAAATGCGTTTTTCTGAGTTTTCCGAGCAAAGCTTGGGCATCCAGATACTAAGGCTGAAATATAATAATAATGATGAATTTTGAAGATACTCTTGAATACGGCCTGATTAGCTAACTTTCTTTATCAAAGCCAACAACACAGTTACAGCACATGAATTCTCTTTTACAGACAGCCAAGGCAGTTCTTTAATCATCAATAAGAAAAATAACAACATCAATGGTGTTGTTTGAAATAGAAATCCGAAACAAGTTCCATCTCCAGGCAGACATGGTGACGCCGCAAAGATTTGAAACAGTTTGATAGAAAGAAGCTGAGAAACACAATGACTTATCATTTACCTAAGAGGAGGTTGCCGGTAAGGCGCTGACGCCCTTTTGACACGAACGAAAATTAAATAAATAAAAAAATTAAATTAAATTATAGTTTGCTTCTATTTTGGCTATTACTTCATCAAACTCCATGAAATTTTGTACACAATGATCAGTACACTAATATCTAGACCCGTGGTGCATTAGTTTCTTATAAAATTATATGGTTACCAAACCATTAATAAAAAAAAAACTATTTTTTTAAAAACGCACCACCTTTTTGTTTTGATCATGTGTACAAAATTTCATGGAATTTGATAAATCGATGATGTTTTTAATTCCTAAATTGTTATTTCATGTCCTGAAACCTTAACAAACAATTAATGAAAACAAAATGTCAATAAAACCGACCAACTACGAACCTAACAACTAACCCAAATATGTCCAGATCCAAAACCACAGCGTCATCCATCTAAAAGGGTCAGAAAAACGTTTCAAATTAAAATACCAAAACAGTTTTGTAATTACTAGCTGTGAATCCGAACAACTAATTTCGAGGTCGACAATTTATCTGACACTTTAAACTTTGAATAAAACGTTTCATCACCACCACACCAACTAACCATTACGGTCAATGTAGATTTAACACAACTAAGTAAGATAGAGTTTTGGTTGATGGAAGTGTAGGAATAAGTTTGTAAGCCACTGAAGAAGTCAATTTTTTCTTTCAAAAGTAAGACCATTAAACCATAATGAGTGGTCTAAGAAGTGCTTTGTGTGTACCACGTGCCACTCGAACATACAAGTAACTACCGTTTTAGTACAATAGTTAAAAATAATTGTACAATTAATGTCTCGTATTGTGAGCGTAATGGTACTTGAAACAGTACAAATTGGAAGTCGAGTTTTAAGAATAGAGTGACGTTTGCTTCGTATTCGATGACTTTACATTATTGTTGTTTTGGAAAAATAATAATTGATTGTACGCCTTTGGTAGTCAACTGGTTAACCCCATTTAAATGTATAGAATATTCTTTGCCAATTCAACAGTTTTCTTAACTGTATTGCACTACTCTTAATGTACATTATATAAGTACAGAAGATCATGAAAATATATTGAATGCTCGAACCGTTGCCATCTTCGTTGTTTACTCCAAAGTGTCACACGATAGCGTCTATACCTCTCAACTTACTTCCAATTACGCAGGTATTAGGTAAGGTACAGTGGTGTAGGGTCCACCTCAGTTACCACTTTATGCCCCGTTTAGGTGCTATGTTATTGACTCAGTTGGATGCTGCTGCCGCTGATTCCCAAGTCAGCTTTTATGACATTCACGGGAGGAGACGGAGGGGTCTATTTTTGGGCCGGACATATCACGGTGCTATCCACTACATCAAGATATGTATCACGTTTGACTCATTTGTGGGAAGAAACGCCTTTTTCAGATTATAATTTAGAAATAACATCCTGCTTTGAGCATAATCCCAATGAATAAAGCTTTCAAAGAAGCTTCTAAATCATGTCTTTATTGAACGTATACTTTCCACCTTAAAGTTGAATTAAAATCCCATTCAGACACCTTTGCTATCTAACCACAATCGGGTAAGACAAGAGACGCTAATTCTATAAAAGCAAAGGGTGGTACACAATAGATAAATAATAATATAAAATACTATGAAAATAATTCAGGCAACACTGAACCTTACTGAAAAGACATAGAGGATATGGATAATGGCAAAACAGATATAGATAGAAATGATATTCCAACTGTTAAGAGATAAAGGATCGGTTAATTTTTCCAGTCTAATGCCTCCACTGAATGGTATGTACAGTTTCAATGTGGGGTCTTTGGTATAGGCAATTACTTCACACGGTAGCACGGTTTACTCATATTGGATCTATCCAAGCATATTTATTTTGATTTAATATAAACTCCGCGTGAATTATATAAGTAGGATCTATTTTTTTGAGAATGGTCTTGAAATTTTCAGCTTCAAGTATTATTACATATATTTTTTGTCTTTTTTCTAAGCACATCGTCAAGAGATCAGTATAACACAGTTTTTTATAGCACACATAATCATTCATTCATTATCACCAATGCGTCTTGTCATGTATCATATTGTTATAAAGTATGATATTGTATTTCAATGTAAGCTGATATTGTCGATTTACTGTGACCTCTGGTAGAGGCGAAAACTGTACTGAATAGTACATCAAAATGTACTAAACTCGTATAGAGATCTACAAGCAGAACACTCTGGAAGTAAATATGTCTAGAACAAAAAGCAAGGTAAATATTATAACTAAGTTAGAGCTTTCTTTGCTCTGTGTTATATCAGAGAACACAGCGTGCACGGCCATAATTGGTATGTTTATATAACAGAGGCCATTCACAAACTCACAGAAGCCGAAAAGAGATTTTGAACAAATAATAGAATTTCCCGTATGCCTGTACAAAGCTCAAGTGGACCGACCAGTCCACAAAGGTTTACTAGCATCGTTTGTGCCACTCCGAATCGGCTTTTAGTGTAAAATGAGCTTTTTTGCGCTGATTTTAGATACAATTTGGCTCAGATGTGAGACATAACAATTCAAAAAAATGGATCGCCGCACGGTAAAACTCGTCAAATGGAATTGAGCGCTGATTTTTACTTAGATACAGTCACACATTTCACCGTCTAAAGCGTTTTTAGCTCGGGTGCGTGAGTGGACTTATCGACATAACTGACTAAAGTCGGCATTAGGTACCATAACTCATATTATATTACCTACATCGCGTCAGAGTGAAACTCTAGTACAGTTTTTCTGTGCTCGGATATAATCTGTGGCCAGCTTGGGAAGAAACCAAATATTATCACGAACTGCCTTGACTGACAATGGTAGTGGAGTTTGGTTATGGTGGTAATGTATTTTTTGTTTTTATGATGCCTTTGGATGCTTTTGTTGCCACTGAAAATAATGTCTGCAATAGTAAACATGCGTGAGAACACTGATGGTCTAGTGGGAGGGGCATCGACTTCCGATCCTGAGGTTGTGGGTTCAAATCCAAGTTGTACACCAATGGATTTTTTCTACTCAAGCAATGGTGCGTCAGTTTTTAAAAAAACTTTATGATTTGGTAACCAATTATAGTTTTATAAAAAACTGACGCTCCACGGGTCTAGATATTAGTGTACTGATCATGTGTCTAAAGTTTCATGGAGTTTGAAGAAATAATAGGCAAATTAGGAGTGCTTCTTAACTCAACCCAATGAAGGTCGACCTATTTAGGTATTTATATCGATTCAACCCATTTTTATTAAATTTCTGTTCTTAACTCAACCCAATCCTAAAATACGAGTATATACTGTAAGTTTTTATTGTATATTAGAAGTAAATTTCGTTCGCCTGCAAAAACCCTACCTGTAACCTCTTCTCTTAAGTGTAGCATGAATCCGACAAGCTGTTTACGCATCTAAAGTGATTTACTCGTAATAATTAAGATACAAAATAACTTAAATAACCCTTAATTAAAGAATTAAGCAGCAGCAGACAATTCTTTCTTAAGTCCATAGTCTAACATCCTTAACCTTATGCTGATGGAGTACGCACGATATATTGTTTTGTAGTGAAGCCACGGGCAGCTCCGTACAAAAGCTCTTGTTCACACTGAAACACAATTCCATGTGGCTTTGTCTTGCTAACCAATTACTTTATTCACGCCATGGCACGCTCAAATAATCAGCATCTGCGATAAAAGAACCAATCCCACCAGACAAGAACATTTTTAGCTCACGGCGACGTTCGTTATCTTACTTACCAGCAGAGACAATTGCCTACAGTTTCGCAAATTCCATGGGTACAATATTCAGCTCACAATCCGTCACTTAACAATACCTCTTATTGTAATAAAATAGCCAATAGGTACAAAAATGACGGGTTACGAGCAAGCTTTGTAACAGCCGAACTTTCAGCCATTATTGCAGATTCTTTGTTCGGGATATCCTCAGGGATCTCGTCACAATGCCACCATGAAACGTATTTATAAATATCATATGAATGGATAATATGCGAGGTATTGTGGCTATTGTCAGACAGGCCTTGAGTTTGCACAATCGCAAGATTAGACAACGGATCCCAGCAAAGGATTCCAGATGGCAACTGACCTCTTTTAGGACCTAAGATGACAATGGTACAAATACCTTAACACTAATAAAACTTGTTCTGTTATGATGATATTGAAAAGCATAATTGCCATTGTTGGTAGGAGTTCTTGAGCTCTGAATATTAAAATTATGGAACACAATGAGCTTAATAAATTTAAGTTAAATACAGAACTTGATTTTGGCTCACTCATTCTTGACCTCAATGGGCTTTTGTTGCTTAAATGTGTATTAGGTCTTAGATGCTTGAAGGATATCACTATGTTGAGGAAGTCGGGAGAAAAACGACCTTGGGTTATGTTAACAACAACTAAGAATATCCTATTTAAGCTTGTCATAAATTACTTACCGACTGTAAAATTACAAACCCACACCATTGTTGAAGCAAATACAGAAGAAGGAAATACAAAAGTATCAACAGCAAAAACAAAGTCTAAAAACGTGGTTTAACTAAAATGCCACGGGCACAGTGTGCCGCCATTGTCCACGGAATAGAATAAAAGAAGAAAGAATAAAAGATAAAAGAAAGAAAAAAAGATTGTGTCGTTTCTGTGTTTGAACAATGCGCGCTGTCACCGGCACGCCATCGCCATTTTGGATTCTGGCGCGTGAGTTTGCCGCCTACAAGAATACTGTTGAATTTATAATTTTCTAGGAAGATTTCGTTTATAGTCGTGTTACAATCATTATTTTAGAAAACTAATGCATTTGTAAGACTTTGTGCTGTCACGAAGCGACGCTGTTTCGCTTCCTAGTTGTGCCGTTTTCCTATGTCCGATAGACCGATGACACTGTGGCGGTCACAGGAAGTCGGTGGATGGAGGACGCGAAAGATCGTTTGTCGTGGCATTCTATGGAGTAGGCGTATATCCACAAATGGAAATTGACCAGCGAACCACGTCAACGACACGTTTGACACGTTTGTTCGTTTAAGCCACAAACGAACATTGAAGACGCTGACTAAAGCCAAACAGAAAAATAAAAATAAAATGAAACACAATATAATAATAATAAATAAAATTCATTTGAACGTATTTTAAGTAAAATTTATACTTACAGTTTATGGCAACGAAAAACATACAAATGTTATAATCTTCATCATATTTCCGAGGGCATAGAAAAGTCTAAAACAAGATTTCCATAACTTTTTTTCTCGATGAAATAAAATCGGGAACAAACCTTTAAAATGGTTCTATCGCGAATATCTGTATTTCTTATAAACGTACGTTGATAAAATTGATAATAGTAACAAATAAAGTTATTATAAAAGGTCAAGTAGATTTACATGATTACGTATCAAATATTTGTTTGTATGTTTTTCGTAATATTCGCTCACTTTTCGTTTCGTGAGCGCTATTTCTGTCACTTTCTAACTTACATGAGCTTTAATGTGTTTGACATAATTTGGCTGCTGTCAGCATCTTTATCGCAAAAGCGTGTTGCAAAAACAAGCATGAAACGTAGCAACCGTTAAGACAGTTATATAGTCAACTTACCAGTAATTGTTTTGCTTTGTAGTTTGAAAGAGCCAATTCATCCTCTACCAATCTCAAAGATTACATCCAAAATCAATCAGATTTCTATTAGAAGTGTAGTCTCGGCACTGAATGTATAATTCTATCCCACAGTGGCTCTCGAACCTAAAATAACAACTTTCATTGTGCCTTCATATTGGATTCTAAGATTGCGTGCGCAATCTATTATTCTTTTTTTAAATATTTCTTATTCTTTTTTACAAATGACAAAGAGATTTGATACGTTGACGGATTTGTTGAATGAGGTTTTTTTTTAATGACACCTGAAGTTGGTATCCCTTTTGGGCTTAAAGGGAGTAAATCTACAATCAGTTCGATTTCTTTTGTTGTCGTATTTTTTTTTGTCTTTGCAGGTATTCGAATGGCGGATATGGGATGAATCAGTTCAAAGTTTGGGTACGAGATGTGGTTTTAAATCATAATTAACTGTCCAACTTGAGCTCTTGTAAGCGAATTATTCCGTGATGTCTTTCAAAGTGCAAGATTTACTTTGGTAGTGTTCAGAAGAAGATCCAAGTGAGTCATACTCACATTTGACTAGTTTTTTACAGTACAAATTCCCTGCAGAAAATTATTTTAAAATTCCCACAAAGCTCCAATCAAAACCTATAATTTAACTGAGTTACTACTGAACTGTATTTGAATTAAAAAATGTACACCAATCTTTTCAAAAATCTTAGCTACGCCTATTTTTCTCATGATTTACCTCATTGTAATGTACTTAACATGAACAGTAACCTTGTCTCCAATCTTCACAGCTTGATGGTACGTCCCACACAGGCCAGAAAAGTCACAGTGAGCCAGCAGGCAAGGAACCATAGAATGTATTATTGTAACAAGGGGTAGTTCAAGAAACAGGGGTTGAAGATACCCCGCGGCGAAGTCAAGAACGATATTGTTGTATGTTATTAGTTGTATGAGAGTTTAATTTATTGGTACAAATGATGAATTAAATGTGTATAAAAATGCAGATTAGACTTTTTTGATGCGCGTTCCCGATACGGCAGTTCCATTCTGTGGCAAGATAGGATTAATAATTAAATAATCATCATCACCAGCCTGTTTACCTCCATTGCTGGATGATGCCTCCCCCTTTGAATATAATGGGGGGAATTGCCATAATCACCTCGCTTGGTGGGTGGATTGGTGATCGCAGTTAGATCTTAACTAATCAGGTGGATGCTGTTACTCATCCCGTTGAGTAACACTTTTACTTCATCCACGCTCCCGTGGATGACGAAGGGTATTTTTTAGGCTGGCGGACACACCACGGCATTATTGGATACCGTATTGATTTTTATAAATTATGTGGAGAAAAATCTTTAATTAATTGACATAGTATGTAAACATCTTAAATTCTCACTTCTTAGTAAACGTTGTGTATGAAACAAATTTTCTAAATTATTTTATTCGAAGGAGCACATTTTTTCCTAACTCACTATTCTTTTAATCTAGCTTGAGTCCATTATTTAATTTTAGCAATAGCCATTCTACCTCCCTCTTTACACTTTTACTCCAAAGTTCCCATAAGAAACAGTTACTTTGCTACTTCTACCACACCGGGAATCCGTGAGAGGCGCTGGCGCAGGGCGGGAGTCGTGCTGGGCGGCCCGCCCACCGCATGTGACGGCTTGTAGCTGTTCACACGATTTGGTGAGGGAATTTGATTAAGTAATTTGATTTTTAAATTACAGCTACAACTTTTGAATATGGCGTATGTTTTTGGAATTAGCTTACATACATACACTATGAAGATTTATTTCCTGAAGGGGTAGGCACTAAAATGAACCTGATTTACCTTTTTTGAAACACCAAGCTTTTGATTAAATAATAATTACTATCTGGTTGTATTCTACTACGTGTTAGGAAGAGTTTAAACCACATTACTGTCATGCACCTGAATGGAATTTTTCAAAAAGGTACCTTCACCACATGTTTTGCCTACGTGGTTCGTACGTCACTTGATGTTACGAACAAATGACATGATACAAAAAGTCATCACAACGAATCTTCAATAGTAAAGCGCCTGATAAAAGATTCCATAGAAAATTAAAGCTTTAAAAATACCACAAAAACTAAATGTCACAAAGAAAAAAACACTCCCATAAAATTAAAAACATCTTCAGACAACGATTTGCTAGATCGTAAAACGGGGCTTATAACGCTGAATCATCACTAAACTATTTTTTAAGTCCAACGTTATGTCACTTAAACAATAAAACCCGCACTAATCCTGCCACTAATTCCATCATCATCACACATAACCCAGTCAAATTCCCATACAAATACACTGACGTACACTAAAATTATACACCCCTTTCACAAAATAGTGAGATTCCGTCATAAAATTAACATAAAGTATAATTAGGCGTATTATAATGTAGTTTGCACGGTGGGCACTGTATTCTATTTATACCATAGACAAAATACCATAGAGCACATCTTACAATGCATGGTGTTTACATTGTGAGGAATGTATAATTTAATAGTGAAATATTATAGTGGTCATGAGAAAATGAGTCCGGTCGAGATTACATTAGTTGAAGTGGGCTAAAATGTATTCTGTCGGTTTCCTTGTAAGAGAAGCAAAGTGTTTTTGAATTAGTTTTACAACACTTCAGAGGTAATTTTAATATTCAAAGTGAGTTTGCTCTTTTCGACCCCTGACATTTTAAATTAACCTTTTCTACGAAGATGCAAACAATTCACTGTCTGTATCCCAGCAACCGTTTTCGATATGAATAATACCTATATTTGTTCATGAAACGAAATATGCCCAAATTATCCTACTATAGTAACATTTCTGTAGTGGCCGGCAAATCAGGTGTTGATGGATTAATGTGATAATATTGCGGAATAAGGCGTACCCGAGGTATGTACTTAAGTCGACACCTGCAATGCCTATGGAGGCATCACACGCGCGCTGCCAACTCCAAGACATAAAGATGAAAAGATAAACGATGAACCTTAATGACGATGATGGTTAACGTTCAACAAGTAAAATGACCAAAAATTGCTCAAAATTTTCATCAAGAATTGTTAAAATGATGGTAATTTTACTTGTCAAATGTTAGTCACCGAGTTAAATGTTTTTAAAGTGCTATTCCACACTTATGTGAAATGCTAAGATTTTTCAATACCCAAAAAACTACCAACCAGACTGGGAATCGAACCCGCGACAGTCTCCTTCATACAGAAATGCGTTGACCGCTGCGTCGCTGGTCATCTGTGACCATTAGACTATACGGTCGTGGGTTCTACCCCTGCCTATTAACTTTTGAGATAGTATAAAATCATGTGCCTATAGTTATGCGCGAAACCGACACAATATTAGTAACAACAAAACGCATCTTACGTAATTTTATTCCATGTTCAGTAATTCACTGAGAAACCGTAATCACCTTTCATTAGAAACCAGCTTTACCTACTAGTAAAGGCTCTTCCTAGCAACACTATTCTATTCAACAACTCTCCATCCAAAGCCTCGTCTCAGCGCAAACTCCATAAAATATTTACACAAGTCAATATTATTTACGACCGCCTTTAATTGCCAGTGCTGTCACATTTATCAATTGAACGGACTCAGTCAACGCGCTTTTGACATCATGAACTGTGTGTGCTGTGTCGACCGATCCGACCCTATGTTAATGTGCAGCCTTTAGAAATTGAAACTTAATTCTATAACATGGGCTATAATCTTATAATAAAGTCTTGGACACAGTTACGTGATAAAATTCGAAACGTGGATATCCGTAGAAGGACCAAAGTCATCGACATTACTCAAAAAAATAGCAAAGTCAAAGTGGCAATGAGCAGGCCATATAGCTCGCAGAACTGACAACCACTGGGTTAGAAAGGTTCTCGAAGGCTTCTCTCTTGATGGACCGACGATATCTTAATGGTAGGACCCCAGGAAGTTGGTGGATGGAGGCGGCTTTAGAATTTTCGTTATGGCATTCTATGGTAGCAGTGGAATTCTACAGGCTGATGATGCTGATGATGATGATTATTGATGCTTCGTCTTCGGATTTATAATCATTAGATATTTTGAAAAAAACTTCACACCGTTGTGGTCGTTTGAAAATTTTACTATTTATCTTTAAGTAAGTATTAATTAATGTTCAAAAAGAATATTAATTAAAAAAATGCAAATAATTCAGTTGAGCTATCTAATGACCATTGCAAACGATCTAATGATAGGTCAACTGATCCAAATCAGATGCTGGCTGCATTGTCACACTGAATGGCAATACTAATGCGCTGAGCCAGATAAGAGCCAGCTCTCGATATTAAAAATAATTTCTATATCTTCTCCCGTTATATATATTTTCTTCCCAATCTGAACAGTCCCGAAGGTGTATCGGGTATGTGCATCGGATATCGCCACAGGCCAGTAAATCAGGCTTAGCTGGCGCGACCAACGAGACTCATTTGTGCGTTATTTATAAACTAAATCCGTGGATTCCACCTCGCACTGAAACGTATACGATGGTATTTTATCGGCTTTATGACTGTTATTCTTTGTGAGCAAAGTTTTCATTTCATACATTTATTGCTATGGTACTCGTAAAATATCGTATAGTGTCTCTAAAACCTCATTGAAAAATACTCAGTGTACTATTGGCTGATCAAAGCAATATTATATTATTATTAACTTTACGACTCCTACTATAATATATTTTTAACCCACCAACTTTTATTGGAAACTAACAAATTTTACTATGGAGATGATTAATATAGAACGAAAAAGTAAATTAAAATGAGTTTATAGTATAAAGATAATAGTAGCAATTATGTGCAGTATTATCTAAAAAAGTGCACTAAAACTATTCCGCGCACTTTCTAATAGACAAATAAAAGGAACCGCGATAATTTTAGCGTTGTTTAAATTTAGAGAATTGCTACCATTGTTAATTAAAAAATATCAGAAATAAGCCACAGACGTGGATCAAAAATTCAACTTCAACAGATTAAACTGTTCACGACACGAAAGCTTACATCCACAGAAAACACTTATTTCTTTTTTTAAACGCTTCAAAACAATACAAAAGAATAACAGAGGAGGTAAACCTCCAGTTTCTTAAAGTCGGTTAATATAATAGGTGAAAGGGCGCAAGAGCCTGGAGCAAGAATTTGCGAGACAAAAATACATATGGCGTAAAAATTTACAACAAGTTTTGATTGTTTATTGTACTGCAAATTGCTGTGTAAAACTATTGTTGTATACGAGCTCATTATGTTGAACTGTTAAGTACAAGTTGTAAGCAAAAAGCTTAAAATCCAGTTTTACTAAATTTAGGCGACATTAAGGAGTTGCCTAAAGCAAAAAAACGTTTTACTTACCTTTAAGTTATAATATTCAGGTATGACATGAGACATTTCAATCTTAGATCTCGAGAGTGGCGGACGCAGTGCAATACCACTAAGATGGACGTGACTAACGACTAGATATGGTTGCGTTGGAACAGGAGTAAACTCATCTAATTCTAATTCTATGTGTGTTAAGACCTGCACTTGCGTCCCACTGTGGGGTATGTTATGCATTGTCCCATATAGGTATCATACCGCCAGCCAAGTGCTGAACTAGCTCCTTAAAGGACTTTGGGTTGATGGAAACCTTGTTGAAATATGCCGCAAGAAGTCAATGATGGAGAACAGGATTCAAGTAGTTCTTGGCAAACCCGTCTTGGCACAAACCTCTTTTGCAGGCGCACAATTTAAGACCACGTGCACCTTTGTCTTATCTTCCTGCGGGTTGATCCACCATAAATTGCTGTTAATGGCTCCAATCTTGTGCAGGTGATGGTTCAGGTCGTAGTGTCCTGTTATGATGCCCGCCACCATACGCAAGTCCTCGCGTAAATGAGGACGATTCAATATGATCTATGTAGTTTATATAAAACAACATTGAGTATAAAAGAATTGAAGTTACCGTGGCTATTTTTTTTTATGCTACTTGGCAAGCAAACAAGCATACAGCCCACCTGATGGAAAGCAGTTACCGTAGCCTATGGACGACTGCAACACCAATAATCATCAGCAGTGGGATGCTTGGTATCATTTTAGAAAAATAACGACTATACACCACGTACTTTACTATTCTCCTGCTAACGTTTCGTTGACAATTTTGAGGTCCTTTCCTCATGAGCACCGACCGCAACCACGCTCAAAGGTCGTGTGACGGGAACTCAGAGAGTTCTAGAGTTCCCGTCGTACGTGGTGTATAGTCGTTATTTTTCTAAAACATTGAGTATGACCATAAATTTTGTTTTCCAGGAATTCTGATACTTAATTCAAATAAATGGATTCCCTTTGTCGATATCTTTTAACTTAGACCACTGTCAAAGATAGCTCGAGGCGCGGCACATGGTACACTCAGAGAATACGTGGAATAGACAATATCATATTGAAAATAACACCAATTGTATGAGTGCTGTTAATTTTAATTGTAAACAGGGATAACTTATTTATCTTTTTGAAATAAAGAACAAATAATTGTGTGTTCCAAGGATATGGGTTTATGCTGTTCATATTGTTTATTTGCAGAAAATGATTAGTATTTGGACAGTTTTATGTAAAATTGTATAAGATGAAATGATTCTATTAGATACTAGGGAATGTCCGCAGTTATAAATTTAAAACAAAAAGTATTCGGTTGAGTTAGACAAATATAACATTTAATTTTCAGCTCCCTAATTACAGAAGCAAATGGTAATGGGGAACGCAAAAATGGGGATCATTTTGGTAGTCTTGGCGCTATATAAATTTTATTGAAACTTGAATAGGGGAAACTTTTAAGTTTCAAAAGATTTGGACAGTGCTGAGGCTGCCAAAATTATGCCCATTTTTGTGTTTCTCCCATTGCCATTTACTGTAAAGTCAAAGTCAAAGTCAAAAAGAACTTTATTCATTGAAATCACAAGGATCATTTTGAATCGTCTTATATAAAATTAAACTACTCCTGTTCCAACGCGACCAAGCCTAGAAGAATCAGGCAACAAACTCGGCTTGGCTTACATAAATGGTCCGTCTTACCACTAGGTGAGAAGCGCCTGTGTGGTGCCTCGGAGCAAGGAGTTGCTGATACATAGTAAATGAGAACTTAAAAACCTTAGGAAGGTAGTCAAAAGTAAATAAACATCAGCAAAAATATGCAAGACAGCACACGCTACGCTTGTTATATGATCCGAGCGTGGTGATTATGGTGAATTCCCCCATAGCATTCTATGGCGTCATCCAGCAGACATCTACTTTCTGATGACGAGTGTCTGATACCGTAAAATGTGTTTCAAAGTCACGTCGCTATTTCTAAAACATAAAATTACCTGAACGGTAGCATAAAAATACAATAACCGAGCAGAATTCATAAAAGCATTCATTGCTCGGACAAAGGTGAAAGTCAACACATTTCTTTCGAAACGCATTTCGCAAAACTACACGTCTATTGTAGATTAGCCGATATTAGCTAGGGAGGTGAAAAAGTCGAAAAAATCTAAGAAAATTTAAGAAAAAAAAAACAGAATAATAAGTGAATGATCACCTCTGTGGTGCGCCGGGTGAAATGCCAGCTGTGATGCGAGAGGTTGCGGGTTCGATTCTTGCTGCGGAATAAATGTTTGTATGATCTGCAAATATTTGTTCCAGGTCTGGATCAGGTACCATGGTACTCGTAGTTCCTGATACCCACGACAGAGGTAATCCTAGTATGGGATCATGTACGTACATGACTGTTGGGTGTTATGTTATTGTTATGTTAATGTGAAAATTATATTAAGAGTAATCAATTGATTTTGCAGTTCTTAAACTTTACTTTGCATATTTTTTTTTGCTGTGGTGTGTCCGGCCTTTTGGTATACCCTTCCGTCTCCTCCCGTGGATGTAGTAAAAGCCGACTAAGGTTACACCAGGGGATGGGTAGCAGCATCCACCTGATTACTCAACACCAATATTGCGATCACCAATCCACCTGCTAATTGTGGTGATTATGGTAAATTCCCCCATTGGATTCTATGGGGGAGGCCTCGTCCAACAGTGGACGAGTAAAGACTGCTGATAATTGTGATGTGTGATAAGATATTTGATATATATAACGTGTGTTCGGATATTATGTATAATTGCTGATATAATATAACTACCATAACTATTGACGACCTCTGTGGCGCGGCGGGCGAAGGTTTGCCTGCGACGCAGGAGGTTGCGGGTTCGATTCCCGCCTCGGAACAAATATTTGTACGATCTGCAGATATTTTTTCAGGGTGTTCTGGGTATTTTCTATGTATAATAAAAAATATCTATCTATGTAATGTATATGTATTAAGTATATCAGTTATCTAGTACCCATAACACAAGCTCTGCTTAGCTTGAAGCTACTTAATGTTGTGTGAAATGTGTCCAGCATTTATTTATTTATTTATTATTATTTATTATTTATTTATGTTATACATAATATACCTAGTTAGTTTAGTTTTTTAGTTTGCTTTTTGTCTTCTAAATTAATTTTCCCTTTTTTTCGGTATAATTAATCTTCAACATCCATGTTTTTTGCATGGTATATTTAATAAAGTTATTTTTCTGTGTACTGTTAGTTTTCTTTAGATTCTAAAAATAAAATAAAATATCTTAAAAAAATCTCTGGATTAGCCGGTAGACATCCACTGCCTGGCATCTTTCATAGAATGTGTTGTTGTAATAGTCGGTTATCCAACAACCTTATATTTAGACCTACAAAACAGACCACTGTATTGACCCACTGGACCCATATTTTGCACACTTTTGCCCCCATTTTGTCTCAATAAGCGGGTGGATTCGCTTCAATTGTTGCATTGAGACGTGACAAGTAGTTTTTGAAAAGTAAACCACCCTGTAGGTGGTACTAACATAGACAGGGATGGACTGAGACGTTGTGACGTAGGAGTTATTCAATTAGATATTCCTGCGACTGTGCAATCTATGATAAAAAGAGCCTACTCTGCCTACCCTTTTGGGGAAAAAGCAGTGTGTTTATGTATGTATGTAGTATGTATGTTGAATCTATTTTTAGAGTCTGATTGATGCAGAAAGGAAGGTCTAACACCAAAAAGAACAAGCACGTTATAAAATTCACTGATTTTTTCTTGTTCAAATTTGAAACCGAATATGATTCCTATCCATACTAAGGTTGTCTGAGAGAGGTTAAGACTAACCTCACATATAGCGATAAGACTGCATTTTTTTAAATTAATTATTTGTTATTCATACAGTTGTATCTTGTTGTTACCAAGATCATTAACATAGAATTAGCAAGTTGAATTGGCAATGGACAGGTCACATAGCTCACAGAACTGACAACCTTTGAGAAATAAAGAATTCTCGAGTGGCGGCACAAACCGGACAACACGGTAGAGGAAGGTCCCACACTCGATGGACTGAAAACATTATAAACGTCGCAAGAAGTCATTGGATGGAGACGGCCAAGACCGTTTGTCATTGCACTCTACGGGGTAGGCATATGTCCAGCCGTGGACTTCTATTTCAGTGTGCCTTACTAGTCAAACCACCTCTGTAACTTTAGGGTTTTTGGGAAACGTAATGGTAAAAAAATTATGAACTGTATCTTATTATCAAAAACATATACTTTATTCCGTGCTGTGGTGTGTACGGCCTAAGAATACCCTCCTTTCCCACCCGTGGATGTAGTAAAAGCTTTACTAAGGGATTACACCAGGAGATGAGCAGCAGCATTCGCCTGGGTACTGCGATCACCAATCCGCCTGCCAAGCGTGGTGATTATGGCGTATCCCCCCATACAATAACTACTGCTTTCTCAAGCTATTTAGTCCACCCCTGCTTATCAATGTGCAACCCGTTGCAAAAACAGGCAGGAATTGTCCAAAAATTTCTGAACGTGATCAGTTCTATTGTATCCACACACCCGCTACAATGGCCCATCCTTAGCTACTCTTTTATTTCCAACAATAGTACTTTGCTCATTGACTATAAAACCCCAATTTACCACTAAAATGACACTTTGTACATTGTGTTATCATTTAAAAATCATCTTCATTTTTAAAAGCATTAGGTTCAAATTGGTTTGTATGGTGTGGGATACATAAGCCTGTCTGCTTCGTCGTATACAAAGGCATCTCACATGTTTGCCATAGTTGTCATTGTTACCTATACCTATTGTATTGATTGTTCCCACTGCATTGTTGCACGATCAATGCGAAACATTTTAATATTACGAAATTATAAACGTCTTCCGTAATGTCCAATGACAACAGGTTCTATGGAGACTTCCCGTTAATAAATATTTTTTGTCAGAAGGACCACCCTTGCATCATATTATTCTTTAGCTACAATATGTGCTGTGACCCTGGGAGAGGTCAACCAACGAAATTTGGTTGATTTTATATCCTTGTTGATTTTTTCTGACACTCTTTTTTCAAATGCTCTAGAAGTATTTAGTGTATCGAAAACCACTTAACAAATAAGGAAGAAATACATATTTATTAAATCAGTTGTTTCTAAATGTTTACTATTATTTTCTAGTTATAAGAAAACTAAGCCTTTGTAAAAAGTCAGTAGTTTGAACAAGGGACTTTTTAATAAATATTGCGTAAAGTATTTTTATTTTTATAACACTGGCGTCTCCACTGATTTCCTTTTCCACCCACTCACAATTTATTGCAATCTGAAACTGTCCCCACATGCATTCAGACTCTTCCATTTCACAAACAAATGCGCGGCACGGCGCATCCGGCCCATACAACTCATGCAAGACATTTCATCCATGCATTCATTCGGTTTCATAAAACTTTTGTCCACAAATTGCGACATTCATCAAGGTGTTTTTGAGTGGTCCTGCTAACATATTCAAAGAAACTTTACCCGTATTCTGAAGGAATAAAGAGTATTTTTATATGAGATAAATTGGCTGCGGTCAATTTTCTAGATATGCACAATTGGTGGTGTCTAATACCCGGATGCTTATAAAGGAGTAGCAGGAATTGTGTACAAAATATTGAATAGTAAGTGGCTCTATTCTGGCAATTATACACCAGATGCGGATGACCAATTCTTCATTCATCAACCCCATAATGGCTTAGAACTTTACAGTCTGTGATAATGCTAATAATACTTCAGAATCGTAGTCCATACGACAACCAAACTCATCTAAATTCAAGTTTTCGGATAGTTTCTCATATAACTTCTCTTACAAACCTGTTTTTTTAAGGCATTTCAATAATGTTGGTCTTTATTTGGTCAAAGTAATAGAGATTCTAAATGTTAAACGATGGCAATGTTGAAACGTTGGTTTCAAGAAAAACTGATACCGATCTACATCCGTGCTTTTCAAATCTACCCTCATAGACAAATATTTACAACTGTAGCATTAGATTTACAAAGATGGCGGTCCTTTTACTCCCATTCAATAGTTTCATTCAATCATTCATTCATTATTTGTCCAGTGCTTAAGCTTTCCTAAACCTTGTTTAATCCTGATATTGTCCTGTAAGTTCATTCATGAAATTGTCGTTTTTGGCGGCAACCTTGTAAGTTGGATTTGGTAATACAATAACGTATTCATTTTGTTAATTTTATTTAGAGAAAGGGCTAAAACTAATGTGTATGGTTGATCTTTAAGACGTCCAACCGCCTTCGTTCCAACTGGAATGTTAGAAGTCTTCAAAACTAGTCCTGATTGAGTTCTGTAGGTAAAACACCATATAAATGGCCATAACACATTTAGAATTATCTGAATTTCGAAGGGGGTAAGGGGGTAGCGGAAGGAACTACTTATAAACACAAATATACAATTGTAACCCGACACTTTAAACACGCAGTTCCATATAGAAGTTTTTCAAAAACCCCGTTAGAGACTCAAATTCAAAGGTTACATTCATGTTAAGTAAAGAACATTTTGACTAAAGCTTAATCTGCCTGTTAGCACTCCAAAAGGTACATTTCAAACTCTTTCATTAAGCATGTCTTTACGTCATTATTGAAAATTTTTTCATTTACTATTGAAGAAATAATTTCACTAGAAGATGCATTCATTGATCACTATCGTGTAAAGAATAACAAGAACCAGACAATTGACTTGATTTCTATTAACTAGTGGTCACTTCTCCAGTAGCGGCTTCTTGGAGTCCCCAGACAGCCAGGCACGGGATTATCCACCTTTCACTAAAGTATGTTGCCCAAAGAACCTTTGTGAAGTGAGATGTAAGTAAACTTATTCAAAAATTTTGGATTAAGATTTTGAATGGAACTTTATGTACAGTTAACTTCTATTTGCAAATGTTTTTGAGTTTATTTTATCTATTTTATGAACAGACGTTCGGGAAACTACGCCATATCTTCTCGTCATAGATACCATAGAGCCTCAAGGCGAAAGTCTATAATCAGTGCGTGCTGCCAGTGATGACTTACGCCACTAAGACGTGGTCGCTAAATATTGGCCGTATGGATAAGCTCAAAGTCGGGCAGTGGGCTACGGAGAGAGCTATGCTAGGAGTTTCAATACGTGATAGAATCCGAAATGAGGAACCAAGGTCACCGACATAGCTTACAGAATTGGCAAGTTGAAATGGCAATGGGCCTGTCATAATAATATATCTCGCAGAACTGACAACCGTTGGAGAATACAGGTTTTCGAGTGGCGACCACAAACCGGACGATACGGTAGAGACAGGCCCTTCACTCGATGGACTAAATACATTATAAACGTCGCAGGAATGTTGGTGGATGGAGGCGGCTCAAGACCATTCGTTGTGGCATTCAAAGGGGGAGGCCTATGTCCAACAGTAGACTTCTACAGACTGCAAATAGAGGGTGCAAATAAATTGATTGGTAACCGCAGTATAATGGCTTATATCACAGAATAAATATTAGTACAAGCCTTATATAACTAAGTAACGCATAGTCAAGTCAAGTTTTATTCAAATGTCCCATTAGTTCCTTTTAAGGAACTGCCAAAAGGTACTTACGTTTTGACGACCTCTGTGATGCGGCGGGCGAAGGTTCGCCTGCGATGCAGGAGGTTGCGGGTTCCATTCCCGCCTCGGAACAAATATTTGTACGATCTGCAGATATTTGTTCAGGGTGTTCTGGGTATTTTTCTATGCATAATAAAAATATCTATCTATGTAATGTTATTCTGTTAAGTACATCAGTTATCTAACACAAGCTCTGCTTAGCTTGGGGCTAGATAACGTTATGTGAAAATGTGCATCATTTACTTACTTATTACTTACTGTTGGGAACAAATCATTGAAATGTCTCAAACTAAAATTACTCCTGTGAAAATGGCCGTTTGAGAGAATATTAGACAATATACATACATATACATATGTAGTTCCTAAAAATATACACAGCCAACTTTAAAGATAACACTATAAGCACGACAGAATTGTACACACAGAGAGAAACAAAAAATCATTCATTTTCAAAAGTTTTTATTTAACTAATTGAACTGATTTGTTGATGGAAACGAAAGGTGCGCAACGGAACTCCTCGATCCGATTGCGGGTCCGATTCCCGCTGCGGAACAAATGTTTGTATGATCAGCAAATGTTGTGGTACTTTATGATAGTACTTGTAATTTCTGATGCCTACGATACAAGGAATCTTAGTGAAGGATCTAGGACTATGTATGTGACTGTTGGGTTACTCGCAAAGTAAAGTGACATGCAGTGAACAAACTAACCATCACATTTCGTCTGTGAATCCAGTTTTAATCCTCAATTCCCAGCAACATTATCATCTCTGCGTTCTATTGTGGTGGTTTAATCAATTAATTTTATCGTGCAACCAGTAATAAGGATGCTATGGTTGAGTGGTTGCAAATACGGCTTGAGGGCCACTCGGATTATTATGGTGACAATGCCAGCTTTATTGGGCTTCATTATTTTGTTCTTATATCCCTATTGATGGTACCAGAGATATCACATGACTGAACTAGTATAATTCTATGATTTGAGCTAGCGTATAAGTATCTTGCTGCTGTTTTTTCAGAGGATTCTGTTCATCATAGTCACTGAAATAGGTATACCTATTACTATGCATGGCCGTGGTGTGTTTGGGCTAAAAATAAACCTCTTTATCTCCTCCCGTGGATGTCATAGAATTCGACTATGAGATTACACTAGGGAATGGGCAGCATCCACCTGTGAGTACTTTAGCACCAATCCGCCTCTCATTAAGCGCGATGATTGTGAAAACTCCGCCTCCCCATTGCATTCTATGGAGAAGGCTAGCAGTAGACGACAACCTGCAGCTGAATTGATAGCGATGATTACAGATAGATACAAAATTCAACCCCCCTTATTAATAATCATTTTAAAACCTATTTTAGCTTTTTTTTTGTTCTCTCTCATGTAAAATGACATACGTCAAAACAAGAGAACGGCTATTTTAAGCTATCACAGGTTTAAAAATTGATTTTTCACACCACCTGCTCGACAATGTCCAATTACAAATCATGCAACCTTAACGTAAAGTACAGCATTGTCTCTCTAGGGATATAAAGTTGTATGAAACTCCCTAGGGATTAAAGTGATTTGAATTTAGAACGTCAAATTCGTGTTGGAAACTCGTGGAAAACTCTGAGTAAAAAAATGCCCATATGGCATTGTAAAGAGGTTTGTTCAAAAATCGAACTGGCCACTATAGCAAAACTCGAAAAAAAATAGAAATAGGCGCGATTTTAAAGAATGTGATTGTTTGATGATTTATGTGATGTGATTTTCAGTGAATTTTATTGCAATATTTTTGTAATATAATATTATGTCAGTGACAATATTAGTGTTAACAAAAAATGTCGAGCGATAATGATTCTACTCCAGAGTTCATCAAAACAGACGATACTTATTTAATGGAGCCCTGGCCTTTTATTGCCTCGCAGTAGGTGTGAAAAGTAGAGTATGCTCCTCTGGAATAAAGCCTGTCTTCGTCTTGGGCAGCTTGAACCCCTCGTTTCACTCAGGACTCTATATAACTCCCTCGCTACACTCGGGAGTTAACTTTATAGAGTCCCTCGTTACGCTCAGGGTTCAATATGCCGCCCGCGACATAAGTCACTGCTTTATTCCCTTAGTGCATAATCTACTATTTAATAAGAGGGCTATCTATCTGATTCTTATTGGACAGAAGTGCTGGGTGTAACTTTTTGTTTACCACAAGTGTTGATATCTCGCATGAACCTAGAGTAACAATTTAGGTTCAGTACAGCTGCTATAAAAGTTCTTGAAACTCTCTAGTCCAGTACATATTAACAAGACATATACATTACGTATAATGGACCATCATAGAGTTCGAATGCGGAAAAGGGAGTTCTTTAACATTATGACATCTAATACACATAATATTTAACGAATTCTCCCGATCTTATTGGGCAGCCCACTTTGATCTTTTTCATCCTTACCGTGAATCTAACAGGCTGATTGGTGGTAAGTATAGTTGTTCATTTCAGACATCTCTAACCTATGGAGTAAGTAAAGAGCCTTCATCATCATCATCATTATCAGCCAATAGACATCCACTGCTGGGTGAGGGCTCCCCCATTGCATGCATAGCGTTCAATGGGGGGCAATTGCCATAATCACCCAATGATAATCATCAAAAATTCTTAGACGGTTTACTTTTGTAGTTTGTCAAAGTAACAATGTCACTAAATCAAACATTCTTTTGACAGTTTTGTCACCGTGCAGCGCCATCTATTTCCAACGTTGAAAGCACCTATTGAGACGCCCGCAAAAAGTTGAAAACAAATCAACAGCCACATTTGAATGAACTATTGTAGTTAGGTACAGTTAAAGAGTCTACTCTTGTGAAAGTTTCATTAAATTAACATTTCCAGTTACTTGTAACAAAGGAACAAATAGACACAGTAGCTCTTATATCAATGGTTAATGTCATCAATGGTTGTATGCATAGTATCAAGTGCAATGCCGGTAGGAGCCTACCAAGAAAAGTGCAAATTTAACGCCAGATTTGTTCAAACAATCCGAATTCTTTCTCAGAAGAGTCTCCTATTCACCATGAATTCATTGATGATTTTTTATCTACCACACCCACCTTTGTTAAAAGCCTTTGGATATAAATTTTGTTGTTTTTTTCTTCTTTCAACAATGAAGTGTCATTGTTGTATTTTGTATTTTAATATCCAGCCGAACACACGACAAAATCGGAATAGATAAATAATGCTTAACTTCTGTTCATATTACAACGGGACGGGCACGGAACGGAGCGGAGGTCATCGTCATCATGGCCAACGTAAAGGCAGTTACCACTATTCTGTTGACGTTACGAAATGCACATTGTCCTACTAATATTGTAAATGCCATTGTAACGGGCACAAAATGGAGCGGAGGTCATCATATTAAAGCAGTTTTAGAAGATAACATGAATTGAATTGAAGTATAACATGCATTCTGTTGCCGTCACGACGCTTTTCTTATGCCATCTCGTAAATTTTCTGATGCCGTCACAAAATGCACATAGTCCTACTAATTTTAAAAACGCCGTAACTACTGAACTAATTTAATTTATCTAGGTATTGGCTACTTTTCATCCCAGTTACAGTTTAATGTACTTATGCAAAATCGCGGTCTTACAAAAGTCTATGCTAACGTTTCCGTTTGGCGGCATTTCCGTGCCCGTCCCGTTCTAATATTAAAGACCATTTTTTTGGTACATTGGCCGGTTCCAGAATGTCTGGCCACTCTGTTAAGCGTTATTTTTTATTCTGTGGCTCTGGCAATGGTTAAAGATGGCTGCTATTCATCATTATGAACGGTCGTGTAGATATTACCTATTCGTCATAATGTGGATGGATACAATGCTCTTTGTGACAATTTAAATTGTACAAGAGCTTTTAGGTTTCAAGTATAATTTTCATTTCAAATGCTTTATTTCGTGATAGAATCTGAAATAAGGAAATCCGTAGAAGAACCACAATTACTGACATAGCTCTCAGAATTAGCAAGTTGATGTGACAATGGGCAGGTCATATAGCTCGCAGAACTGACAACCGATGGGGAATAAAGGTTCTCGAGTGGCGACCACGAACCATACGACGCTATAGAAGAAGGCCCTCCACTCGATGGACCAAAGACATTATAAACGTTGCAGTTAGTTGGTGGAAGGTGGTGGCTTAAGACCGTGCGTTGTGGCATTCTAAGGGGGAGGCCTATGTCCAGCAGTGGACTTGAACAGGATGATGATGCTTTATTTTATATATTTATAATTTCGGTGGATATCCATTGCTGGACATAGGCCTCTTTGAATGCCACGATGGCCTGTCTTGAACCGCTTTCTTCCATCCACCGCCTTCCTGAAATCACTTTACTTTTAAGTGGGGAGGGGTCAGGCATGCACCTAAGCAGAGGTGCCACCAATCAAAGCCTGAATGTCGGTCCACGGTGTGAGCCGCAGAGAGAAAATAAAACACTGAGTCCGCATTATAGTATAAATAAATATGGCAAATCCCCTCTATTGCACGCTATGGGTTTTACGCTAGTATGCTATGGGGGAGGCCTCGTCCAGCAGTGGATGTCTACCGGCTGATGAATAAGAGATTGTGTCCATAAATTTATGAGCGTTTTTGGATGAAAACAATCTGATAACTTTATGATAAAAAAAAAACTCAAAATTTGTAGCCTCTCCTGCAACCTGCCCCCCAATTACAGTAGCAAATGTATCTAAATCTTATGAAACTTGAATAGGGACCTAAATACTTATTCCTTTTTTGAAGTTTCAACAGATTTGGACAGCGCTGAATGCTGCCAAAATGGCAAATGTTGCGTTCCCCATTACCATTTGCTACTGAAATTGGGGGGCTGCTCTTATTTGGTACTAATATACAAAACATCTTGCAGCCACACTCAGAAAGGTTCATTAAATTAGTCCTAATGAGTATTTAACTAATTAGCATTAAATCTGTTAATTATCGGTACGTCCCAGAGAGATAATTTAAGGGCTCATTATTTAATGACACTTTTAAGTATCCTTAGGGCGGAGCATCGTCGATTCACTCGATATCGATTGCAATTATCTAAGGCAAGATACTCCTATCTGTCAATGTCGCGTCAAATATTTCCTTATCACTTTGAAGACTTTTTAATTGTTGTTGTCAACTTTGATGGGTCTATCCCCATGGATGAGTCTCCCTCCTTCCATGGATGGGTCACCTCCCATGGATGGGTCTCCTCCCATGGATGGGTTTCCTCTCATGGATGGGTCTCCTTCCATGAATAAGTCACCTCCCATGGATGGGTCACCTCCCATGGATTGATGCTATCTCCATGGACGAGTCTCCTCCCATGGATGTGTTTCCTCTCATGGATAGGTAGGTATTATGTAAGTTATGTGTACCTATGGTATCTATTTTCTTTTTTTTACAAATTTATTTAGGTTTTTCAATGTCAAAATCATTCGTTAAATAGTTAAGTAAAGGTTTTGCTGTGCTTAACTTTACGCTAATGAACCGTTAACTGACTCTGAGAGTGACTTTTTCCCTTCAGCCACTTTGGTAACTAACGGAAATCTACACTATTCCAAATCTACACTAAGGAAAAACTTAAGTAGCCATTAAGCAACTCTGAGTGTGGCTGTTGGTGTATTTGCTTACAGTTTGTGATGTGACTGAGCATTGCGCTCTATACAACTTTTCCTCTGAGGTGTACCCTCATAGCTCATATTACCATAGACACCATAGTATCCGGTCTCCGCCCACTCAGGGTCAAAAAAATATTATGGTTTAATTTATCACACAATGGGGTAACATCTCGCATACGTAAACTGATACTATAATAACCAACGAGGCTCTCAAGAGGGAGGATCAGGGAATAATGAGATAGGGGTACGGCGTTAGCGTTGTGCATATGGAGACAGCATAGAGACTCAGAATGAGGGGTTTTCACAGCCGACTCGAATCATGTTGTCAGCGTTGAAAATAGAGGACGCTACACTGTGGATAAGCTGTCAATGGAAGGTTTGACTTAGTGGCGATGTGACTTTGACAAATACAAAAAAAAAAAAAGATTTTTTGACAGTTTATATCATATCAGAGCCATCTAGCGAGCCATTTGAAACTACTTTTTTGTTTTAAAATCGAAATTGAAAAGCCCTCATTGGAATCGTTATGACAAACTGTCATATTCATATTCATATTCATATTAATATTCATTTATTTTAAACCATAGGGACTTTACGAACACTTAGTTTCGTCAATTTTACAAGTTTTACACAGTTAAGAAAAAAATAATTAAAAATTTATGCATAATTAGGTACATAAAATTAGGTCACAAATTTTCTGTCAGTTTGACATTATTCTAGTTAGAAAAATTATTTGTTGTCTTAGAGCATTTACCGGAATGGAGGTGTCAAAAATAACTTTTAGTATTCAACTACTATGTGGGGACTTTTTCGGCTCTTTCGAAGGGAGACGTCGTCCTTTTTTATTTTATTTCAATTTCTAGTGTTTTTTTGAGTTATATCGTGTAATTTTGATGGCATTTTAACCGGTGTAGCTTATAAACAGCACATGGTAGTGAATTTAAATAAAATAAGTGTATTGCGTGTCTTTTCGAAGAGGTGGAAATTGTCCAGGAACATTCTAGTAAACTGCCATCGATTTACTAGAACATGACTTGACAGAGGGCATGACGACTGGACATTGTTTGATAATTATCTATGCTACTTGACATTGGCAAAATTGAGAAAATCCTCAGATGCCATTAAAAAAAAACTACTATGTGACAGAATTCGAAATAAGGAAATCCGTAGAAAAACCAAGGTCATCAACATATCTCTCAGAATTAGCAAGTTGAAGTGGCAATGGATAGGTCATTAGCTCGAAGAACTGATTATAAACGTGACAGGAAGTCGGTGGATGGAGGTAGCCGTTCGTCGTGGAGTTCTAAGAAGGAGGCCTAGGTCCAGCAGTGGTGATGATGATGATGATTTAAAAATTAATTAGTTCTAATGTTCTTAAAACTGTTCATAGTTGTAAAATCTTTTTTCGAGATTATGCTTAGCCACAATTATGTGTTTTAATCCCTATAGATTACTTAACGTTAAAGTCTGGAGGAAGTGGGTTCAGGTTCACAAAGATGATCAAAATGCTTTTCAAACAGAACGTTTTAAGCCCATTGTTACGCATTTATGATATTAAATGAAGCCGCTTTACAAAATTCTTTCCCATTTTTTTCTTGCATAAGCGTGTGACACAAGATGTGTAAACTTTGGAGTCAGGTTTCTAACATCGATCAAAAACAACGTAAGTATTTTAATAAAAGGGGTGTTTATAATATTTATCAATGTCTGCCAACCCCTAGGCGTCGGACCGTGACGGATCCTAACCAAACGACCTGAGGCCAGGATTAGGAAACAGGATCTACCGTCCCTGTTTTATGCTATGGAGTTAGAAGAGACGGGAGTCTTGTCCAGGGTTGATTCAGGTTTGGCATGTCGTTCGACAGGTTTGTAGACGTGGGTGACTCAATGCTTCACCATTGTTCTGCAAAGGAACCGTGGGGTATTCTAACTGGATTTATGCTTTATTGTAGATACCTTATCAGCTGTTAGAAGTCCACTGTTGAATGAGGCCTCCCCCATAGAATATTATGGGGATTTACCATAATCACCATGCTTAGCAGGCGGATTGGTGTAGATTACTCAGGTGGATGCTGCTACCCATCTCCTGGTGTAATCCCTGAGTCGGCTTTTACGATATCTACGGGAAGAGATGGAGGGATCTATTCTTAGGCCGAACATACCACGGCAGGGCCTTTATTTATAGTACCTACCTAAGTGTTTTTATACATTAAATTAGTTAATTACCTACTTCAGCTGGTACTGTATCTGGTTTTTCAACCAGCTCTACATTATTTCATTTTTTGTGCTTCATTTAATCTTACAAGTTTTTTTGTTTAAATTTTGTGTCGTTTTCAATCTCAACCATTAAAAGCTAATTCCGAAGTCCTCATAAATGGGTGAAGTCTTTCAAATCGGTCCGATAACTCCTAAAGCACTGGACACCAAAGCAATAGCTCACAGGACCACGGGGCGATGTATTGAAGAGTCCTTTAAACCGCTTTATGGTTCCAAAACTCTGGATTCTTTATGAGATCAAAAGCAGTCCTCGACTTGAACGGTGCCACTTAGAGTTCTTTGATTTGCGAATGGAAATAAGGTGGGTTTCGGCAATGTTGTGTTTGTTTGAATTTGACTGGGCAATAGACATGCATGAGCTACCATTTATTAGGATTACTTATTGAGAAACAAAACTGAGTTGCTATATTTTTCTAGATTTTATATATAAAGTGTTGCTCCTTTACTAATTCCTACCTATTTTCGTACGTTTTCAAGTCCAGCTAGAAAGAGTAATCTTCCGATTTATTAAAATTTGATATCATTGTATTAATGTTTAAATAACTTTTATGTTAAGTAAAGTCAGTTCAAGCATTTTTGATTTGTTCTGTTACTTATTGATCTATATTCTTTTTAACTTTTGTGTATTCAAACAGATTGTGATTCAAAGTGTCAAAACACTGCCATGTGTGATGGGTCAACGATGTCAACCGCCCTTATGGTTCTAATTCAATTTGATTTGATTGTAATTGCATCCAACGAATTTATTTGTATTTCCGGTGTGATTTTATGGATATATATAAAATCACTGTGTGACTGACTAACCGACTGAGTATCAATCAAGGCATAGTAATATAGCCGTAAGTTCTAGAGACCTGAAATTTGGAGAGTATACATTCTTTTTGTGGTTTAGGGGTGCACTAAGAAAATAATTTCCGAAATACATTAGGGAATAAACAAGGGTGTTAAAGTTTGTATGCGTTCCACTAGTCATGTTATATTTTTGGTATCATTTAAAATGCTGGTGCCATCTGTTTTATAAGGATCACGTTATGTTGGTTTTATACTTTAGGATTTAGGATTCGTGTTATCGTTATTTCGTGGTGGCGTGATTCGTGGTTCCTTTGATTCATGATGTCACTATTTGTGGTTTCGTGGTTTCATTGTTCCGATCAGTAAAGCATTATTGACTATGTCAACAAACTTCAAATATTTCCAAGCATTATGAAACTCATAAGTGCAACCAAAAATTACCTTATTCACATTAATAACTATAATATACGAACACTTATTTATATTGACGGCTTCCATGGTGCAGCGGCCAAGTAGCCAGATGAGATTCGAGAGGTGCCGGCTTGTATCCCGCTGCGGGACAAATGTTTGAATGGTCTGCAAATATTTGTCCTTCAGTGTTGTGGTTCCATGGTACTCGTTATAGTTCCTGATACCAATGACACAAGGAATGGTGGTATCAGCTATTTGGGGTGACTGTTTGGGTGACTGTTGGGGTGTTATGTTATGTGTTACTTACACAGATCATCATGGTTGATATTTTAGTGACTAATCATCATCATCATCATCTTCATCATCATCATCATTTGATGACGTCTTCGCATGCTAAAAATTACTTCTCCCAATAAGCGTGACACAAGAAACGGTCTCGAGTTGCATTTACTAATAAAAACAAAATCTAAAAAAAAAACTTTTCTAAAATGTTAAGTTATTTTTTTACTAGGCTTTCTTAACTCTTTAGGAACCTCAGACAACCAGCGAAAATGTAAAAAATTAAATAAAAAATTGCTCCTTATTTGCTAACAGAGTCGGTGCATATAACAATGACGCAATAATGATAAAAATTTCTTCTTTCTTTCTTTTTTAACCGACTTCACAAATAGGATGAGGTTCTCAATTCTATTGCATTTTTTTTTAAATGTTTGTTACCTCATATCTCCGGCGTTTATGAACCGATTTGGAAAATTCTTTTTTTATTTGAATAGATATACTTTCCGATTGGTCCCATTTTTTTCTAAATCCAGTTTTGATGATGGGATCTATGAGGAATTGAGGGAACTCCTCAAATATTGTAGGCATACTTATGGCGATTTTGATATTTTCAGCAACAAATCAAGCATTTGCATTCAGAAAGTATCATAATCCTTTCACCACTATGGTTCTTTCATCATTTTTTTTTCATCGAAAATTATTTTGTCGAATACAATGGCGGAAGTCGGTTTTTTAAATGAAAAGTTATTTGATAACAAATCTAACTTTTAACAACATGATTATGGTGAACTAAGATTCCTTTCGATATCAATCACTTACTTTTTTTCCTAGTTATCATTAACATCGGAATTCAAAAATCAATTAACAAAGATATGCTTCATTCCCAAATCATAGCGAACCCAAAAATATTACACAATCTAAACTATGGTGCCTCTATGTCTGGCATGGCAGACACCTTGGCACCTACCTGACTGCATTCCCTATTCTATCTCTGTCTGACTAATGTGGTTTTATGATAAAAGAATGAGATAGGTATAGCTCATTCCTTCCATTTGAATGAGGAGGTTGAAAAAATATGGCTCGCGTACGATTTTGTTTGTTCTAACCGCCTGCGCTGACCCACGTCATTATAGAGTGTTATCGTCGATGAGGGATATATTTTTAATATCCTTTTTTACTTTTTTCAATGTATAAGGAATGATATTTTATGAATATATTGAGTGTAACGATGTAGTATATGTGGATAATGCAGAATCAACAGAATTGTATGAAAAAATTGTCTGTTCTTCCAACTGCACAGACAAGCCAGATAATAAAGGTAATTTTACTAACTTTTTAATAACTTATTTTGGGATTAAGCTCTTTATGAGTTTGATCTTTAGTTACCCGCCATATTTACTAACGAACCTCTTCCTCGTGCCTGTAGCGAAACATTGACTCAAATTGCTTGACAGATTGATCAATCTGAAGCGATTTTTTTAACTTCTTAGATTTCCTTTGTTTTTTGTTTGTAACGTCGGTTGTTACGTTGGATTTTTTCTTTCTTTATATTTCAACAAACAATTAACCTTAGATGCAATGCAGAAAATCGAAATATTCAATTGTTATTAATAATAACTAATTAATAATAATTGTCTTCAGAATAAGTATTAGATTTATAGTAATGTTTGATTTATAAAAAATGCCTCATGTTTTCTATGAGTTGCTAATCATGCATCATAGTCGTCAGTCAGTTTCACAACAGGTTAGAGTCATAGAATTGGTTATTCGTATGAAGAATACCACAAAATTGTCTAAATCTTTCGAGTGTACTATGCCCACCAGCGCCCGCGCATCGCAAAGCGCGTTTTTATTAAAGGTTTTATTAATGTACCTACGGGACGACTCAGGCATTTTTATTTCCTTCTTCGGGAGTAGCCGTGACGTGGGAACTGGGAACCTTGGCAGTGACTCTACGTTTTTCTATTGTCACTTTAAAATATATTTTGGGGTGTTTATTTTTATGATTTGGAAAGGTTTTTGGCTGATAGCAATCTGGCAAAGAGCCATAGATTTGATGCCGAAAAACTCCACGAGTGTTCAATTTTCTTGAGCAGGCTCGTTCTCTGTAAGTAGCACATGAGACTTCATCTTTATGTCTCAGGGTCGGCAGCGTGTGTGTGATGCCTCTGGTGTTGCAGGCGTCTATAGGCTATACGGTAACTACTTTCTAGCTCTATGTTTGACGGAACTGTGCTAAATAAGAGTATTGGCTTGCTCAAGTCACGATAATTAACATACATAACATAACACCCAACAGTCACGTACATAGTCCTGAACCCCCTAGGATCACTGGGTCGTGGGTATCAGAAACTACGAATACCATGGCACCGCAATACCCAGACCCGGAACAAATATTTGCTGATCATACAAATATTTGTCCCGCAGCGGGAATCGAACCTGCAACATCTTGCATTTCAGCCGGCTACTAGCCCGCCGTGCCACAGATGTCGTCAAATACAACTTTCTAGATATACACTTTGAGAAATATCTTTATATAAAATTTCTAAGTCCAAAGTAAAACTACCCTCATACACAATACAAAAATAGGGCGGGTACAGTAACCATGCCTAATTAAACTGCTTCATACAATTCTTCATACAATGTGGACAATAAATATTAGGTAAACTTTATTTATGGGTCCTGTTTTAAATCTTATTTTATGGGAACTGCGGTCGGAAAGCTTAACGGTGATTTAGCAGGTGAGTACATATACAGGGTGTTGAACACAGATCCCGATGACATTATATACAGGGTCTCAAACCGAGAACCCAACGAATAAGCACGTGGAACTTACCTCCAAAACATAAGAGCCAATAAATAAAAAAATTGTTCACATTACTGTAATTACCAATTCGATCAATTTCGTTATATTATGATTTAGCTGTTTAATCATCATCATCACCAGCCATGTAGAAGTCAACTGCTGGACATCGGCCTTCCTTTTAGAATGCCACGTCGCACGGTCTTGAGCCACCTCCATCCACCACTTCCTGCGGCGTTTATAATGACTGTGTTTAGCTGTGTTGCTGTTTAATATTTGTTTTATTATTTATTTATTTTACTGTATTTTTTGTTGTAAGCCAATCAATTTTCAAGTAGTTTTCCGAAAGAAATTTAAAATCTATCTATCTACACTAATATTTAAAAGAGCTAAAATATGTTTGTTTGTTTATTTGTAGGGAGTAACCTCTCGGAACACAAAATTGATTTCACAAATTATTACACTAATAGAAAGCTATACTATCCTTGATTATTAATAGCTATTTCAGGCAAACAAAGCTAGGGTTCAGCTAGTTGTAGATAGACTTACAGTTATCGAAAGAGAGCTTTTTACACCCCGTATAACTTAATAGATAATAGTTACCTCATAGTAACTCTTTCTGACGGTATTCACTGCCCAGTCCAAACTGGTATTGTCCAGTTTACACTAGATAAATCATTAGGGACGGGTTGTTTTACGCCAGGTCATTTTTGAGTGTCGAGGATTAGGGGACGATTATATTGTTGTTTATTGGGGAAGTTTTGCAAGTTCCTGTGAACCACGAGTTTTATTTTATTCGGGTAACCCAACAGCGTTAAAATTTGTTCAATTTTTAAAACAATAAGGCCAGAAATGATTAACTCAAAATATGTCCAAAATAGAACCAAAATGATCGACATAGCTCTCAGAATTAATAAATTGAAGTGGCAATGGGCAGATCATATACCTAGCTCGCAGAACTGACAACCTATGGCAAATAAAGGTTCTCGAGTGGCGACCACAAATCTGACAACGCGGTAGAAGAAGGCCCTCCACTCGATGGACTAAAGACATTATAAACGTAGGACGTCGGTGGATGGAGGTGACTCAAGGCCGTTTGTCTTGGCATTCTAGGAAGGAGGCCTATAGCCAACAGTGGACTTAGAAGTCCACTGTTGGCCTATAGATAGGCTGATGATGATGATGATGATAATGCAGACCGGTTACCTATAAACTTCGAGCAACACGGACTTCCTGCCGCGGGCCGTAAGGGAGTAGCCTTAGCGATATATTACCATTTAAATAGTTCTGTCATTTTTTTCGGGGGGAAATGTGTACACATGTACAATTCCGCATATACACATCCATATACACCACTGTAATGACGACACTCGCACTAACAAACCTTGCACACCTCCTCAGAATAACAACTAGTTTTATTAAACGCATATGCCTACTTTGGCTTGTAGTTTGACAGAGGGGAACGCTGCGAATGGCTACTCCCTTCCGTGTTGCTCGAAGCCTATAAATAAACAGCTTAAAAAAACTCTTTTCGGTGTTTGATTTTGTCAAACATTTTTGGAAATAGAAACAAAAGTGCCATCGCATCAGTTGTGTGGTATTTGTGGTGTGTGTATTTGTGTGTGTGGGATAGTGAGGGTGAATGTGTGAGTGGGCTTTGCTGCTGCCACTACGTCGCTCTTCTGACTAAGTGACGTAACTGACATTATGGTAATTTTTCAGAATAAGCTTTTTTGTTAGGAGTCGCATACAATTGTGACTGTAACACGCTTAAATATAAATCGATTAAAATGAAAATGCACAACTATACACTTCAAACTAAGGCCTTTCTGATGATGTGCTTTTGCAATTATTTTAATAATTGGGTTGTTCAATAAATTAATTTAAAGTAGATACGTCACCTCGTTAGAACTTTATTTTGAAATGTTTGACTTCAAATTTCAGATAGGCCTGGGTATTTTTTAAATTAAATTCGTTAATTTTAAATCAATTATAGTTAAAACAAAAAACTCTTAGTGTAGTTTTTATTTGTTGAACTGTCAGTCTCAAACATTAAAGGTAGTTTATAATAAATCACAATATCGTACTTGGTACGTTCTAACCTACTTATTAATATTATTATTGGAACATTTTTTTATCATAAATCTAAAAGAGATCTATCTAAGATAATCTTTGAGCAGGTATCTACTTAATTAATAATCGTAGGATAAATGGAATATCAACATTTAACTCCCTATTAACAAAACACCCGTACAAACAGTTATCTAAGGGAATAAAGGCTTTTAAATATAACAAAATTATAATGTTAATTAGGTAAGTATACGTACGTATCACTCTTATTTTCTATAGACTAACTAAATGTTTTTTTATAAACAATTAAACACATACGTCTGTGTTTAATTGTTTCACAACCTTAAACACTATGTTTAACACAGACGTAGTCTAAGAATGTGTTTAATTGTTTATAAAAAACATTTAGTTAGTCTATAGAAAATAAGAGTGATACGTACGTATATTGTTTTGTTGATGCAATCAGTCTTACTTTAACATATTAATTAAAATTAATAATAACAACTGGATCATTGTCATTTATTATCTAGTGACAAAAACTAGGGTATTTTTGCGACGCAAGAATGATTGACATTGCAATCATTCAATCAATGAACATTGGTTAGTAAATCATCAATTTAGTCATGGTGTGGAAGAGATTTGTAAAAATCCACGTGCTCGGACAATCTGATGACCGGCGTATCACCAGTGGTTAACGAGATTAAATCTTCGTATTTTTCTTTGGAGATTTTCGGCTGCGTCTCATTGAGAGGACTAACTCCAGCGTGCAGAAAATTAGCCATATTTCTCTTCAACGTCAAAGATCTGTAACATGCTTCTTTATGGCTCGTTTTGAAGAATAACGTGGAGGGATCTGTTTTACGAACTGAAAATTCAGTCATTTCGGTCCAGTTTACCTGAGATCCAGATTACACTTACGACTTGTTTGAGTAAATTTTTTGTGGATAAAAATCTTACTAAAAGTCATAAGTGCACTTAGGGCACTTAGAATAATTATAATTTTTAAAAACAGTAGATACGTCAAGCATACATCTAGACACAGGGAGGAGATACAGATACGCCGATTAGACAGATCGGTTCATCTTCAAAAGTAGATAAAAGCAACGTTACAAATGTCAGTTACGCCAAAATGTCGGTTACGCCACTTAGTCTAGTCTCTTAAAAGTCTCGGTATCACAAGGAGTAGTTACGTTTTTTTATTATTTAATTTGTTTAAATCGAAAGGTGTGTGTTCTTAAAGTTGTGACGATGCGGTCATCGGATATAGAAGAACTTTCGATTTCACACTTTTTTAAATCAATTTATAAATGACGAAGTTAGGAGGTGACAAACATTTAAAAAAATGTACAACTGAATTGAGAACCTCCTCCTGTTTTTGAAGTCGGTTAAAAAAGGGAGAGTATCCTAATGAATAAACCATAATTATGTTAATTTTAAAAATATGCAAATCTCATCTTTAATAGGTAGTCGTAACACTTACTTTTTGAATCTCACCCGGAACCGCTATAAACCATGGAATTACTATAAGAAAGTGATCTCAAAACATTTATTACTTATTCAGAAGTATTAACGAAAGATTAATTTACATAAACAGTGAAAATTATGAAAGGTGACTTTTTACAACTATGCCAATTAGATGAAGTTTTGTAGAGGCTCAAGTTATGAGCATTTTGAAAATAATTTTAAATTATCGTAAAGGTGGAAAAAAATTATGTCAAATTCTTGTTTTTTCGCAGGCATTGGCAAGTCAAATATAAGTTAAAATTTGCTTTTCTGCGATATATTTTACGCACTTTACTAACTCTTCACCTTCCACTCTAACTCAAACGTCAGAAACCAACAATTATGTTGAAAGTTTTGTGTAATTTATAATGATAACAAAAACCATATTAATGACTATAAGTTTGAAAAACGTTTTGAATAAATGATAAGGTAATCAGGTAATAACACGTGATAAATACCCATGACAATATCAACAAAATGTTTTTTTTTAATACTTCTTGGCAAGCAATCAAGCATACTCTGTGCACTTTCTGTGTGTGTTTTTACTCTGTGCGCCACTGTTTCGTTACTGCTTCGCTCGTTACTGTCCATCAAAAGGTTGTCTGGAAGAAATCGCTCTCAGCGATAAGGCTGCCCATTGTACTGCTAGTTTTACTAAATCCTGATTAATGTAATTAATGTATTCTGAAATCCCTAATTAATGTATTCCTGGTGTACAATAAAGTGTTAATCTATCTATCTATCTATCATACGGCCATGTAACATTCAAATATCGCTCTACGCTTGTGACTTACACAAGCATGTTACATGTCATGTCGACACCAAACCGCTTATTTACGAGTCATCTTGTAAATAATTCGCTGTTTATGGTTTCCAAAAAATATGGATTGCTGACCCAACTCAGCTTTGAAACAAAACAGACGTTTATTGTATGGGTCATAAAGTTCGTTTGTTCGTTGAGTTCGTTAATTAGTTCGTGTTTTAGGTATTCCTGACATCCCTGCCAATGGATGCCATGCCTTACGTATGTTGTTTATGTTATGTAAGCGATAAATTCCAAATTAAGGGTTTTCCAAATTATTTACTTTCCAATTTCTTTGTTATAAATAATATTATTTGTCTAAATTATTAGTCACGTTTCCACTGTTTTGTTATTAAAACGAGTATTACACCTACAAAAAGAGAAACTACAACGTGCTTAAATAATTCTAACTGGATTGTATTTATGTACTTACTAGATGAAATAATGGGTTCTTTGAAAATCTCATTGCAACGCATCTCTAATGAGACTTATTTTTGCCATTGCAAGTACCTACATGAACTAAAAAAAAACTTTCTTGAAAGTTATGATAAATATTTACTTAATTTTAATTTAAAATTAAAATAATGGATTTAGTATTAAGTTAAATAATAATTGATGAGTACCATTCCAAAAACATATCACAATAATAATAACTACTTACTATAATAAAAAGTTAAAAAAATAAAAGTAAAAAAACCCATCTACGCAGAAGTTGAAAAAAAGTAAGTATCACGATATTGTCGTCATCATCATCATCATCATCATCAGCCTGTAGAAGTCCACTGCTGGACATAGGCCTCCCCCTTAGAATGCCACGACAAACGGTCTTGACCCGCCTCCATTCACAGACTCCCTGCGACATTGTACACAATGTTGTACGATGTTGTTGTAGAGGAACAGAAATCAACGATTTTATAGTAAAGGCCTTGAACTTAATTTATGGGTGAAGTCGGAGGCCTTTCGAAATAAATACCGTAGATTTGGCCTCCGACACACATATTCATTTATTTACAATAGAATCATGGTCTGGTCTTCTTCTATGAAATTGTGCTACGTTTTTTCAGAAAATGCGTAGTCAGTTTTTACTTTAAAAGAAATGCTGTGATGTTTCTGGCCTAAGAATAGACCCCTCCGCCTTCCCGCGGATGTCCTAAAAGCTGATTAAGGGATTACATCAGAGCATGGGCAGCAGCATCCACCTGAGCACAACAACCAAGCCAAGCTTGGTTATTATAGCATATTGCATTCTATGGGGGAGGCCTCGTCAACAGTGGACGTCTAAAGGCAGGTGGTGTGATGAACACATAAAATCCTAATTTCAGGTTTCTGTTTGGTATATTATAGAAATAATAATTTATAGACATTGAGTCAAAGTTAAATAATGATGCTAACATAATGCTATGATACATTTAACTTTAAGTAAGAAAGACATTATCTTCCGAGCGATTTATTAAATCTGTCATTAAAGTTACGCCCACTTAACCCTTACATAGCTATTATTTCACCCCTTTTCAACCCATTATGTCTCTTTCTTTTTAATGGTATATTATAAGGGACAAAACACACAGTAGCCCCCAAAAATCCCTAAAAGTAATAACATTATCAACAAAATACTTTAGATATTGACATTTATTGCGAAATTATGCCGAAACTGTTTGCTAATAGCTGGTTTCACATCGCGTCTATTTCTGGAACGTAATTTGGCGTAGCTAAAGAATCATATTAAAATATTGGCATAACTAATAACTACGGCACGATCTTAAATTATTATTTTGGAGGGAATGTCGGATACATTAACAATTTTATTTTTTAGTAGATATCTTTTGTGCAATTTATTTGCAAAGAATCTCCACTCTTCTTCGATAAATTCAAGTCTTCAGTACATCTGGGACTGATGCGTGTATAAAGGGAATTAATCTTTTTAATTATTTAAAAACGTGTAAATTACATGAATATACCCTGATTTTTTATTATAGTCAATTTTTGTAAACAAAGAAATTTCAAGATATATGCCACTGTGTGTATAGGTGTCAAATATGTGTATCATAAATGTGTATATACATATACACATACATGACACTTATACACAGTGACATTTCTTTGCTTACAAAAATTGTCTAAAATTAAAAATCAGGGTTATAGAAAGCAAAATCTAAGGCATAGTATTTTGATCCGTCTGACCCGTGCTGACCCGTCGATCTAAAAGCTACTGAAAAGAAAGCAGCCGCTACCATTTTTTATCAATAAAAACAAGATATTCGACTAATAAAACGTAATTTAAAGACTATACTGGTAGCATAATACGATTAATATTCATAGAAAAATTAAAACACGCGCCAGGATTGTAATAATTATGTATATTAATTGGTTTAATCTAATAAAATTGGTTATTTTATATCAGTGTCTAAATTGAACTACTAATGGCCATTAAAATATGAGGAAGTCAATTAATAAACGATTTGAATTTATGGTAGAATGGTATTTTTAACCGACTTCTCAAAAAAGGAGGAGGTTCTCAATTCGGTTGTTTTTTTTTTATGTTACCGCTTATCTCCGGCGTTTATGGACCGATTTGGAAAATTCTTTTTTTATTTGAATAGATATACTTCCAGATTGGTCCCATTTTTTTCAGAATCCAGTTCTGATGATGGAATCCATGAGGAATTGAGGGAACTCCTCAAATATTGTAGGTATATATATGGCGATTTTGATATTTTCAGCAACAAACCAAGCATTTGCATTCAAAAAATATTATAATCCTTTCACCACTATGGTTCTTTCATCATTTTTTTTTCATCCAAATATTTAGTCGAATACAATGGCGGAAGTCGGTTTTTTAAATGAAAAGTTATCTTCAATGATGACGATTTTCTGTAACTTTTTGAACTTCATCATCATCATCAACAACAGATGGATTCAATTAATAAATTGAATACAGACCATTCCATCAAACGATTTAGGTCAGACGACTCAACTAACAGCAACAAGACAACAACATCGACAAAGAGGTCAACTGATGAATTCAACTCGGATGAGCAACGTTCGGGAAACTACGGGCTATTCCCGCTCGTCCCTACGTCTCGTTTCCACTGGGGACGAGCGGAAAGTTTTTTTCCCGCTCGTCCTCACTACCATTTGAATGGTATCATCAAATGGTTCAAGTTCACACTAATACCAAAAGTGAATATCTTAACAGCAATCTTAACTTTCGTTAATTTATACAAGAAATATATAACGCCATATCACATGCTTGCAAAGAATTATAAAAAAAAACTGCGTATATTGTCACGTTTATCCATGTATGCGTATATCGTAATATATGCTAGGGGTTTCTCTACGTGATAGTATCTGAAATGAGGAAATCCATAGAATAATAATAATAAGCATTTATTGAATAAACCGATGTACATTTCAAAATGAAGCTATTGACTCCTAAACTAGGGCTACCTGTATGTAAGGAGTCAGTTCCTTCCCAGCAAGTGTAACATGAAAATGGTTATACATAAAATAATGTTGGTGAAATTCATCTACTTCTTCGTGTTCTTTCGTGAGCTGAGTGTGCACATGGGCTTTAGTTTTTAGTGTATTTATGATGGTTTAGAAGTCTTATTGCTATAAGGGGTGATTTTAGTATAATATAGCGGCTTACATAGCATATATAATAATAAATAGGAGGTTACAACAACTGTTTAGCCTAACCAACGCTTTTTGACAGGTGTTTTCAAAGATTATCTGTCACCTTGACCAATGGTTATGTTAAACGCACGTTTATTTGTTCATGACCTTTCTATTAAATTTAAACCAAGGTTATTAGTGCCTATGCAAATTGCTTAAGAATTTTCATGAAAAAAAAAACAACACAAAAGGTAAAAAAGCTGTAAAATTAAATCATAAACTAGCAATGTGCATTTTCAAGTGTCTCCTAAGTCATGGAGTATTATTACCTCCAACTTTCGATTTATTATAGAGTTAAAATTACTGAGGATTATCGCAGAACTGGTTGCCAGGATTAAGATCCTGTTTTATGAGGAAGGAAAGACCACCAACTTTAGTTACCTACTTTTTTACTTCACAATATAATGATCAATTTGCACGCATTTGTTGAAAGCATGTTTTAAGAAAAAACAAATTGTGACATTGTCACGATCAATTGTAAATTTTATTAAAAAAAAATTAGCTGAGGTGTTTTAAATTCCTTTTGTGAGTTTTATCAAAAAAGTAGACAGTACCTATGTTCAGAGGTATCGTCAATTGTTATTGCGAATTTTGTAAAAAAAGTAATTCTACGATGACATTGCGAAGGGGTGAAACTTGTAAAAATCGATTGTAATTTTTAAACAGTAAAATGAAAAAAAAAAACGAATTATCATGGACAGATGCAATTGTAGTTGAATACGAAGATACGCAAGCAAACTTCGCAAGACAATTTAAAAAAAAACCTTAGAATGTGTTTTTTTTATTTTTAACTCTTGTCTTACCCAACAATCGCACCCCAATTGAAGCTATATTAAATTCAAAACCCTTTAGGCACAATCGAATGATATTTTTTTTTTGCAATCGATTTCAATTCACTACCGTGTATGCTCCAGATACCAAAGAAGAAAAAAAAAGAAAAAGATTGAGGGTACCTGATGGGTAACTTGAGGTCATACTTACTCACACCCCTGTACTTCCTGTTTTGAAGTAGGGTTGTCAATATCTATAAATATTTAACAAAGATTAAAATTGTATGGGTGCTATGGTGTGTCCGTCCTAAGAATAGACTCCTCCATATCCTCCCGTGGATGTAGTAAACGTGTAATAAATAACACCTGAGGCCCAATTATCTAACTTAAAAATAGTTAAATTAGAGTTCGGATCATGTTTCGATCTTGTGTCGATGTCTTAAATGTCAGAAATGGTATTCTCTAAATACAACACTGTAATGTGATTATATCGAAATGAGACCAAAACTTGAACGATTCAAAGTTTTTTCGATAATTTGAGCATTATAAATGGAGTCTCTCTTTACTCTTTGCAATTATATATAACTATCCTACTCTATTAGTAGTCACCGTGAATTGAAAGTAGACTAAATTGTTATTTATAAGGGAGCAGAATACTAAATTTCTGTCAATTCATAACTCAGTCTCGATTCGGTTAACTTTCAGTGTAGTTATAAAATAATTTAGAGAATTGGGCCTCAGAGGATGAGCTACAACACCCACCTGAGTACATAACACCGATGCTGCGATTCCATTCCGCCTGCCAAGAGTGATTATGGCAATTCCCCCCATTGTATTTATGGGGGAGGCTTCATCCAGCAGTGGACGTCTTAAGGCTGCTGATGATGATGATGATGACGTTACTGTCTAACTAATCCAAATTAAATTAACGTTTGAAATATTTATGGATCTATCTATACCTTTATAAGAGAAAACGGTTAATCTCCCAATAAAATTACCTAAAGTTTGCCATTCTAATCGAAAGCTTGGTTTATTGCATCATTTTATATATTTTTTCTTGAACATTTTTATAGGTAGTTTTTGTTTGCTATAATAAGTTATAAGTTTTACAAAAAATATTTCCGAAGAAATTAAGTTTATATTACAATCGTGTAATTTTAGATGATTTTAGATGGTTTTAGAAAGTGATCTAGTGAGCCTGCTAATAACATAAATTATTATTTAAATAAAATTACATGAGTAATCAAATAAAAGTAATGATTACTTATAGTGGATCGTCTCGCATGTGGCGTGAAATTAAAATTTTATTTTGTTTTTGTTCGTCACAGCTCATCAACACTTATTGCAACAGCGAAAACTGATTTTGCGAAAATTAGGAGACCTATACATGTGCAAAAAACACGAATAAAGAACTTCGCGCTACTTGCGAGATGATCCACCTTAATATGTTTTTTCCAATATATTTTTTTAAAGGTTGCAAATAAGTCGTTGATTGGAAGTGACTCAAGATTTATATTATAATAATAGATACTTAGGTCCAGCTGTGGACATCAGCTGTAGGCTGATGATGATAGTATTTTTTTTATTTATAAAGCTATTTTCTTTAATGCCCTCTAAAATATAATTTTAGCACCCAAGTTTAATAATTTAGCTCTCTACTTTGACAACCCTATTCTTCGCCAATTGCAAGTACAGACAGGTCACAGGGCACGTAAGTTCCGTGAGAATACTTCTATATATTTCGTCAATGGACAGCTTACAATAGGTATTGCAAGGAAATCTGAAACGAACCGATGACAACCGGATCAATGATTTGTAGAATAGAATATAATAATAGTTATGTTTGCCTGTTGTTGGGGCTGGGCTAAATATTTGTCTGAAAGAATATCGATAAACAGTTACGTAATTATGTACTTGTAGCAGCCCTAGTCACGTTATATATGTTTTGTTAGTAGTAAAACTTCTTGTGAAAGAGTTCGTCCGGGGAAGTACTACCACCGTACCTATTTCTGCCGCCAAGCAGTAGTGTTCGCATTGCTGTGTTTCGGTTTGAAGGGTACGGGTGCCGGTGAAATTACAGGCACATGAGTCTTTTCATCTTTGTGTCTCAGGGTCGGCAGCGCGCTTGTGATGCCTTTGGTGTTGCAAGCGTCCATAGGCTACGGTAGCTGCTTTCCATCATGTGGGCCGTATGCTTGTCTGCTTGCCAAGTAGAATAAAAAAAAAATATACCTATAAGTCTCAGGAACCGATATCGATAAAGTTTGTTACAGAGTTTGATTATGACTTATATTGAGTTAGTTATAGGCTACTTTTTAACCCGGTATAACGCAAGTGAAGTCGCAAGCGGATACTAATATATTAATAAGATTTAAATAATTTTCATTAAAAAACCGACTTCCACCATTGAATTCGACTATCTGCATGTTTTTATTTGCTAAAGGCATACAAAACAATACATTTTTGCTAAAAATACCAAAATTGCTATATGTATGCCTATAAAATTTGAGGAGTTCCTTCATTTCTTCATGGAATCCATCATCAGAACTGGGTTTTAAAAAAAATGGGACCAATGTGCAAGTAACTATTCAAATAAAAAAAGAATTTTCCAAATCGGTTTATAAACGACGGAGATATGAAGTAACAAACATTAAAAAAAAAATACAACCGAATTGAGAACCTCCTCCTTTTTGTGAAGTCGGTTAAAAATCAAAAGCGTAGGTACCCAATGCGTGCTGTAAACTGTATCTATTTATTCATTATCATCATCAGTCGAATGGGCATCCACTGCTGAACAGTCTTGACACTCCTTCACTCAATTCGTTCACTCATTCGTTGAATTTTCCTGTTCCGCAAACCTTTGCAACAACAACACGAGCTGTGGCGTGAATAGACGCCTCCATCTCCTCCCGTGGCTGTAAAAGCCAGTTAAGTGATTAAACCAAGAGATAGGCATCAGCATCCACCTGAGTACTCAACACCAATACTGTGATCACTAATCCACCTGCCACGTGGTGATGATGGCAAATCCCCCCATTGCATTATATGGGGGAGGCCTCGTCCAATAGTGGCGTTTAATTGCTGCTGATAATGATTCTGACAATTAACACGATATAGAATGGATGATTAGGTAAATACAAAAGGCTTCATTAACAAAACACTTGAACAAAATTATTTAAACTAATTTGGAGTTTGATAAACCCAAGAACAATGACCGATTAGCGACCGCTTGACCGGAGCACCACAGAATAACAACAGTAACCAAATCACAAATGTTGTAGTTTATCAATGAAACAGATTACAGTAGCGTCACGTTAATATGCACTTTAGACAGGTAATTTTATCAAGAAATAAAACACAACTTTTTCTTCAGAAAGACTAATACATTATAATTATATCATGCATAACTTTTCATTTAAAAAACCGACTTCCGCCATTGTACTCGACTAAACAATTTTGGATTAAAAAAAAAATATGAAAGAACCATAGTGGTGAAAGGGTTATGATACTTTCTGAATGCAAATGCTTGGTGTCTTGCTGAAAATATGAAAATATGGCGATTTTGATATTTTCAGCAAGACACCAAGCATTTGCATTCAGAAAGTATCATAACCCTTTCACCACTATCCCTACAATATTTGAGGAGTTCCCTCAATTCCTCGTGGATCCCATCATAAGAACTGGATTCTGAAAAAAATGGGACCTATCTGGAAGTATATCTATTCAAAAAAAAAAGAATTTTCCAAATCGGTTCATAAACGCCGGAGATATGCGGTAACAAACATTAAAAAAAAAAAATACAACCGAATTGAGAACCTCCTCCTTTTTGGGAAGTCGGTTAAAAATATAAGGTATTGGATCATTGTTAGAGGCATTTTCATAACTTCCACAAGACTTTAAGAGCAAACTTTATGAAATAAATCGAAGTTAGGTTACAAGTTTACCCCATAACATAATTTTTAATTAATTTGACTTTTGATAAATTAACTCTATATATTTTCGATACCAAAATTACCCTATGGCAAAATAAGTGTGCCTTTTACGAAACTACATAACATAGAAAGCACTTGTCAAAATATACTTGTTAAAGTGACGCTACTGTAATGCCAAGTTACTATGTCAATGACAACTTGACCGGCCGTGACTTATCAATAATAATTGGTTTAGTTCTCACAATAGATTAACGACTTCTAAAAGTTGCTGATGCTGATGAGGTAGGTACCTAGGTACGTCTATCATTATCACTCAGCGATAGGATAAACAGCAATATTTGGTTTTATTTTTATTTCAGATACTCCAAAAAACTTCGAACTTGGAAAACTTGAATATTTTGCCGCGGTTGACGCCAAAACTTTGTTAAAACTGTATTTCAACTAATTCTAAAGAAAGCTGACACAAAATGAACATTTCATTGACTTCTTGACTTCGATACTCCTTCGAGAATGTTCTATATCAGACTATCAAAAAACCAAGAAGTGCCCAGTTTAAGGTGGAACGTCTCGCATGTGGCGCGAAATCAAATTTTATTGCGTTTTTTGCAGCTAATTAACACTTATTGATATAGCGAAAGCAGATTTTGCGAAAACTAAACCCAATACACATGTTTTAATCGATATTCTCTCATAAATATCATTAGTTAAGCTACGGATATCTCTGAACCAAAAAAACACTGAAAAAATCATTGAACAGTATTCGTAGCCAAACTAATTATCTTTATGAGATACTATCAACTAAGACATGTGTGTTAGGTCTCCTAGTTTTCGCAAAATCAGTTTTTGCTATCACAAGAAGTGTTGATGAGCTGTCATGAGCAAAAAACACGAATGAATTTGCATTTCACGCCACATGCGAGACGATCCATCTTAAAGTGCATCACACACGCAGCAGACGCGGTAATATTTTATATGCGTATAAAATCTTATCGCATCTGAAGGTATCACACACGTAGCAGATACGATAATATACGAAAATGATACATTCACGCGGAAACCTTCAAACTGTCTATACTTGTTTCTTGGTACGGATTGTACACAGATATCATCTGTCCATATTTTGATATTATGTCGGTGCCTACAGATGCTTGACGGTAAAATACAAGTGATCTGCTACGTGTGTGACACACTTTATCCAACTATAAATACTTATAAAATCTTGTACTATATTTCAATTTGTATAAACAGATATAATCTGTCCATCTTTTGATATACGTCGGTGCCTACAGATGCTTGACGGTAAAATATAAGTGATCTGGTACGTGTGTGTTGCTCCTTGAGTTTAGTATAGAGAGCGATATGGACAGATACGCGCTCAGATACAGATATACCGCATCTGCTACGTGTGTGACATACTTAAAACTGTATTTCAACGAATTCTAAATAAAGCTGACACAAAATCATCATTTCATTGACCACTTGACTTCAATACTCCTTTGAGGATGTTCTTTATTATAGTATCAAAGAACCACGAAATGCCCAGTTTAATAAAGTCGGTACACCGACACACGTTGTTAATGTAACTAACAGATTACTCAACCACAATACCTTACAATCTGAATCTTAAAACGGATATTCAATTTTAACACTATCTTTGATCCTTTGAATCCTTTGTCATTTGAAAATCAACTCAAATTCCATTCAAAACAGTTCAATTTCTTCTTAACATGTTCCAAAAGATACTTAAAGTTGTCATTGGAATATGGACTTTGTGACAATGGTATTGAAATCAAAATTATTTGTAAACTGATAGTCTTTCGGCAGAGCTTAACTGGAACTGTCATTGTAGCCACGATTAGTATTACGCCGTGAACGGAAGTAGACGAGCAGAGTTATTAGTTGAGTGGAGATGACACAATACCACAGAGTAAATACTAAGTCCAAGCGTGTGTAAGTTATTCATTCATAAACTGTGATTGTTGAGCTACTGAGTTTTAGGGTTCTATCGTCTGACAAGAAACCCGAAAAGCACATGCGCCAGAAGGCCTAGTCCATAAATGTAACAAGCAACTACACGGGCGTGTGTGTACAAGTGTGTAAGCGACATTACTTTAAAACTAAAAGTCAGATCTTGATTTACTCAGGTGGATGCTGCTGCCCGGCGTAATCCCTTAGTCGCCTTTAAGACATCAACAGGAGGAGTTGGAAGAGCCCTTTTCTTAGGCCGAGACTACCACGGCACATAGTTTAGTTAGGAAGTGCGACTTTTTTTTAAAATTTTATCTGATATGACCTTTCAAAGTCCATACTACATTTTTGAAACAATGAACCAAAATATATTTAAGCGTAAGTAATTTATCTAAAAAGATTGATGAGGTGTTGGTACGTGGGAACTTAAACCATTTTACGTAGAAACATGTCATTCATTCCCATTTAAGTGGATTATGACAGAAAACATTATTTTAAACTCTGATAAATTGTGATAAAAAAACGATTTATGAAGTAAAAATTATGTCTTGACTTCGGAACCCATTACTATGCGTGGTCCGACACGTACTTGGCCGGTTTTTTGTTGATCTACTGTCACTATTGGTCTCAATTTTGTCTGCTTACTTGTGGCTTAAACCTGGGCACCAATCCTTGATGGGATTCTCACAGATCAGGATACAAGGAACGGTTACCACTGAAGCTTGAACAAATAAAGAATATTCTTGTTGTATTGTAACTTAGGCTGTAGATAAGAGATCTAATAGTTCATTCATGAGATCCGACATCTGTCTGCATGTTTGTTTGGTAGTAAAACCAACTACAGTGTAAACTCTTTATAACGAAACTCAAGGGAATGAGCATTTCTTGTCGTTATAGAGAGTTATCGTTATATGGAGTGAACAAAAAAAACAACCAAATTAACAAGAATTTTTAATATGTATGTCTTAGATAATAAATGCTTATAAATTATTGTTTACACATAATAGTCTGATAACTTTGTCTGACGTTTTTTGCTATGCCAGTACTTGTTTTGTATAAAATATGTTGTAATAAATATTTACTGTCTAAAAATATGAACACATTTCTTCGTAAATGAGAATGGAGAGAATGGCGTATCGCTATAGTGTTTCAGTATGTGGGTTTTAACGCAAACCAACCAAGTTGGGCTCACTTCAACGTTACAGGGAGTTTATTGTTATAAAGGATAACGTTATAAAGAGTTTACACTGCATTTCCAAGCAAATTCTGTAAAAGGAAAGAATATAATGAAGTTTTTATGTGCATAATAAAACGATACATGGTTTTGAGTACATAATAGTTATTCATCATCAGCCATTTAATGTCCACTGTTGGGCAAGGCCTCTCCCATACTATGCAATGGAGGGATTTGCCATAATCACCACGCTAGGCAAGCGGATTAGTGATCACAGACTGCCCATCCCCTGGTGTAATTCCTTATTAAGGCTTTTACTACATCCACGAGAGGAAAAGGATGGGTATTTTCTCAGGCTGGTCACCATAGTACCATGGCAATATACACTGCACTGGAATAATAATATACCTTGATAAACTTTACTCAATAATATTTACAAAATTGAAAGATGTTAAGAATTGTAGAATTTTTAATTAATAACTTTTATTTAAAAAACTGATTTCCACCATTGATTGTATTCGACTAAATATCTGGATGAAAAAAATAATAATGAAAAAACCATAGTGGTGAAAGGGTTATGATACTTTCTGAATGCAAATACTTGATTTGTTGTTGAAAATATCGAAATCGCTATATGTAGGTATGCCTACAATATTAGAGGAGTTCCTTCAATTCCTCATGGATACCATCATCAGAACTGGATTCTGAAAAAAATGGGAACAATCTGGAAGTATATCTATTCAAATAAAAAAAGAATTTTCAAAATCGGTTCATAAACGCCGGAGATATGAGTTACAAAAATAAAAAAAATAAAAACGAATTGAGAACCTCCTCGTTTTTGTGAAGTCGGTTAAAAAAACGAGTCAGTTGAAACGAAAATACACAGTTTCTAATTAATTTGAAAAACTGCAAGTAAGATGTTCACAAAATTTTGTATTTATAATCGGATAAGACTAACTCAATTTTACAGAACTTTTAAACAATGAACCAGAAAAAAATTAAGAGTAATTCAGCCCAAAAATTTAACGATGGAATTCAGATGCAAGAAAGTCAGCTAGCCTGCTTAATCAATATGATATACCTACTTGATATCAAGTTGTGACCACGAACTGTACGACACAATATTGGAAGCCCCCCCCCCCCCCCCTGACACGAAGGGATGACGTGGGAAGTCAGTGAAATTGAGGTCATGACGTCCAACAGTAGACCGCTACATGACGCTGATGTTATCAACATCAAACATTTTCACATTCTTCAATTTCATACAAAATTTCGTCAATGCTATTCAATGTCCTTGGACCGAAATAGGAAAAAAAATGAATAGCAAACACACGTTGCTCATAAAACTCTATCAACTTTTATAAAGTCGCTAATACCACCACAAAAAGATCTTTATAAGAGTTGTTAATACCGCTACGGTAAGTAGCAGATGTAAGTACATCTAAAGCTTTGTGAGGTACGTAAATCGGTAGCCAATGAGAATTCAATTACTCAGATTAAGCCGGTACTTCATTAAAGAAAGCTAACCACTCTTCCTTTTGAAATCTCAATTCTATTAACTAGATAATAAAGGCTACAATAGGTACCGGTTGGAACCGGATACTGAACTTACATTAAGACGATAACAATCTGATGAATGCAGATTTTGCGGTGCACTCAATTGATACTGGATGAATAGATTGTCTACCTTTGCCAGGTCTCTGTCATTATAAATCGGGCTTCAGTGTAAAATATATATTTCAATATGGCTAAAATAAGAGCAATTCAAATATCGAACTTCGTTATAGGAGTATAGCTAGTTATAACAGTTATTTTTTATGAATATTATAATTAATATTATTATTTTATTTATTTGTTTTAAAAATTTATTATGTTAGGTCTCCTGGTTCCCGCAAAATCAATGTTCACTATCTCAAGTGTTGATGAGACACAAACACAATAAAATTTGCATTTCACGCCACTTTTGAACCGACTTCCCAAAAAAGGAGGAGGTTGTCAATTCGGTTTTTTTTATGTTTGTTACCGCATATCTCCAGCGTTTATGAACCGATTTGGATTTTTTTTATTTGTATAGATATACTTCCAGATTGGTCCCATTTTTTTCAGAATCCAGTTCTGATGATGGAATCCATGAGGAATTGAGGGAACTCCTCAAATATTGTAGGCATACATATGACGATTTTGACATTTTCAGCAACAAACCAAGTATTTGCATTCAAAAAGTATCATAATTCCTTCACCACTATGGTTCTTTCATCATTTTTTTTTCATCCAAATATTTAGTCGAATACAATGGCGGAAGTCGGTTTTTTAAATGAAAAGTTATTTACCTGAGAGTTATTTATGTAATCGCTCAATTGCTTGTTGTGCGAGAGGTATAATTGGTTTAAAGAACTCTATTTCTCAATTATTAATTTATTACTGTAGAATAATATATTCTACAATATAAATACTAAGGCTCCAGAATCCAAACAATATTAACATAATATTAGTATTATTTATATCTTATCGTAAATGAATTATTTAGTTTTTATGAGAAATAAAGTTATACTACTATATATACTTCATAAATCCATTTTTATACATATTTAAGTTGTCGCACTCTTTTACATTATATCTTACACCCGTGTTAAATATATTAGAGCCTCTGTATACTGATGCAATAAAATTAAAAAACGTTACAAGTTTTCAAACAGTGAACAAGGTTCCCACCTTGTTTATAGTTTTTTTTCATGCGATCTTGCTGGCCAGTTCGTAGTTTACAAATTTCTATATAGCTAAATGAGCATTGCCAAGGAGGTCGCTTGTTACTCTGCCAGCAAACGTAAAAAAATGAATGGAAAGGGCCTCATTCGATTTTCAAATAACAGCTGTAAAAAGCGTCATAGCAACACAGTTTTCGACTTTTTTGCTTTTTCGAAAGGAGACGTCGTCTATTTTTATTTTATTTCAATTTCCAGTGTTTTTTTTAGTTATAACGTGTAATTTGGTAGCATTTTAACCGATGTAGGTTATAAAATATATTACATGAGCAACGTTTCACATTATCAACTTAATTTTCTTAGCTTTTATTACTTTTTTAGATCAAAAAATGTCACAAGCCACCCCAAATGAGCATCATTCACTTCAGACCAATCACTCGCAGTCCACTCCACGCCACCAACACGCGATCTATCGATATACGTACACTCTATCGATAAGTACCTATCTATTATCGACAAAGCCCATCACTAGTTTGTGAGAAATGTAAATAACATCCTTATCTCTGACATTGTTAATTGTTTTGTTTGGTTTGCTTTGGTTGGTTGGACAACATGGGCGATTGCTGACTATTGCAAAAACTTGGCATTGATATTTATTTAGGTATGTATTTATTTACTTATGGTGTAAGGTAGGTATTAAGCCAAGCATGTGTCTATTGTAACATTGAGAGCACTGGTGGTTGTGACCAGTGATATTCTAATGTCATGGGTTCAAATTCCGGACGAGCACCAATAGATTATTATACTTTCTTTTTTCTGTGTGAATTTGGGAAATGCCTTTTTTAGTACCCTAGACTACAAAAAGGAGCGTACACTCAAAATGTTTGGTCTGTAGGACTTATATTAGTTGAAAGTCAGTCATTCAGACAGTTACGCAATGGTATTATATTATATTGACTAATATTTTTTATATTTTAAATATTAATATCTGTTTTTGTTTTAGTTATCTAACTTCAAAAGATTCTGTTCTGTTACCAAAATTTCCTACGGGTAGTGGTAGCGATGGTGTTTTTAGCGACTACCTCAGATGGATATGGACCTAGATTGAGATGTACGTAGGTGCTATTTTTCGCTTCATGGTTTTCGACCTTCGATACGTTGTAAAATAAATTGTCAAGGAATGTAACACGTTCCTTTTTCAAATCTTCACCATTATTTTGCATTATTCGCATCTTCAAGAATCAAGAATTCAAAATTCGAACGCCAATAGATGCAACAATAGAACCAGTAACGAAAACGTTAACAAATTAAAAATTATCATGAAAATACCGATATCGGATTTGCAACGATGCAAAAGTTACAAAACTAGGCACAATGCGAGACAAATTCGTGAAATTGAATCCATATCGAACATCAATCGCATTACCATATGACAGTATTGTGAACGCGGCTTTATGTCGCGTATGCTAATGTTACTTTATTGTGATGGGCGTGCTGAATCGAATTTATCGATCGATTTATTTGTTGTAAAATCGATTTTGCAGAAAATCTTTGGTAGGAGTTATGTGCATGGAACGCATGTCGACTTACATTTTTAATTTTTAAAATGTTAGGAATTCAAATATGTTCTACGATATCAATTTACGGATAATATATTCTGAATAAAGTTTTTCTCGGAATACTGAATTAGATTTTCTTTTCATAATAACATTATTACAACTGTTGGACCTACTTATTTATGTAAATTCGAAATTTTGAAGAAAAAAACGAATTTCGTATGATAACATATTAGAGAATGTAATTAAAATGCCTAAAATTATTCTGCTGTGTAAACTAAATTAATATCATTATTATTTTTAATTATTATTTATGTAGTTGAATTTAGGTCATGGATCTCGTAGCACTTTCGTGCTAAGAAGCGCGGCACGCGCGCGTTGAAATCTTTTTTTAGATGTTAGTAAAATTTCAGATTTTATTGTTTTTTACATAATGTATTTCCAAGTTGTGATGTGTGATAATTTTATCTGTTCGTACTGAAACCGTTTGAAAGCTCTCTATTAGCATTCAATGCTTTCCATTGTAATATATTCATATTTTACTAAAAAACCCTAACTTAGTCAGGCGTAAAACGTTTATCATTTAAAGCCATTTCAGCGTGAAACTCTGTTTACCATTATCTAATTTAAGTATTTATAACACTTGCCAATAAACGAATTTGTAACGGTCTGTTAAATTTAATTGTAAGCCAGACAGACGGGCTAATTTAAATCACAGTAGCTAAAGCAATAAAAACGCAATCTACCTGCATTTGTACAACATGTTCCAAAATCTACATGTGTATACAATTTTTCGAGGCGTGCCCCCGTCATATGCAAAAATCATTTATCGACGTTTAAAATTTATTTATCAATGCGACATGTACCGTGCATAAAAAATCTATGAATACATTTTTTTATTGGCAATAAAATTTGTATGCGTACGAAGTTAATTTGCGTATGTTGCATTGTAGACCGCACATTGTGATAGCAGTGTCACCTCCCTAGGGCGCGACCCACTGCCCTCGTGTCGGCAACGTTTCACACAACGTAACAATTCAATTATCGAATGCTTTTATTGTAAAATATTCATAAACATAAACTTAAACGGCATTGCATTTTTCGTTAGCCATGTCGATTTCACGACAATCACTCATTTGAATTTTAACTGATTGAGTGACAGATTTTTGTATATTTCGATTCTACACTAGGAATTTATTTTTGTATCGTTTACAAAATTTGCATGTACCTAAAGGTAATCGTATTCTAGTATTATTGGATCATATCTTGCACGATAGACGTATGTTAATTTTCTTTAGAATCGCTTGATATCGTTAACCGTTTGAAGATATTGCAATTCTTGTAGTTCAATAGATGTTATTCTTCAATCTAGCTTCCGTTATGATTTGTATTGATGTGAAAATATTTGAATTCTTTGTGATAGCTCTTGACCTTAAAATATTCCAACGGCATTTTGCCTAAAGAAATTGATATTAGGACGTATTGTACTGGAAGGATAGCGCAAGTGGTTTTGGAACATATAATAAAGTTTTTTTATTTTTATTTGGTTGTCGTTGGTTTCATCATTTAGTAGGTACCTAACTTTTGAAACCGCGTACAGCGTATAAACTTAACGAGAACATAACATGCTGTTTTAAAAAAATAGATCAAGTTTTATATAAGTAAGTATTGATAATTATAATTGCCTGCAAGAAATGCCATAATAATCCTAGTGCATTTTATAGTACCTATGCTTTACCAAGTTTTTTTTCCACTCCTTCGTGTTATCTCTAACGCGGCTCAACCTCCAGGCTCAATGGCTTAGCGGGTGAGTACGAGAGATGCTAGTTTGATTCCCGCGGCGTGACAATTGTTTTCATTATCTACACACATTTGTTCCGGGTCTGTGTATTGTGGTACCATGGTACTTGTAGTTTCTGATACCCATGATACAGGCAATATTATTGTGGTACTATGTATGTAACTATTAGGTGTTAGGTATGTTATGTTTTTTTTCAGTCCGTTTTTCGTTTCTTTATCTTTTTCACCCGAAAAAGATTTAATTTCGCATACTTACCTACCGACTTACGTTCAGCTTAATTAACATATAAATAAAATAATATAAGTAATGTAACATGACTTAAAATTACATGACATGACATGACAATATGACATAACATAACATATTAATTACCCAACAGTCACATGCCTAGTCCTGACCCTGCACTAGGATTCCCTGTGTCGTGGGTATCAGAAACTACAAGTACCATGGTACCGCAACACCAAACAAATGCAAACATTTATCCCGTGGTGGGAATCAAACCCGCACCTCTTGCGTCTCAGCTGGCTAAGCGCCCAACGTGCCCCACGCCGCGCCGGTCGAAATAAAGACTCATTTAGAATTATTATTAAAGGAGTTTTTTTTTCATGTTGTTATTTTTATTTTCATATAGTGGGTTGGTTTGAAAATATAGTGTTATTTTTTCCTGTTTTAGGATCTTAGCTAAAAATACTCTTACCCAAGAAGGATTTTTTGGTATCTTCTTCAGCCGCCTTTAGCTATCAACTGCTGGACGAGGCCTTTCCCATAATCATCACACTGGTAGGTAGAATGTTGATCGCACTATTGGTGTTGAGTACTCAGGTGGATACTACTGCCCATCCTCCAGTGTAATATGTGACTTATAATATTAAAATTGCAGCGCCCTACAGGGTACATGTACTTTCATAAGCTGCTCTTAGACCTAAGCTATAAATTATGTACATGTTGACAATTAATAAACAAATAAACAAATAAATAAACAAATAATTAATAAACAAATAATCCCTTAGAAGCTTTTACGACATCCACGAGTGGAGACGGAGGAGTCTATTCTTTGGCTGGACACACCACGGCCAACCGCAGATGAATCTAAATATCAATAAAATAAATAGATAGTTTAGGGACCTACTGTCGTAGAGCATACATTTTTACATTGCTATATAAGTAGGTACTACTTAGTTACCTAAAACATTCTCAACGCTGAATATTTATAGAAGCGTATCTTCAGATACCTACGTATAGGTACTTGCGTACATTATAAACTTGGCAATAAATAAATTATTCGCTTCATTTTAACATAATTTATAAGCATTGTGGTCGCATAACGCTAAGTGGCCGTACAATGGTTCAGGTGAAACGACCAGAAACTGTCATGCTTATTCTTGCTTCATCCACAAACAAAAAGAAGACACGCAGCAGAAAGAGACCACGTTCTACAACGCGCGCAACCAATTTGCATTGTACGGCCGGCTAGTAAACGTTGAAATTCTTATTTCGAACTGTTGGTCTCGTTCTGCATAATAACATCCGTAAGGCAATGGCAGTTGCTTGGCCAATGAGCGCGCGCGGTCTGCACTCGTGGGCGTATCGGCGGCCTATGATTGGCCGAGGCACCTGGATTTATCACTCGATTTGTTGGTAGTGCCGTCGCCGCAGTCTGGCCGCGCGCGATTGTCGAATTGTCGCCATTGTAAGCGAGCTACGGACGCGCTGTGTGGTGTCTTGATTCGCACGTGATACGATAATCGTGTTAATTGATCGTTTAATAATCAGTTAATATAATAATGAAACAGTTGAAAGCATTGTAGAACTTTGTTGTTTTTTACTTACCTTATTTGTTGAGAAAAGTGTGTGAAGTGCCGTCGGACTTTCCCACGCGTGGTTCAAAAACATCAAAACGGAGCTGGATTTGCATCAACGCGCCAGCGGTCACTTTATGAGGTAAAACTATATGAAATAACTAATAATAGTTTTATGAATCACACAAAAATATTCTAAGAACTCAATGAATGACGGTGCTTTTCTGATTCCGTCGGTAAGCGGTCGTCGTTTTCAATGTCAACGAACTTTTGAGAACAAATCGATTACACGATCGGTTTTGCTGACAAATCGATGACAAGAGACGGTTTGTATTTCTGTGAATTCTTTTGTTTTGGTTTTAGCAAAACAAAAGAACCCAGCATTTCATGCTTTGCCAAACGTATTTTAGTGAATATTACTACAAAACTCACCAAACAGAGGTAATACAACAGGGAACCATGAAAACGTAACTGTCAAAAAGGAGGCTAATTTCGTCTCCACTGTAATTACTGACTTTATTTATTACTCAAACCTTTTTAAAAAGGTAATTTACCTATAATAGTTAACCCTATCGTGCTGTACCTACGCTATGGTAAGAACACACTTAAAATCGGTCATCTAAGAATAAATTACAACAATTTGATTTGGGCATTAAAAGCAGATATTTGATATGATTTATTGTTATTTTGACGATGAAAGCTTCGAACATTTCAAATTATTTTAAAAGAAAATGTTAAACTGAAGTATTGACCGCGTTCCATAGATTAACCTCACAGAATTGATAGATTGAAGTCAAGTTAGGATAAGTTTTTATCTAGTGAGAAGGTGAATTTGCGTTTGGTTTTTGATAGGCTATTATTATTATAGCTTCTTATTAGGGTTATTTTTATAGCTTCTTTAATTTTTTTTCTTATTGACTATAATAATTATAGGCGCTTTTTTAAATATTCTAAAAATAGGTTTCCTTATAAGATTCTGCTTAAATTATAGAATTATCAAAACAGATTATAGGTAATCCAATTGGCAATTCTCTGAGGAGCTAATGAATGCATAACTTATACCGCCTTTGTGTTACTTTTGAGGGTTCCGCCCGAATAATTGTGGTTGTAGAGATCCTTGATATATTACTCGTATTTTTTTCGCACGCGTCCAATAATTGTAGCCCGGTTTTCTAATTAGTTGCTGTTTTTTTTGTAAGTCATTTTAATTGATGTGACTAACTGCCCGCGGCAGGTAGTCCGTGTTGCTCGAAGGACTAACTTATCGATAGCAACTTGACATTATCATCAAAAGGAATATTTCAGGAATTAGAACTTGAACTGAATAACACATAATATACAAGACCTGCTACTCAACTACAAAAAACAAATAACACAACTTACAAATACAAGAAAAATACAACTAGATCGCGCAAACACTTAAATCAAAAGAGAGGAATTTATAACAATGGTTAGTAAAGTGAGTTATTCGAAGAAAGTAAAAACCAAGGGCAAGAAATCTCAAGAGAAATAAAGAACTAAGAAAATCTCTAAGAGACAAATTAAGGAAAGAAAGGGAACACAACATACAATACAATACGGGATCATACTATAAAACAGGCTTGATAAGAATGGATCAAAAAAATCTGAAAAACAAAATGAACAACTGGATCCCAAAGTTAAAAAACAAAACAAGATGACCCAATATACTGAACATGGCAACATAATTCTACAAAACATTATACCTACAAGAAACAAATAGAAGCACATATACAAATTAATAGCAAAATACTGCTTGGTATCTAAATAAATAAATAAATAAAAGCTGAACATTTCACACAACATTATCTAGCCCCAAGCTAAGCAGAGCTTGTGTTATAGGTACTAGATAAGTGATATACTTAATACAATACATTACATAGATATATTATTTTTTATTATGCATAGAAAATACCCAGAACACTCTAAACAAATATCTGCAGATCATACAAATATTTGTTCCGAGGTAGGAATCGAACCCGCAACCTCCTGCGTCGCAGACAAACCTTCGCCTGCCACGCCACAGAGGTCATCAAATCCAAGGATTGGAAAGAGGAAAAAAAAAGAGAAGAAGGCAATGCGAAAGAAATGTATTTAATATTGAACACAGGGGGAATATATATGGACCAAAGGATTACAAAGGATACATAGATAGATAGAAAGAAGATAGAAAACACTTTATTAAACACCAGATTATTAAAAATTAAAACATTAAAATAATCATATTATCATACGTATAAAAGTACAATGGGTGGACATAGAGGATAGAGGAATATAGAAGAAATTGAATAAGGCCTATACCAGTGGACACACAGACAAAAACAACCAAGGAGACGAAGTTTAACAAAGAATTTAACTTGTTATGATACACTATCATTTACTCAATGCACAAATGTGTTAACAAATGTCTGAATAAAGAGCATTATTATACTTAACGATTACGCAAATAAAAAACATACTACTTAGCTACTGATAGGTAGACAGTAGGCGTTTGAAAAAAATAATAATAAAATAAATAACATGAAATGTTATGAATATACATTATAATTCCTAAAAACCAATGGAACATTATCTTATAGTTGGTTTATAAATATTTGGTATAATTATGTTTATAATATAAATTTAGGAGTTCCTCGTATTTTCTAGGCACTTTAGCTTAGTAATATTATTAGGTAGGTACTTTAATATTATAAATAATATATTTTGCCTATCGTTACATACATTACCAACAGATTTACCTATAGTTATTCGGCCGTCCGGCGTCCAGCTTAAGAATATACTCCTCCGTCTCATCCCCTGGATCGTTACAGCCAGTTAGGGATTATATCAGGGGGTGCAGCATCCTCTTACGTGCTTAACACCAATTATAGTAAAGATAAGGATACCAACTTTTAAAAAATAAAATAAGTTATTTTTGAAGCAATTACCCACAAAAAATAAAAGATGAGTATCGAAAAAGTTCAAGCGTATTCAAAATAATATCAAGTATCGTTCAGAAAGAGATAAAAGCTGCTTTAAAGAAGGAGAAGAAGAAGGCTGCGTTCTGATAACGTTCTGTTGTTCTGCGTTTAAAATTTTTGAAACAATTGCTTCATTTTTGAATTCAAATAAAGTATAGCTAGTTTTGCCTACATTATTTTTTATTAAATAATTAATATTATTTGGATCCCTAATACAGTAGGATACTATAATATATAGAAGGTTTGGCAACCCTAACTACAATCACATCTATCGGTTGATCATGATGATGATGATCTATGATTAATGATGAAGTTGGTAAGTACCACAATGCACAAATAACTACCTAGTGGCATTTACGAGTATTTTCAACACATTTATGGAGGCATTATTTCACATCTGACTATTATTCCTAATGATGGCTAAACAGCCTTATTATGGTCAATAATACATCTACCAACACCAGCACAAAGCCAACAGGATACAGAATTGGCTTTTGAAATAAAGACCAATTAGGATTCCTCACAGACTAATGAAGGCACAAATGCCGCTGGTTTATTGTAGTTGTAAACACTCTTAAGGTTCTAATTGAATGAAACTGAGCTTGTGAATGGTACGGTTTTGAGCGCGAACGATTTTATGAACCGTT